>CM031241.1:75148771-75321824 GCA_018340775.1 Taxus wallichiana var. yunnanensis | reverse complement strand
CATGCCCAATCTTGGGGCACATGGTCGAATTGAACATTCATGTCTACAGAGTACGATCTTACAGAAAACCTATCTAACGCTCTTGTGTTTGTTCAATCCACCATCCCATTCAAATCGGTGACCATAACATTGTCTTGCGGTAGGCGCCCAATTTGGTGGTGATCACCTATCCGACACAAATCAACCATCTCGCTCATTTTTGTCCAACGACTTGTCCATCATGAGCTTGTGAAAAGGAGCAAACGTAGACACCAAAATTAGGTCACCCTAATTGCTACACGTGTATGCACCCTAAGGCATCCCTTCATAAATCCACATGACCACTTTCCCCTTTCACAGAGCTTTGCATTTACCATTTTACCACATATAACCACTAACCACCTGACCCTGATGTACACAAAAAATAAATTTAAAAAATAAACCTAAACAACCATAGCCCACTAACTTCCCACAAACTTAAAACAACGAAATCATATAAACCTCGTAAGGAAATAGTTGTAACTAAATTCAACCATTCTCCTCAAAATGGACATTAATTGATGTTAATTCACACGAATCAACGTCGATCGGTGTGGATCGGTGGCGATCCATTGAAAGCTGCGTCAATCTTATAAAAATCGACTTGGGCCATTGCCAGAATCATAAAAATTCTGGTGATAAGGTTCATGCATTAGGCATCTTGTAAGCGGAATAAGGACACCACGACAACATGAAAAGTGAGACATTCTCAGTAAATCATTCTCCCTTTGGAAAAGTTATCCTCTCAATCAGATTATCCAAAGTCACCATCACCCTCGTAAAAGGTATGTTCATTCTTTGAATTGATAAACATTTGTATTGGGCGATGATCAACATCTAAGTCTCGAACAATCTCATCCGATCATTTCCCTTGAAATTTAGTGTCATTTCATATTGTTGGCCATAAACACGGTGATCGGCGCCCGATCACATAGATCGACATCAATTTGCTAGATTGATATTGATCTTTGTCGAAATATCATGCTTTCCTTTCTTAACATATTTTCATAATATCTCTAAATCATGGCTAATGCTATGTTGTTTGTAAGATTGTGTTTCTATTAGATGACTATTCCGGGAGGCGGCTTACGAACTGACACCATTTACAACCTACCCATAATCATCGACCATTCATGTGGTATGCAATCCCGACATCTACTACGAGCTAAGCATATGTGTCACCATCCTCACACCCAACCCAAACAACATTCCAAAGTAGTTGGACATTCTCCTCGAACACAATGACGAGGCCAACCTCTACTGGGACAATGTTTTCAATCCTCCCAACCTATCATCGAGGACATCAATTGAGTCAAGCGTCCATGCATTATATATTCATAATTTATTATTTGTACAATCTTACATCATTTGCACTCTTATCATTATTTTCAACTCGGTTATCTAAAAGCGAGTTAACACCGTTAAAGGAAGCCCTTTGGTTCCTAGGATTGGCCTTTGCCAAGCAACTCGCCCCATTATTATCTAATATCTTTCTTGTCAAGTTGTTTATTTGTGCGGAGTCTCGAGTTCTTTGGAAGAGGAACTACATGTGCCGAGGATCCGCCATCTTCCGTCATTGTCCACGCGAGATATCATTAAACCTTGTTGTTTTTGAGTTGTAGTGATTTGTTTCATATAGTAAATCAAAATCCTAAAATCTACTAAAACAAGTTGGTCAAAGCTTTCAAGTCATAGGTAGAGGTTTAGAGTTCCATTCTCACAATGTAATATCTTGCACATTTAGAAGTTTGACTAACTTTGAGGTCAAAGCTCTTTTACTCATGCGTAAATTAGGGTTTCTAGGGATTGAATACATAGGAGGGAAAAAACCGAAAGATTGTGTCTTTTTTATCATATCATTCTCATGCAAGAGATATTTGTCATTGTATGAGATCTCTTTATTACAGCCGGATTCTACAGGTGCGATCCATCATTGGGAAGCATTTGCTCCCATCATTTCTTTTGCTTATCAGTATTTCTACATATATTTGTAGTTCCAATTTCCATTGTTATTTTGGAGCATAGCAATAAAATAGAAAAATAAATGAAGGAAATATCTATACTACAAATATATGAAAATCTCTCTTGTTATGAAAATCTATAATAAACCAATAAAATATAAAACAAATGTTGGGGTTTTGAAATTATTTTTACCAAAAAAAAAACAAAAAAAGTCACGAGTATGTATATACAATTTGGCTGGGGTTTCTTATTGTGAATCTGCTTTAGCTTTAGCCAATTTTTTCTTTAATATAGATACAACAACAATAAATGCCTAGCAAAGTCGATAATAGCTAAATTTACGTTAGACCAACAAAAAAATTAAATGATCACCAAGATTTTCAAAATAGAGTGACTATGTTTTAACTTCAGTTAATTGTCCCCAATATAACTATAACAACAATGAATGCCCAGCAAGCTCAACAATGGCTAAATTTACACTAAACCAACAACAAAAATTAAATACAATTACTGGGATTTTTTAAATTTCCATTAAAATGAAAACAACAAAAATGTCTGTGACATGCCCAATATTTTTATTATGATTATGTTAGCTCTGATTTTTTGGTGCACATTTGCAATGGGAAGGGTTTTCTAAACTTTGGCTTTGTTTTAATTTAGAATTGTTTTTTTACTGTTTTTATTTACAATTTTTTTACAAACGGTGGGTTGTTTTTGGTTTAAAGTGTGTGACATACTCTTGAAACGTGTGCATATATTCAACTCTTGAGTTAGGAATAAGGGAATTTTTTTTATTGAAAATCTTTTTAAAAAAACTTAAAATGCACAATAAAATAACATTTGTACTTAATTCTTTGAATGGGAGATAATTCGAGGTGTCTAATTTCTTATGGGGTGTTTCTAATACTACCACAATGCCATTGTGATAACTGTAAATTTGGTCCCTCTTTTGTCAGGGATCCTCCACTACCAAATCAAATCCCTCTTCTGTGATCTTTTTCTACCAAAAACTCTTTGCGTACTCTTTTTTTCACTTTTTTCGCACATAAAGATGAGGGCCCTATGGCTTATTATGATTTTGGTCTTCTAAATGTCAGACTTTCGACATAAGAATCTCTATGAATCAAAAGCTACAAACCACATTGAAATATTGATGCGGAACTAAGCATATAGAAATTTCAATGTAAAGTTCCACTTGAAAATAAAATACCAAATGTATATATTTCTAACATGGTCTAGCATTTCAATGTTTTTGACCTACGTTTGAATCCACATCAAAATGGGTGATGTTTTTGGGCCAAAATGTTGTGAATGCAAATATAACCCAAAACATTTATAATTTTATAATTGATCCGTCCTCTTTAAGTGTGGAGCTTTTCTATTTGTAAATTTTGTCTTATGTTGGGATATTTGCTAATAAGATCACTTAAGAGTTTAGAAACCCTTTCATGTATAGTTTTATGATGCAATTTTCGGTTTGTTATTTGAATGAATTCCTTGAGTGTGATTAGCTCTACAATATAATTGGTATGCATACTAATCTATTGGTGATAACATATGCAGTGAATGACTTCCTTATTTCTTATCATGCCCCATATAGGGGCCATACTATGCATGAGTCAAAGAAACTACATATATGTGCATCCTCGAGCACACAAAGTTTGTTGGACAAATTGCTAGGAGTTGAAGTGGTCTCTTATAATAAAGATGCTATTTTATGCCAAATATTTTGGACTAATTGACAATGGAAGAAAAATATGATTTGATTGATTCTCCATTGTTATTGTAATTAGTGCATATGGCGTGGCCCTATCCAAACTCATTTTGCAACCGATCTATAGTTGTGAATTTACCATCAAGTAGAAGCCAAAGGAAAGCTCATATATTCACACATAATTGCAAGGACCATCATTTATTCCATTTTCTTTGTTAAGGTTGATATTTCTAAATTTCTCACTCATTCTGATTGGTGATAGGCCAAATTAGTGTTTTGTGCCAATTATTCATGAAGATGGCTTGTGTACTCAATTCATTGATTAGTTGAGTATATTGCTCAGCGATTAAACTCTATTTGTTTTATTATCGGCAAGCTATGCAATGCATTATCACGGTCCTCTTGCAAACAATCAAGAAGATGCCAATATCTGAAAAGTTGAAATTTAAACTATAATTCCTTTAATTTTGCCCTGCAAACAGCTCACAAGCGATCATTTGTCCTCCCAAAGCGGCTGGAATTGCCATTACTTGCCAGGTTATTTGGTATCCAAGATTCTCCTTTACTATACGTGATGTCTCAAGACATACTAAATAAAGGAATGTGCCATTGAGCTATAGAATTAGACTATTATTGTTGATTGATGCAATATCGATTGTGAATTAGTGTACTATAGTTTTCAGGCAGCCTTGGTTGATAATGCTTGATTAAAGAGTCAAAAGCTCCTTGCAGTGAATTCCCCTTGTTGTTGTTTAGTATTGTATATAATGTTCCATGACACAATGAGATGATTGAATTTTCTCTTCAAGCCGCATGCCACAAAAAAAACCCTCCTGACTTATTGTCCATTTGTCCTCAACGTGATGGTGAAGGGAGGAAAGTGAGCATAGAACAACTTAGAAAAAAGTTAAATTCCTTCCAATAAAAGAAAGCCACCTAAGTCCATTGCATCGACTTTGTTTTGTAACGCCTCCCGAATGCCTTGTTTCAAGTTCACATGAGCAATGAGAGCCCAAATATTTCAAGAGGCAATTTTCCTTCTTGAAGTGGCGGAGGCTATCCTCCCCAAAGAATGCACCACTTTAAAAAAGGGGTCTTTTATGTATTAGTGTTAAAAGTGGTGACCTTAAAAGGGCCCTTTTTAAAATAGATGCATTCTTTGGAGATATCGCCTCTGATTTCTTGAGAATCCTGACAGGTAATGGAATTTCTCTTTCTATATCTCATTAGGATATGGACGTAAATGACATAGGATTTACTCTTATACAGTTGTTCCAAGGCTATATGATAGAGCTCTAAGCATTTTTGCATTTTTGTTGATCTATCTCTGAGGTTAAAGTTGAAAAGAGGGAGTGTATCATCAGCAAAATAGAAGTTGAAATCTAATGGTTTTTATCCTTTGGTTGAAATCTTCCAACATTTTTCTGAGGGTCTCATATTTGTGGTATAAAATATTCTTTTGCTGAGAGGATAACCGTAACAAAATCCTGAAATGTAAGAGTGAAGGGTGATTCCTGTATTGTCATTGATGGATGTTGGGGCTATCATAGTGATAGTAAGAACTGAGTACGAAAAGTTCTTGACTGAGAGGATAACCTTAACATAATCCTTGTGTAGGTGAAGGGTGATGCATGTATTATCATTGAGTGGATATTGGGACTGTCAGAGTGGTAATGAAACTAAGGATCCATCTAATGGCCTGGTCATTGAACCTAATGCTATGCGATTTCTAAATAAGTTTCTAGTGACATCTATCAAAAAAGCCTTGGGAGATATCTTGTTTGAACCTTTAGGCGATGGAGGAGCTGCTGGACAGCTATAATGTTAACTGTGATCTGCATTCCCTAAACATATGGCAGCCTAAAATTTGTTCTAAGTAAAATCCTATTGTGGTCGTGAGGTGGGATGTAGATATTCAATATGCCAAAATTCAAAATTGTGCGTACCTTAATGAAAATTGTACACAATTTTCATCATGCTATAACTGGGAAGGATTGATGAAAATTTGTGCTCACATTGGATCATTGTACTGGTAAAGTCCCAAAGTGAAGTGAGACTTGCTGCCCCAAATACCTACATAATGCAAGTTCTTCAATGTGCATGCTTTCATGGTTTTCTGAGAAAGAACCACATCTATGCCTTTTGCTTGTACATTGTATTTTCAAATATAAACATTTATTGGGCATGCCTACGCCTCTTATATTCCATTAAAGAATCCACATCACAGTAATTGAGACCCTGAATTTACTTCCCTTGAAGGAAGTGTTGCACGGAGACTCATCTCCTATCACCAGAGACGTGTCTCAGAGATTGGTACTTGTCTCAGAGACTCGTACTTGTTGGTACTCATCTTGCAGACTTGCATTTTGGTGTTTTTGTTTATTAACATATTTTGTACTCTTGACCCTAGATATGATAAGATATCAAAGATAAATATCAATATAATTACTCACCTCTTTTCACCATCTAATGTATTTGCTTTATAAAGTTAATATTAGAATGTATTTCTTTAAAATCTACAAATATATTTAAATATATATAAAATTCTATATATATATGTTTTTGCCGTCTCCAATTACATGTCTCCTATTGCTGTCGTAAAGTAAGAAAGGCATAACCCTCCTCGTCCTGTCTCCTTGTACCCGTACCCATACCCATCTCCTGTAGTAACTATGCTTACAGGCATCTGAGATCAAGAGAGTTTTGGCGCCCAGCTCTGCAATAGCTTTGTGATTGTTTGTTCCACCTTTGGATCTTCGTTGGACGCAATTGCTTGATGGGAAGATTTCCTATTTTTCTTGGCCTTGGGTGCTAATTTGCGCTACCATGTCTGTATATTTGTAGTAAAAAAAGGCATAACCCTCCCCATCCCATCTCCTTGTACCGCACCCACTCCCGCATCTCCTGGTAACTATGCTTACAGGCATCTGAGAGCAAAGAGTTTTGGCGCCCAGCTCTGCAACCAAGCTTTTTGATTGTTTGTTCCACCTTTGGATCTTTGTTGGGCGCAATTGCTTGATGGGAAGATTTCCTCTTTTCTTGGCCTTTGGTGCTAATTTGGGCTACCATGTCATAGTATATTTGTAGGGATGAGATCTTGAGAGCACTGAGATTGGCCTTTTTACTCTCTGTGTTTGGCCTACAAGTAGCAGCTTTTGAAGTGAATTGAATAGAGCCTAGAGGATTATCTTTTTATGTGCATTCCTTGTTTCCAATTTTCCAAGAATGCATCAGAAGTTACTCTGCATTTTCTGGGGTATCATGTATCTCTTCTGTGTTATGTCTAGATCTCCAGAGCTGCAAATGGATTTACAGAGCAATCTGAGTGAGCCGAAACACTATTTTGCCCTTTTGTTTACTTGAATAAGCTCGTTGAAATTTATTTTCAACTTCTTGCTAATGTCAGATTCTTCTTTTAGGTGTCCTGATCTTGAATGAGATTTGTTGCTGTCTTTTCTGCAGGTGTTGGCTGTGCATTCCCGTCATATGTTTGCATTTGATTTTGTTGCCCTTGGGAGTCGAGAATATGCTGGCAAGATGTCAATGCTGATGGAAAATCACGACATCTTAAGGAGATGTTCTCATAGTCAAGTGGTCACTCTTATTCTACTCATCCCATTTCCCTAATTAATCTAACTGACAAAGGGTTTCTCCAAATCAGATAGGTACATACGCATGCATCATTGAGTAATACTAGATATCTAGTGGGTCCTAAGGATGTCATATATTCTCCTATAGCATTTCCAGTATTTTTCAGTGCATTTTCCTGCCAAAATTGGCTTGGAAGTAGAAGCAACCAAACCCAGATTAGGACACTGCTAGTCAGGTCCTATGTTAGACTGAAGGTTGGAGACTGAGGTTTCATGAAAAGGACACGTTTCTTCAGAACCAGGGTCCTTGAAAAGATCTAGTCCTCTTGCTTCATTGATTACATTGCCGTGAAATACCCCCTTTGTAAAATTAAAATTTCTACTAATCCCATGGGTTTCCAATTCTCCTAGGCCAAAATCCTTTAAAGTTTTGGTTCAGGAAAACACCATGAATCTGCAAATAAGTGCTCATTTTTTTAACATACAAATCCTTTGCTCCATTTCATCCATTGAGAATGATATCTTGAGCGGAAACCATCTTGATATGGAATCCATTTTCCTTATTTGAAGGAAAATTGGGTCTAGTGATTGCTTTTCCGGCAGATACTAAATAAATCTGCAGGGCTTCACTATGGAAACAGCAGACTGGAAGCTCTTATTTGAACTATGGAGAGGAGATCCGAGAGGAGGCCATGGCCTCCTCTTGTAAAATATCTAAGGACCAATCAACCTTTAGGTGCTTAAAGTGAGTCGGAGCAGATCATGGAGTGGTTTGGGTCATTTGAAAGCTGGAAAAGCATGAACATCAGAGCAGAAAAAATCATACAATGTAAGATATAAAGCTATCTTCATTGAACATATACATAAATGATGCAGAATTGTATTCAGCCGCTCAATGAATATGGGATTCGGGAAAACATAAGAAGACAGAAACAAGAAATCAATTGTATGCATTACTATTGATGGTGTGTTCCTGATTAGTTGTGCAGAGTTGCAAAACGTGTTGGTAATATTTAATTAGAAAAACACCACGCCAATGATTTAACAATGTTTTTAAATGGTCTATTTCGTTGAAAAGCGAATCTCTAATTAAGATAGATGAAGAAAATTTGATATCAATGTCTGATTCTCTAGGTATACCATCAAAGGCTCTGGAACATAAATGCCTAGATATCAAACTGCTTAGTTAGGAGATGTAAAAGTTGACTTCAATTGTCCAGGCAAAACTAGAGATTGGAGAAAAACAGCTTGTTAGATACTTGACTTTCAAGATCATATATCCCAAGCTAAACCAAGCAAGCTAGTGTCTGCTAAATTACGAAACAGCACTGTCAAGAGAATTTATGCCTTTAGTGTACTTCAACAATATTCAATCTAACAAACAAAAAACTGATGGTTTCACCTGAGGTAAAATCCTCGCCCATAACATGCAATTAAGACTGGAAGCACTTGAGCGATAATCAAACCTAACAGGACCAATAACCAGATTGTACAGAAGTTGAATAACGCGAAATGTAGACTTTCCAAGATACTATGATATGGTACATGCATAAGCAATGCTCTCCACACAGAGATATCAAAGATTAAATAAAATGCAAAGATTCAATTACAAAGTGGAATATGATGCTTTTCGTGATAAGTTATTGTACAGCAGATGAATTTTGAGAAAACTTTGAAAAACTTACAAGCTCTTGGCCAAATAAAGGCGACAACCAAATTCAAAGGATACAATACCAACTGTTGCAGCAGCTTGCAAGATTTCACCCCCAAATTCTGCTCTTCCTCAGGCCCTTCTTGCTGCTGTATTCTCCTATAAAAGTATAGTGAATGATTATTTATAACACATAGTCGAGCAGGGCCTAAAATATCAAAGAAACAACCTAAAGTGACTCACTACTATATTAAAAGTACTACAACTAGGCCAAATATGAATCGGTTATATTCTATATTTTCAACAAGCTGTGGCTATATTGTCATGTCACTCTGTAATCGCCAAATATATTAAAATAAACTCTCTCCTAGAAGTCACGGCAGCCCAAAATCATTCTAAGAAGCTTAGACATAGCAATTCAGACAGCCCACACCTTTACAGATGATAATTTACAATTAGTATTGCAATTTACTTACCTCAAGTCTGCAATAACAACACTAACATTATCTTGTGTATTTCGATTCTGCAACACAAAGCAGACTATTGTCACAACATTATAGGCTTATTTTTTATATACAACCAGATGTGAAGTTTCCATCCAAACCATTCATATGCAACATCAACAATCGGTAAAATTCAAAAAAATTGATATCCTTAAAGAGCCGATTGTGTAAACATGTGAAGATATCTTTACCAGAGCAGCATTAGCAAGTGCTTCACAAGCAGACTGAAAATAAACATCAACAAACTTGTAAGAAACCGAGTAAATAGAAAAGTTTACAATCAAACATAAAATGTCTTATTCACTAGGAAAATTGAAATTAAAACTAAAGATATAGAACCATACCTGCACATCACCATGTTGTCTAAGTTGATTTCTAACAAACCTTACTGCATCCACACTGAAAACAACAGAATTTTAAAGATTTGTGCTAGACAACACTTTTCACATCTCTCTCCACATGTGAAAAGCGGAGGGCTATAAATTATGCATCTTGAATATGCATTAGATTTCAAATACCACAACATATTCAAAAAGAAGAAATAGCAGAATAACATATATTAATAATACCTGCTCATGCAATCCCAGAGGCCATCAGAGCAAGTAATATAAACTCAGCATCAGGGCCCAACTGTGCATGATATATATCAGGAGAAGCAGTAACCCAGTCACCATTGAGCTTGATTCTGAAACATAAGCCATTCAGTCATCTATTTTATTGAATTTGAATCATTTAACTCCCATACAAGCTTATTTTATTAGTGTTCAAAATCAAATACAGGAACAGACAGTGCCTTTCCATGACAGCTCTTTACCTCAATTACAAAGATGCTGAAAATATCAAGGCACGAATGAAACTCTTTGAATTGCACTATTAAACATTAAGCATCAAGTTACAATGTTATGTAGTGATAAATTAGATATCCGTTTATCCCTTCCAAGATTGGTGTTTCCCCAATTGACCAATGAAGATGGATCTAAGATGAGTTCAAGAAGAAAATACAAAAATGGTTTGTTAAAGGTCTTTCAAGGAAACCGATAACCATTTTAAGATTTCCACAACAAGGCCATCTTTGTCTATCAATAATCTGTTTCCATATAAGACAAGGTATATCATCATAGAACCAAAACAGTTCCTGTGGGGAAACAAGTCAATACAAGACGTTTAGACTCAACATTTTCGGAGCTATGTAACATGACCATAAATAGAGGGCTTTATATGCTACTTACTAACATCAGAGCTAAGGAAAAAATATTATCTGGAAAATGGATGGCTCTATTTGTAAATGGAAACACCCTATGGAAAACATTGGTTAAACATGAGGTATTAAAGGTCTGTTTAATCTCCATGGCAAGTTTCCTGAAGCAAGGCAGGTTGTTCAAGATATCTGACAGGCACAGAATCTTCTTTCCAACCATTTGCACTAGTAATTTGTAGGACTGCATGACACCTATGGCCCAAGCTGCAAAGATTATTTGGACCTTTACCTCCCAGGAGAGACACAGAAATATTATCAATTTGGCAAGGAAGAGCTTGTCATGAAAGAGGCTCTTTCAGTGGAGGGAATTATGTGATACAGAAAATAACGGTTAGAAAAAATTGACATTAAATTGTAGCCAAAGAATAGTGAGAGCATATATGCCCATTTATCAAGAGCTGAAATCACGATTCCTTGGGAGTGTCTTTTTCAAATTGCAAATGGAGGTTCTAGAGCCTGTTTCAAGATATTTTCGATGGACAAATGGGAAATTGGAATCCCTTGTATTTCCATGCAACTAATTTTTTTATGAAAACGTCACGTATAAATCCTTTATTTCTTCTCAACTGAACAAAATTAAAATATTAAGAACCCCCATACCAAGGACCAACGATTGCTTAGGTGTCAATTTGTTTAAGTATCTGGAACTGTAAATTTTCTCTCAAACAAAAGGCACATTGACTTCTGCGTGACAAGAATAAGATTGGCTGATTCTTCAACAGGGTTGAAGGTTCACAAATGTTGCATGTGTTATGTGCCACTAAGAAGAAACAATGTTACATCCCTTTCAGTACTTGAAAACATTTGGAACATTTTGGCAGTATGCCAAGAAGAATATGGCAAGCTATATGTGGGCCCAGAATGGGCGCCACTAGAAAGGTATTTAAATGATCAAGGACAATAGAAAGAAACATAGCGGCTTGTGTGGCTTGTTGCAAATTCTTTCTTTTATAATGAAGACACAAATCAACTTTTCAGAGAAACAAAATGATAAGGACCATAGAAAAAAACCATAGCAGCTTGTGTGTCTTATTACAATTTCTTTCTTTTAAAAAGAAGACACAAATCAACTTTTTCAAGAAATCACTTTCCTTTGCAGTTGAGAGCGCTTAACTCATTTAGAATAAAATAAGCAATTCATATTATCAAGAATTGAGGATTTTGGAAAGATGATGACTCTTTGCAAGTAGGTGCAAAACCAAAATGCTAGCACTCTTTGCATTTGCAGAGAGAGCATCACTCAAGGTGATATCTCTATGCAACTTTCCTGTTTTTTATAGAGTAATAAATGATGCCAGACTTTGAAACAAAAAGGTTTTAAGTGTTTGTCATATAGAGGATCTCAAGCATCCCACTAGATCATTTTCTTAAGAACCTAAAAGCAAAATCTTGCATAACACTATTAAATCATGGTGATTTGACATTATTTGTGTTAGTGTTAGCCTCGATGGGAAATATAAAGCAATATCGTTTTTCCTAATTTTTGCCTTGACAAGGTGATATGTGAAAAATTTCCTTCCTACTATTATGAAACAAAAAACTTATTTGAAAATCAAAGAAAGTACAATCGAAAAAATAATTACTTGGAAACAAATTTCTGTGTCCATCTCCCCATGAACACCTTCCTCCAGCATTCTGATGCACAAAAAAATTACTCTCAAAACAATATTGTAAAAGTTCAAAACATCAACCCAAATAAATAGAAAAGATAATTATTGAATAAAGACAAGAACAAGTAGAACCAACTCTTTTTCTTTGTCTTGAATCGCATATCCCAAAGGCACGTGAAACGGAGATTTCCCCACAAATTCGGCCATTATTAACCTGGAAAAAAAAAGCAAACAAGAACTAAATATATAGTGAAGACTGAAGAGTGAGAAAAGATGCAACAAAGGAATTTCAACACAGAGTGAAAATAAATCCTAGTGAATGATATCGAGCTTAGATGGAGAGTTATGCGTTGATATCACAGAATTCACTCAGGCCTGCGCCACTCCAGATCCATAACTAGTAAATTAGTTTCCATGTCAGAGATTATACCATGCAATCATTGCACATATAAATTGCCCCACTACAATAACATTGATTGGGTGGAATGTCTGTTTTGATTAATCAACAAGTATGAATGAGTACGAGTCAGTTGCATTCACCTCTGGCTTTGAAATTTGCAGATCTCATGGCAAATGAAATTTTTTTGTATAATGTCTTTTATTTCTTTATGTATACCAAACATTATTATTGACAACATCTTAATGAGAAAGCTTAACTCCTTAAACAAAACTACTCACTAAGGACCATGAGCACTGCCAAAGTACGAGGGAGATAGGGACGGGTCAATTACAGGCTTACCTAGTTATAAAACACTGAAACCCGAGACTATGCTCGTAGAATGATTTCTATACTCATGTTACTTTGTGCTAGAATGTCTATATGAAGCTAAAACTATGCTTGAATAGTGCTTTATATACTCAAGTTATTTTGTGTTGACACAATCCCAAAACAGGCTGCCTTCTTGTTCAAGTTGGGTTATGTGGAGAAACTTAAACAGTCTATCCACTAATATATGATAGGTATTGAATTAAAGCCATGTAGACTGACCTAAGTTTCTAGACCAGACAGTTGCATGTCTAAATATTCCATGATCGCCACTCATTTCCCCGTCAATCCACCTCAAGTATCTATAGCAGCAGGAAAAAAATTATGCTTATGAGTGCGGTTTGATTAAGAATTGAATAATTTGATGGAAGATTCTCATTTTGGCCCCTCTAAGACAATGACCTCTATTATTATGATAGAAAAAGTAGTACAAATCTTCAATGGCTCAATGGAATTGTTTGTATTTATATAAATGCTACATAATTCAAAGGCTGATAATATCACACCCCATTTGTTTTATCTTCCTTTGTTGCATTCAATATTTTCCCACTAGTCTTTCATTGAAGATGGGATTGGAGGGTAGTACTTGTTTCTTCATACCTAACCCTTAAGATTTCTCTAGTTCTCTTGATCTTTGTTCCATATACTCGGTCTGATTTTTAATGATTAGAATATTTGTGCAGAAATATCTTCTCTACTAGGCTTGTTGTTGGTCATGGTGTGCATGAGTATGTAAAAGTTGAGCTCATTCTAATGAAACTTATTAAGAATTGTCCTAACAAATACTTGCAAACCACATCGAAACATAAAGCCATAAGTTTAAGTACATGTACACATATCAGACATATCAGTAACCAAAACACAAGTCCTAGAATGAGTGAATACCATCACCAAACCCTGTCACATGGACAAGTGTCCCTTGACGTTCATTGCCACAATGCATCACTAATTTCGTACTCCAACAAACATTTTCTTCATCACCCATCCTTAATTTAAACTTCATTAAGTGCAAATCGAACATGATTTGAAGAAAAGGATTCTTAAATTATTAAAATTTTAAGTTAGATTCACTATTAATTCTTCCACATTTGCTACTATCCCTTTTGAGACTGCTAGATGGGTATCGGTAACCATCCCTTACAAGTTTGCTAAGAGTTTGCCACTTTCATTTGTGGACTTGTCTAATATTTTCCAGAATCCCTTTCATTTCCTTCATGGACAACATCCCTTACTAGATTCTTGGCTGTGTATCTTGTCATTACTGCTCCATACGTTACCATATTGATAGCTTATAGTCATTTCATACTCTTATGTAGTAAATTATAGAGGTCTTGCCACAAACACTGAGCAGTGAATGCAGCTAGCCTTGGAAACAAAAAATGAGCTCAACAAAGGAAAGTTAACCAAATCCGAAAGTTGCAAATAGTGATGACCATCTATGTTTTGACATTAAGTTTTTCACAGAATGTGGATATAAGGTATTATGTAAATCTTGCCATCATGTTTGAAGAATAAAAGGCCTAACATTACAAAAACAGAAATATAACAATCGGCCCATGTAGAGAAAGGCAAATATTGTTGGTGTAAGCCGTTATTTACACATGTTTTAAGTTTACTTCGGTTAATTTTAATCCAATTTAGAATATTTCTATTTTTCCGATTTTAGTTGATGAGAAATTAGGAAATCCATGCCCAAGGAAGCTAATAGGAATTAAGAAACTCATCTGGCCAATAGGATTGAATGGTGAAATCGCCCCCATCAGAACAAAGGTGAGGTATTCTGAACAATCAAGTTACTTCCTAGGCTTAGCTTTAGAATCCTACAAATACACTCTTCTCCTCACCTATGCATGTAATGGGAAGCTAGGAAAATATTCAGGAAGAAGCTGCTAGGAAAATATTGAGGAAGAAGCTGTAGTCTGTAGAAAAGTACTGTTGTTGCATGAGAGCACCCAGGCACATGTAATGTTTCTGTAGAGCAGTTTGTAGGAGTTTTATATGATTTATAATTTTCATTTTTCGTTTGAACTCTTATTCTGATTCCCTTGTCGTGTTGAATTCAGTCTGCAGTGTGGGGATAGTCTAGTGTTTATTCATGCAACTTTTAGACCGATGGTCTTAGGAAGCATTCACATTAAAGAGGTCTGAGATACTGACTTATATGCAGTTTTAATTAAGGTATAGAGTATACCAATTGGGTTTATCGTAGTCTGTTGTAGATTTGTGCCTTCTACTTTGTTTTGAGTCCTGAAAGATACCTGAATTACGTTTGCATCAGAGCCATTTAAAACTGGTAATGACTCGACTAGCCAGTTAGTATATGGTTATACCAAGAAAATGATATACATGAGCAAATTAGGACAATATAGGGATCACCCAATATGGGCTGGAAGAACCGATTATTTTGTAATGATTATTATAATATATTAATATACATTTTACTTTTTTTTCTATCAAACAACTGTAGAGTCAATAGGAGTGGCATCTGCTTGCAAACACCGCTTCCTAGCCAATGAACTCTACCAATATGTCCAGCTCGCATCTCCCGTTCTTTGGAGGGTTGCTTCAGGATGTACATCATACTAGACTGCTTGGGTGGATTAGGGATGTATGATGTTACCCCGTCAATTGAACACTTTTACGGTCATGGAAGAATTATTTGAACTAGCTCTAGTTGTTCAGTATTTGTGCGACCTTCTTAAGGGTATGGAATTCTTGTGTCATAGGTTACAACCCCTCTATGGGTTTGATGATATTGGGATTTGTTGTTTTAGGTCCACAATCCTTGTATTTGATCCCATCCTTGTAACAGTTCATCTAGGGGAGAGCAACCCTATTGAAAATTAAGGATTCCCATTTATGATCTTTGGTTGGGGTTTGGCGTGGGAGGTTATTAGTACAGCGGTTAATTGTACCATCTGTTACTAGTGGCTTACTATTTGAAATTTTGATGCCTACACGGTGTAATATAAGGGATCTAATTCGTCTTCATTCAAAGCAGAAACATTCTAGCATCAAGCTCATTCAATGTTATACCTACCATATTAGACATCCTTGTTTTGTATTACAAAAAAAATCCTTATGGTTTGATCTCATAGACAATTCCTTCATAACTGAATCAATACATGTTCATGGTTATTTTCATCAAGCACAAAATATTTATTTTCTTAATATGTAGTGGATGGATGAAACATTATTAGCATGTCTATTACTTAATTTTAATCAATTCATAGTTTGTGATTGCAATTTTTTGTTTTAGGATAGGACTCCTTTCCCTATGGTTTCAGAACAAACTAGATAAGCAACCAAATTTCTCTATGCTCAAAATACAGCTTGGTACAAGAGTTGATTTTGTTGAAGTACATTCAATTTCGTGAGAAAGGGACTCCTTATTATATGGTTTCAGAACAAACTAGATGAGCAACCAAATTTCTCTATGCTCAAAACAGATCTTGGTACAAGAACTGGTTTTGCTGATATATGTTTAATTTGATGACAAAGGGACTCCTTATTCTATGATTTTAAAACAAACTGGATGAGCAACCAAATTTCTCTCGCTCAAAATAGATTTTGGTACAAGAACTGGTTTTGTTGAAGTAGGTTTAATTTGATGACAACATATATAGCAGTAATGAATTGATCGGGATCGTGGGAAGAGAGTGCAGCTGTTGATCTAGAAATATTCAACTAACTTGATGCAGAAGCATCATGGGAAGAAGCTACAAGAGTGTTAAAGTTCCTTTATTGTCATGTTTATGAAGTCAAGAAGTCATGAGAAGAGGTATAAGGTGCAATACCAAGTGCTAGGTGGAGTTCAAGAATTTGAATATTCAAATATGTAGTTTTCCCTCCTTTTTGTAAATCAAATGTCTAAGCATGTAAAATGGCTAAATGTGGGATGTCAAGTAGTGAGAAGGAGTTTTTAAGGAATTTTAATGTGTGTAAGTGTACTTGGACATGTTGTCCTAGGTCATAGGGTATATAATATGTATGAGTCAAGAAATATTCAAAGGATGATAAAATACCTCATAGTGAGTTAATGGGTATGTAAAGAGTCATGAGAATCAGTTAGGTTTCAAGAAGAGGTTACATTAAAAAGGTGATGATTCAAATGGAAAAAGTTAGTGAGGAAGAGAGAGGGAGAGAGGGAGTGGAGAGAAGATCTCTCTCGAGGGAAGAATGAAGAAGGAACAAAGGACAAAAGGAAGGTATGAAGGAAGAGCATGATTAGTGAAGGAGAGAGAAACTGCAATTTTGACAAATGAATAAAGAAGGTGGATTTTGCTTTAAAAGTTCTATAATTTGCATGCATGTTATTGTCTCTGTATTCTTCTTGTTAGTATGGTGTTGAATCAAGAAATGGTCTTGCATGTGAGTGTTAGATGATGTAATCTATCTTGAGAAGTTAATAACCCTGTTTTTGGCATGATGAGAAGCTTGAAGACTGTGAAATTGTATGTAAGACTGTTGAAACGTAGAAGTGATAAGTTACTGAGTTTGTGGAATGGTTTCCATGTAAGAACATGATGATTTTGATATTCAATGGACTCTAATACCTATAAAGGACATATACCCTGTTTCCTTGCATTAAGAAACCTGTGAAAGAATTACTTACAGCCTGTAGAAGCTTGACACGTGAGAACTTGCTTTAGTAAGGGTGAAGTCGTGATCTAATAGCAGCATAAGGATGAGATAAGACTTTGTGGTGAGGTTTAGATGTGAAAGAAAGGGATTAACTAATGAAGTATTTGTTCTTGCACAGATACCTACAGGTGAGTTTTCAAGATTTAGAGTGTTATCTTCACCCACTAGTAAGACAATTACATGCATGAACATGAAACAGACCCTTGGGAGAAATTTGGTAGCTTGAATCAAAGTTTGCAGAGAGATATAGCAAAATCTAGCCCCTCAGGCTTGCACAGAACATACCTAGGGTTGGAAGCTAAAACCCCATTTCTTGCAAGCGAACCATGGAGAATTCTTAAAAACTTCTAGAAATCACCTAGAGCATGTCCACAAACATATTCAAGAAGAAGAAGGAGCCAAGGTAGGGAGAGAACGAAGTTATTCATGACTGTCTTGTACAGGGACAGTGAACACAGTTTGAAGGGCTAATTGAGGAGGTCATCTTACTAAGGAAGTGAGCTTTAGACTTTGAATTCAATCTTGAAACCTTCCTCACAGATAGAACTTATAAATGGGTGCCCAAAAATGTCTGGTTTGTGTTAGAACCTTATGCATGAGAAGTTATGAAGAGACATGGTCTGAGGCAGGGCTAGTTGGAACCAAGAAGACTAAAAAGGAAGAAGAGTGACTGTGAGAAGAGAATAGTGACTTAACTCATGAAGTTTAAGGCACACCATGATGAGGATAAAGGGTATCTAAAGATGTTTCCATTTCCTTCTGGGTATGTTTGGATTGTTCTAACCATGGATCATACAGGATACTTAGCCTTAAGAGCATTAGAGGACAGTTTGAGTAAGTTGGGTGAAAGTTTGAAAATTTGATCTTTTCGAGTCAAGATAAAGATTGATTTAACACTTGTTTGAGTTGATGAAATAGGGCACATGCATTTGAAGAGGTTTTAGAGAGCTAAGAAGCAAAAAAGTTGCTTGTTTGGTGCAGAAATAGTCAAGAAAGTTGAAAGGGCAGTTTGGAGGTAAAGAGTAAGTTGATTGTTTGTTGCTCATGAATCATTGTTAAAGGTGTATTTAGCATGGAATGAAGTTTCTAAACAGGGTAAGGTGAATGACAAAGACATTTAAGGAGCGCGAGAGAAAATTTTGCATGTTTGAGTCAATTAGACCAACAAGACAAAACTCTAAAACAGGGTATTGTTGGGATGAAGAATTCTTAAACTTGTTAAGTGTTTGATTGAGCATTGAATGTCTTGGGGCCTCTGCATCATTACTACTGGTGTTAAGATTTTAAATGCTAAGGCCACTAAGAAAAATTCTCTTGAAGTTGAGATAAATTTCATTATGAGTGTGTGCCACCATCGTACCTCCATTTACAACTTATAGTACAAAATTTCATTTTTCAATCAAACTGCCGTACCAACATTTTGTGCAATATATGCACAATTGAAAACATTGATTAACTTCTTCACAAGATATTGATTCTCTTGACTACGAAGCACTTACCCAACCACCTGCTTCTTTTACACGTCTGATTTCATTAAGAGAAACTTTGCTGTTTCCATATGGGCGATGTGGACTTGTAATCTGCACTGCCTTTCCTGAATGGGAAATTACCTAAAACAAACCAATCAATCAATGAAAATTGAATCTCTTTAACCCAGCACGTTAGCTTCACAAATCAATCACCTACTTAGACAACATTTCCATTAAGGTTTTCTTGTTAACACCGAATGGATTAATATATATACAGAATCGAGAAGAACATGATAATCATATTGGAGATTAAACTACATCATAGATAGCTATTATTTAATTTTTAGTTGAAAAGCATGGTATGTGTGCTTTCCATGCAGAAATGCATCAATCAAATTATTATATGATTAATTTAAAACATACCACAGAAGAATCACCAATATG
Organism: Taxus wallichiana var. yunnanensis; assembly: GCA_018340775.1. Taxonomy (NCBI): domain Eukaryota; kingdom Viridiplantae; phylum Streptophyta; class Pinopsida; order Cupressales; family Taxaceae; genus Taxus; species Taxus wallichiana. Next base: position 75,302,195 of record CM031241.1, on the reverse strand, counting down.
GGAAACTATCAATCTATCACCTCCTACAAACATAACGGTTGCTGTTGAACCAGATTCAACATCTTCGCCCGTTCTTCAATCCTAGTCAACAGATATTACGGTCTGACACTCAGAAACGTCAACATATAAATCAATACATTTTACTGTTAAAAATGACACATGAAATTGTCAAAAATAGAGTGACCTCTATAACATACAAGCCTTCTACAATCCTATCTCCACAAAAATTGAATGGTACATACAAACCAGGACAAGAGCTGCATATCAGCTTCTAAAATGCTTTTCCTAATGCCTCCCTTGTAGCATCTAAATCTTTTGACTCTAAAAGCATGCCATCCTGCAAGGCTGCTGCACATTTTTTATATAATCTGTCCCTGAACATTCATGCAAAGGAAGCCATCAAAAGAGAAAATTATTACATTCATGTCACAATCCAAAAGTTTAAGAAGATTTTCGAATTCAAGATTGACACAAAAACAACTCAAATTTTCAAACCTTATCCATGAAAAATTGGCAAGCAGATATGGACATGAGAAAAGTAATGAAACAATGCAACTGAAAAGAAATAGGAAAAACTATAAATTCCATGACTTCATATTACAGAAAACTTAACAGTATGCTATGGGTGCTAATGAAATCAATTACTGATAATGGACATAGATTGGGATGGATCAAAATATTACACAAGAATCAAATTTTCCAAAGAAAGGAATCACGTCATTATTTGTAAATCACAAGCAGAATATAATGCACATGCCAAAGGAAAATCCATTTAGGATTAACATCATTTCCTTTCTGTACTACAGATATAAACAATATTAACATTCTCAATAGTGATTTGGTTGCTATACCAAAAAAATGATTATAATTTATATGGATTAGAACTGAATGCAAAAGATAAGATACTGACTCAGAAATTAATTGTTTAGCTTTTTAGAGAGTACAAAATATTTATGAACATCGAGTCTAAACGATTCATGAGAAAAGTATGACATAAATTTAATAGTGTTCTTGAAAGCCAAAAACACCTCATGAGTTGAAGGCAAAATAGCTGAAATGCATAAACAAGAATCTCCCAAAACATTGGAACGGTTTTCTTGTAAAAGCATAATAAATTTATAGAATGGTAAGTTTCTTCTGTAAAAGTTTTATACAGTAGAAGATAAAAGAATAAACACCCATAGAGAAGATCCAATAGGAATAGCAGCAAAGGTTGTTTTCTATTTTCTGGCTTATTATATATCTTTAAGTTCACCAGGGATGAAGATGCGTGGCAAGATTGCACTATAGTATTAACTCATTAACACAATCAAAAAATGAACAAATGCCTTTTATTAAGTATAAGCTTTAAAGTGGAATCCATGACATAATGTATGATTTACCATAGGCTTTAGGAACCTCTCAAGACTCGTATCTTAGTTGATAATCCACTTCTGACTACAAGACAATTCAACCAATGACTTTTAATAGGTCCAGTCTAGAGCCCAAATCTCCAACCACAAATTGGATCACACTAATAGTAAGGACTCTTAAGCTCAAAAGGCCAAAAGCAGATTCTGCACTCTCACACTCTCAAGGTTGAACAAAGTAAATTGTTAAACCCCTTAATTTTGAAGCTCTCCATCGTTGAGGTCCCTATTGAGTAGGATAGTGCTTACAAGTTACATATCTATTCTTCTGTAATGATGTTAAATTAGGGTTAAGAATGCTTCCTAAGGTCTTGTGCAATCATTTCTTGGTGAGGAATTCTTGCTAAATATGGGAAATGATAATAGCATAATAACCTATCTACGCCTTAATATCCTTCCCAAGGCCTTCTACAAGTTATTAGAATGAAATTTCCTTAGATGACCTTGATCTGGTGTTAATATGCACCAAATCACCTTTGTCAATCATCAATCCATTGATTGGATTTGATCAGAATGGATTGGGTTGGCCAGGCATCCACATGGTCGAATTTGACAACAGTGTCTCGTATTGGGTCACTGTCACCAAGACAACTAGACTTTGCTTCACAGATTTCTAAGATCATTCCATCTTCTATATAGAGAAATCTTTGTCTTGAAGATAGCTACACTGGTTTTACCCATTGATTTTTTAAAGCTTCCCCACAAATAGAAACAACATGGACAATATTCCAACGTTTATAAACTTGATCCTCTCAAATTATTGCTTCTAGCCTGAACCCCCTTTTTGTTTTGATCCTGATGATTCTCTCAAAAAAGATTTTTAGGCCCCATTGAGCCATGGTCAGCGATAAAGAAGAACAATTCAATCATAATAAACAAGGTTCAAACCCTTTTAGGGGTGATCCCAGCATTAAAACAGCTTTGATAATGTTTAAAAATGAGGTTGGAAGTGAGTCCCAGGTTGAATTTTGATGGAATAGATAACCATTAAATAAGGATTCCAATCCAATATAGAAACAACGTGGACAATATTCCAACATTTATAAATTTTGATCCTTTCAAATTATTGCTTCTAGACTGAACCCCTTTTTATTTTGATCTTGATGATTCTCTCAAAAAAAAATAGATTTTGAGGCCCCATTGAGCCATGGTCCACCGATAAAGAAGAGCGATTCAATCATAATGAACAGGGTTCAAACCCTTTTAGGGGTGATCCCAGTATTAAAACAGCTGTGATAATGTTTAAAAAATGAGGTTGGAAGTGAATCCCAATTGAATTTTGATGGAATAGATAACCATTAAATAAGGATTCTAATCCAATATAGAAAGTTGAAACAACATGGACAAGATTCCAACATTTATAAACTTGATCCTCTCAAATTATTGTTTCTGGACTGAACCCCTTTTTTGTTTTGATCCTGATGATGCTTTTAGGGTGATCCCAGCATTAAAACAGCTGTGATAATGTTTAAAAAATGAGGTTGGAAGTGAGTCCCGATTAAATTTTGATGGAATAGATAACCATTAAATAAGGATTATAATTCAATGGTTATTTCTTGTCTTATGGTGTGCTATAATTGTGCGCTAAAAAGATGGCAAATGAGAGGGTTGACCAACTTACCAATAGAAAAAACTTCTAGATTTTGAGAAAACAATCATTGGTCACTAACTTACAAAGAAAAAAGTCATGTTAGAATGCATAACGAACTATGGAAATGAGCATGTTCCTATAGTAACTGGATGGCTCCTTCCCAACTTTCTCCCCCGAAGTCTTTCGCTAGAAACCCTAGCGTTGGTGATGTCTGCTCTCTTTCTATGGTTATAGACTACGGCGGCAAGAATGGTGGTAGGATCGTGGGCGGGTCTGGTTTGGGCGACGGTAGTTCTACTCCTATTCTTGGTGGCGGCCCTCGGCCCCTTTGCCTCCTCTTGACCAGGGAGCTCTCCTAGCTTCTCTAATGGCAGCATGGGGCCGGTTTTCCCCTCTTTTGATGGTGGTAAGGGCAGCCTTTGTTTCACCATCTACGGGAAGCGAACATATGCTGCAGCCTTCAATTTCCAAGTCCTACTCTACTGCTAAAACTGCTCCCATGGTCTCCCTTGGGGATTCGGTTCTGGAGGCTGAGGAATTTTTTTCCTCCAATGGTCTGATCTGCCGTTTTAATGGCCTCTGGCCTGATCTTCCACTCCTACATTCGTGGATCACTACGAACTGGCGACCTCTTATTTCTGGTAGGATTGATATTTACCCCTATGCAAGGGGTTTTTTATTGTGGCTTTTATCTCTAATGATGCTAGGGATATTGTTCTTTCAAAGCTTTGGGAACTGCAAAATCATCATTTGTTGATGAAACCATGGTTCTGACTTTCAATCCACTCACTTTGCCTCTTTCGAGTGTTAAGCGGTTTGGATCCGTTTACCCCATCATCGTTCTGATTTTGGGGAGATGATAGTTTAGCTTCTATTGGTAATGTTTTGGGTACTTTTTAATCCATCGATTGGAATACGAGATACCTTCACACACACTACCTATGCTCGGATATTGGTGGATCTGGGTACTTGATTGATCTACACCAGCTTACCGTTGATCTCGAAGTGTGTGATAGGGTTTGGTCATAGCCACTTGATTATGAAGGATTACCCTTCAAATGCAGAAAATGTTTTAACATTGGACATCTTATTGCTGCTTGTCAGATGGTCAAGTAGAAATCTAAAAATGAAAGGTTTCTTGGTGGAAGGATGCCCACCAAAACCTTTTATTTATTGATGAGAAATATAAGTCTACTATTGATACACAAGTCATTGATGATAAGGTTTCCAGTCCAACCCCACCGAACCCTTGATAGGTATTGTTGGAGCTGTTAACGAGAGCTGATGTTGATTCCGGCGTAGTGGATGAATGCGCTAAAACCAATTTCACTATTGTGAAATCCAATGGAGTCTTGGCTTCCTCGGAGATTCGACTTCCAACTCACTCAGACGAAAATGCAAATCCTAATAGGAGTGACGAATGGACAGTCGTTAAGCGCAAAAAGAATTGTTTTACTATGCATCTAAGATCCCGTGTAAGGGATTCTTCTAGGTTATCTGGTTGTAGCTAGAGCATTGGGTGCTACTGTTTTATTTTGTTTTTCTCATGGGTTATTTTTTCTTTCTTTTCCCCCTTTTGTTCTGCTAGGATTTCCTCTCTATAATGCTTTAATGTTTTATCCAGCCTTGAGGGCTTATTGTACAAGGATGTGGGTCCTTTCAAAACCCTCAACTTCTACCAATTTCCAAAAAACTATGGAAATGAGCAGTGAAAAGGGATAAAAGGGTGCTGAAACTTGACCACGAGAAAAACGCATCGAAATGCTCGAAGTTTGAAAACTATAAAAATCTAGAAAATTCTGAAAACTTTGGATAACCAAAGACTTTTCTCTTATCCTTTTCGTGTTATGAAGAATCCTCTCAACTTCTTGTGCGAACACTTGTCATGTGCCTTTCACATCTCAATATGAATTGCTTCACTTTTACTTTTAGACTATCCATTTCATGATAAAAATAGATATAAAGGAATCGTCATCCAAATGTTAAAAACAGTGTTGTGGCTTCACATATCTTCTTCTACACTACTTGCTTGTGAATTAATCTAGTTTTGATAAAGCTTACATTTACATTGCAGTATCATGTGTTAATTGTGTTTATTTCCTTTGCTTGATTAGTTGCTATTTTTTTAAATAAAAGATAAGATTATATTAAAAAGAATATAACTTTTACAATGACATAAGCCCCAATCAACAAAGGACTTGGGAGCAAAGTCACAAGGTTCATGTGTTCAAGTTTGGTGAGGATAAACTTGAAAATAGTTTGTCACTAAGTTTGATTCTCGAACAATACAGATTCAATTTTTATATTAAAATTAATTTCGTAATTGAATAACTGAATATAGAACTTCTAACATTTCAAATCATATCTTCTTTTAAAATTATATTATGTTTTTAAGGTAAATGTATGATTAAAATAAAAGCTCTCTTTTAACAAACTTCTATAATATTTTGTACAATCAATAGTGGTTACTTTCTATAAACTTATCATAAAATTAAAAGTTGGACTTGTTAAACCAATAGGGGTTTTCTTACAATAGGGTTGAGTTTTGGCGGCTGAATTTTTCGTAATCAAATCGCATACGAAATGTCTAATTCAGGAAGGATGATCATTTGAACAAATCATGTTGTCTTTCATGGTTCTATCCTACTTAGCCAACACCAATGCGAGAGGGTTTCTGTTACGGGTTCGGTTCCTCTACGGGTACACGTAGGGTATGGCTAAAGACAAAATACAACCGGATTTTCTCTAGGACAAACCTGGCTGTACCCAAGCTTGTCTCATCGTACCGCATGTACCCTATCAAAAAAATCATTTTTAGTTTTATGTTTAAAAAAGTTTAAAATGGACTTTAAAAAACATACCAACCGAAAAGACAATCCCAAATCCTTTCCAAACAATAACGACACATTTATTTCTCATTGTACATTTTCTCTCTCACCTTCATATTTTCAATTGCTTAAGGCTGAAACTCCATCCTTTGGCTAATCCTACGCCTCACAACTACCAAATAGTTTAAGTCGCAAGAGGCTTGCTGATTTAATGTAAGTTTTTTGAGTTTTTAGTTTGTAACTTGTTTTTAAAAATGGCTATTTTTTTAGCATTCTTTCAACGAATGTCAAATAGGTTTCTTAAATTCATTTCCCTTATGCCTTTAATGTTAATATGTTTAATTTTTATTTTTAATCGGTAGCTATAAGGATTTGCTAGAATGGCTACAAGTGATACTTTTGGAGGCCAAAGGTATAACCTTCAAAGTTGATCCATGCATGCCCTTTGGAAGTCGGTGATTCACAAGATGCCTTGTGGAGGAGTTATATTTGGGTTTTTCAAAGTATAAAAAAAGTAATTTATGATTTCATACTGATCGGTGAAAGCTCATTTTTGTGTGATTCCTAGCCAAGGAATTAGAGTTTGTGGAAGGTATATAGAAAGGGTTGCCACATGCAAAGATCCTCACATACATCAACAAGCGAAAATGTGGATGTGCGATGCTACATTACCATATTTCAAGCCAAAGAAGTTTGCGCCAAAGGAAGACTTTGCATGGAGGTGCAAATGAATTAAATAAATAAATATGGAGCTACCGTTCTAATCTTAGAAGTTGCACCAAAGAGAGATAAGGCGGTGGAAATAAATAAAAGGAACTTCCTATATTTGGCGCCAAGGAGGGATAAGGAAGGAAATAGAATAAATTTATTAATTCCTATTTCAGGCAAAGGGATGAAGATGGAATTAAATAAATAAAAATAGAAGACCTTGCATGAGTCAAACTGTGGTTGACTGAAGTCTTTGAATGAAAGGATAAAAATAGAAATAGATATAAATAAGATAACAACAGTTGTTGTCCCATGCACCAAGGGTAGAAGGAATTAAAAAATAAATAAAGACAACATTCTATTCTTGGTATGCTAGCAGCATGTCTATTCTTATTTTGGGTCAGTCTATATAGGCAGTTTTGATTGTAAAAATTAGACATACTTGGAGCAGTTGATTTGCTTGTGCATCTTCAGCTATTGTACTTGCACCTTTGAATAATAAAGGTTCATTTTGCCCTCTCTTATTTCTGATTTCAAATTTTCATTGTGTTGCATAGGATATTGTGTTTGCCTTAGTGTGGAATTCACTCCCTCTACCGTTGTCATTTTTCCTAAACCCTTGAATTTATTATGCAAATAGTCTAGAGTTGTGCAGGTGTGTGGATCTTTAAATTCTCTGTGTGCAGAGTTACATGCAAGTGTCAAACTTTTGGTGTATCACCCCTATTTCCCATTTTCCACATTCTTTTCCCTTTTCCTTGTCAAGTTTTCGTTTTTAGGTGATTCACAAGGGAACCAGCCCTCTCTGGAGGTTCACCTCAAACATAGGTTACCCACAACCTTGACCTTCCAATTGTCAACGGAGAGAAGTACAAACGCCATTCTCTATCAGGGTGCAACTTCTGGGTGACAATAGTTTTTGGCACACCTGGTGGGACAAAGTATTCAAAGAATTGATGTTGGTTCAGCAATTTGCAGAGCATAAAGTATTCAGAAAATCAGCATCTGGCGACTCCTCAGGTTTTCACAGACATATTGGTTGCAGACTAGTCAAAGCTAATGCCAAAAGTGACCACCAGGTCAAAAGCTAAAGGTATTCCTTTTGAATTTATTCAGCTACCTTTACATTCTTATAAAAGAAGCAGATTTTATAAATCCTCTCCATATACTTACCGAGTTAGCAAGCTAAAACAATTGCCCAAAATACCCTCTCTGGGACTTCCCACTCTAAATTTCCAAATCAAGCCACTAAGTTGAGTGAAATAAAATTTATTTTACAAGCTTTTGAAAATAAATTTGTGTACATTGAGAACAACTTGCTCAACCTACAGCAAAGAGCACGCATCGTTTATGTCGGGCTCCATTCCTATTTGCTAGACCCTCATTACCTTAAAATAAGTATATCCTACATGTAGGCCTCCAGTATCTAGGAGCTAGCTTATTAATCCAAATCAACCATTAAAGTAGTTCTTGAAATAAATTTGTATCTCTCAATGCTATATCAGTTCTATTCCATTCAATCACTTAAACCCTCATACTCAAGATATCATCATGGCTCTTGCTCTAGTGCAAACTAATCTAATTCAGGAACCCTTTTGGTGTGCTCCATGTAATCATTCGCATGATCTTTTTCTTGTGCTAATGGAATGTTAAATCAAGCTTTGATTGCCCAAGGATGACTCCATAGCTTTCAACAGTTGAGGCTCCTCCTCAAGGGGATTCTAGTGAAGCACCAAAGCCACCAGAGGAAAATTTGGTGAATTGGCAACAAGAGGATCAATAGGTAACTAATACAAGAGTATACAAAGGAGAGCAGTGGGAGAACCCACAAAGGTAACTAATTTGCATGGATCATCTTCTTTATTTCTGATAATACTAATAAGGTTGTTGTTCCTAATGAGAAAGAGAGACAAAAAATCAGATTCAGAAGGGCAACTTGGAAGCACAAAAGAATCAAGAAAAAGAAGGCTGAAAGTGTTCCAAAAGGTCAAGCAAAAGGGGGCAGCTCTCCCCTTAATATTATAGATCAGATGAAGAAAGCTCATGTGAGCTTATCCATGTGGGATACGTTGACTATTCTGGGTCAAAAGAACTTGTTACAAGATGAGTTGGCCAAACTACGATACAGTGGATCATTCAGCTAGAGCTAGTGCAGTACTTGCAAATACAGATCAGCCCATTAAGGCTGAATTTCAGGCAAAAAAGATTGGTAAGCCTCCTCCTTTCTACCTTTCTTTGATTATTGGTGATAATTTGGTCCATAATTGCATGGTTGACAATGGTGCTAGCAATACAATCATGCCTAAACAAATAAAGAGATAAGCTCCACATGACAAAGGGGTTTTGCAGTTGGATGACACAACTACCAAAACAGTTGGTATAATCAAAGATCTGAAGTTAAGTTTGCATGCATGTCCAAGCCTTCCAATCTTACAGGATGTTATGGTAATAGATCTACCTCCATATTTCACTTTGTGCTTATCTAGAGATTTTACAGCTAAGATTGGAGGGTATCTATCATTAGATTGGTCCTATCTATTTTTCAAAACAAGGTATGACACAAAGGTAACAATTAATTTTGAGCCTCTTGCTAAATTTCATATTGAGCCTTATGTGCCTAATGCTTGTAGTGTGAATTGTATTGTTTTTACCAAGAGGATCATCCAGTTGTTCAAGATACAGACACCCACTCTGAGAGCATACCAGATTTATTATTGGATGAGTGGGGAATTGACCATCATGGTTTTGATCCTTACAAATATGTTGAAGAAACATATATTAAAGAGGTTGGTTTGGGAATTTATTGCATGCATCAGGATAATGTTTTTACCATTATTGGTTAAAATTGATGAGATTGATACAGGATTGTGGAGTTTATACTTTGATGGCTCTAGAAGCAAGAATGGATCAGAGTGCAGGTAATGTTCTGATATCACCAGATGGTCAAAGGTATTATTCTTCTATTCGATTTCAGTTTGGTTGTACATGCAATGCACTGAATATGAGACACTAATTCATGGTTTACAAGTGGGCTAGAATGAAGGGAATTAAGTACCTACAGGTATTTGGTGATAGTGAATTGGTCATACATCAGGTGAGAAATTTGAATATTGCAAAGAATCCCTTGTTGAAATCATATAGACATAGAGTTTGGGATCTTATAGAGGATTTTGATGCATTCAATGTTCAATCAATACCTAGAGCTGAAAATAAACAAGCAGATAGATTGGCAGTTGTTGGAGCTGATTTTGATATTCCTAGTGATGTGAAAAGAAAGGATAATCAGCCTCATATTAAGGTGGTTGTAAGGCCATCAATTCCTAATAATAATACTAATTGGCAAGTGTTTGATAATGATGAGCAAATTGTACGTTTTATTCAGGAAGAAGCTGAATTTTCAGCTAAAAATCAGTCTAAATTGCAGCAGCAGTATGGTGAGCAAATCTTGCAATTAAAGACTAATAAGCTGCCCCAAGGATTGGTAACCCTTGAGAGTATTTTTAATAATGATGATCAGCTGAAAAGGGACAAAATCAGGATGTCCACTAAGCAAGAGAACTATGAGGACATAGCAATCAGCGATGGCAAGCTTTTGAAGCATGGCAAGGTATGTAATTTGGAAGAAAAGCAAGCTTTTGTTCAGTTATGCAATGAGTTCATTGATGTTTTTGCTTGGAAGTATGAGGATCTAAAAGGTTTTGATCCAGGATTAGCTCAACATACCATTGAGCTTGAGCCTAATTCCAAACCGGTAAGGCAAAAGCAAAGACTTGTTAATCCAAAGATTGAAATTTTGATGAGAAATGAACTAACAAAGCTTATTGAGTCTTGTATTATCTTTCCTATCAAGCATTCCTCATGGGTTGCAAATCTTGTACCTGTGAGGAAGAAGAATGGAGAGAAGGTTGTGTTGATTTCAGGGATCTAAACAGGGCTTCACTAAAGGATCATTATCCATTACCATCGATGGATCAGATTCTAAGGACTATATCAGGTGCAGAAAGGTTCTCTCTTCTGGATGGTTACAATGGTTACAATCAGATTTTGGTAAAAGAAAAATCAATACAAGACAACTTTCACTACTAAGTGGGGGACATTTGCTTACAGAAAGATGTCTTTTGGTTTATCCAATGCAGGAGCTACTTTTCAGAGAGCCATGGATATGGCTTTCCAAGGTTTGATCAATGTCAATGTTTTGATTTATCTTGATGACATTATTGTTTTTTCTAAGAGTGTTAATGATCATTTGAGCCATCTGAGGCAAGTTTTTGAAAGGTGCAAATAATATGGGGTTTCTCTCAACCCAAAGAAGTGCATATTTTCAGTGCATGAAGGTAAACTTTTGGGCCACATGGTCTCAAAAGAAGGTTTGGCCATAGATCCAGAAAGAGTAAGCTCAATTCTATCTTTATCTTTACCTCAGCACAAGAAAGCACTTCAAAGCTTTTGGGTAAGATCAATTTCATGAGAAGGTTCATTGTTGATTTTGCTAATTTATCAAAGCCTTTGACTGTTATGTTGAAAAAAAGTATGAGTTTCAGTTGGACAAATGAAGGGAGAATCAGTTTTGAAGCTATTGCTCAAGCTCCAACACTTGCAAATCCAGACTTTTCAAAAGATTTTATATTGTATGCATTTGCAGGGGTTGAAACAATTTCAGCTATCTTAACTCAGTTGAATCATGACAATTTAGAGCAACCCATTGCTTTCTTTAGCAAAGGGCTACATGACTATGAGGTGAAGTATACTTTTGTGGAAAAACAAGTACTTTCTGTTATTAGAGGCTTAAAGAATTTCAGATATATGCTCTCTAATAATAGAATTCATGTTATGGTTACTCACCCAAGTGTAAAAGAGTTTTTGTTAAGCAAGGATTTGAATGAAAAGAGAGTTGGTTGGATCACAAAAGTCATGGAATATGACGTGGACTTCAAGGTAACAAAGCTGATCCGAGGAAAAGGGTTATGTGAGCATTTGGTTTCAGATTTGGAGTCAAAGAAAGATGTTGTTTTTGCACTCACGGATCAGCCACAAGCAGCTGAAATACCATCTTTTGTGAGTTGGACACAAGATATGATTAATTACTTGCATGTTGGTATTCTTCCCCAAGGTTTGGATAAGATAAAAAAGAAGGTATTTCCAGTTACAAGCTTATTCTTTTGCACTCATTGATGGTATATTGTTTAAAAAGGATATTAATGGTGTTCTTCTGAGATGTGTAGAACCTTCACAAGTTGACAGATTATTGCAAGAATTCCATGAAGGTTTATCAGGTGGCCATTATGCTCCAAGGACTACTGCTCTCAAAATAATGAAAGCAGTTATTATTGGCCAAGTATTTTCAAAGATTGTTATGCATGGGTCAAAAGATGTCAAAAGTGTGCTTTCTTTGTGGGTAAGGAAAAGCTTGCAGCCCTTCCTCTTCATCCTATTTCAGCAGATCAGCCCTTTATGCAGTGGGGATTGGACTTTATTGGAATGATTAATCCACCATCCAGTTTGGGTCACAAGTGGATTCTTACTGCCACTGATTATTTTACCAGATGGACAGAAGCAGTTGCATTAAAAGAAGCAAATGAAACTAGTGTGTTTGACTTCTATGAAGGTATTATTACTAGATTTGGAGTTCCTACTACTATTATTTCAGATAATGGTCTTGCTTTTGTTGGTACTAAAATTACAGAGTGGGTTGTCCGGAATGGTATTTATTTGAGTACTTCATCAAATTATTACCCACAAGGTAATGGTCTTGCAGAGTCTACTAACAAAAATTTGTTGAAGATTATTAAAAGAGTTTTGGATGAAAATCAGAGATCTTGGCACACCAAACTCAAAACAGCTTTGTGGGCTGACAAAATCACTCCCAAAAGGTCTATTGGTAATTCTCCTTACATGTTGGTTTATGGCAAGGAAGCAAGACTCCCAATTTCTCTTGAGTTGCCCGCTTTAGAGCTTATTCATCAGTTAGAGTTATTGGAAGCAGTCCATGGAGGTAAGATATGTTGAACTTATGTAGTTGGAAGAATTGAGAAATGAAGCCATGCTCACCATGGAAGTTCACCAAGCTCAGGTAAAGAAGAATTTTGATAAAAAACAAATTGATTTTCAAGAGGGTGATCTTGTCCTTAAATGGGATGCAAATAGAGCAAAACCAGGAAACCACACCAAATTTGATGCTATTTGGAGTGGGCCATATGTTATTTCAGCTTGCAAGCCTCACAATGCTTTTCAGTTATCTCGATTGAATGGCGAAGAACTACAAATTCCAGTTAATGGGATTTTCCTCAAAGCTTGCTATTGAGGATTCAACATCATTAGAATAGTTTACTTTCAATAAGTGCTTGCATGCACATTGTTTTTCCAATTTTCATAGTTGTCTTTTCAATAAGTGTTTGCATGCACATCATTTCCATTTTGTTGGAGAGGGTATTTCAGTTGTATTGATTCAAAGGATACAAGCTTTCCAAACTTGTGTGAAGCAATTGTTGACAGAGGTATGTGACTCCATAGCCCAATGGATGCAGAAGACCATTGATCTCCTTGTTTAGCAAGCAAACAATCCTGTGATGTCGCCAAAATGTTACCATATTTCAAGCCAAAGAAGTTGCGCCAAAGGAAGACTTTGCATGGAGGTGCAAATGAATTAAATAAATAAATATGGAGCTATTGTTCTATTCTTAGAAGTTGGCCAAGGAGAGATAAGGAGGTGGAAATAAATAAAGTAAATAAAAGGAACCTCGTATATTTGGCGCAAGGAGGGATAAGGGTGGAAATAGAATAGAATTATTAATTCCTATTTCAAGCAAAAGGATGAAGATGGAATTAAATAAATAAAAATAGAAGACTTTGCATGATTCAAATTGTGGTTGTTAGAAATAGATATAAATAAGATAACAAGTCTCCATGAATGAAAGGATAAAAATAGAAATAGATATAAATAAGATAACAGCAGTTGTCCCATCCTAGAGGTTGGAAAGGGTAGAAGGAATTAAAAAATAAATAAAAACAGCAATCTATTCTTGGTATGCTAGCAGTCTATTCTTATTTTTGGATCATTCTATATAGGCAGTTTTTTCTTGTAAAAAAATTAGACATACTTTGAGCAGTTGATTTGCTTGTGCATCTTCAGCTATTGTACTTGCACCTCTGAATAATTAAATTTTGCCTTCTCTTATTTCTGATTTCAGATTTTCATTGTGTTGCATAGGATATTGTGTTTTCCTCAATGTGGAATTCACTCCCTCCGCCGCTGTCATTTTTCCTAAACGCTTGAATTTATCATGCAAATAGTCTAGAGTTGTGTAGGTGTGTATGGATCTTCAAATTTCTCTGTGTGCAGAGTTACATGCAAGTGTCAAACTTTCAGTGTATCACCCCTATTTCCCATTTCCCACATTCTTTTTCCCTTTTCCTTGTCAAGTTTTCATTTTTTAAGTGAGTCACAAGGGGAACCAGCCCTCTCTGGAGGTTCACCTTAGACATAGGTTACCCAAAGCCTTGAGGTGTTCCAATTTTGTCAACAGGAGAGAGTGTGCACACACCATTCTCTATAAGGGTGCAACTTCTAGTTGAAAATAGTTCTTTGAGACTGAAGTATCCTTTGGCAAAGAAAGGATCTAAATCTAGCAAGCCACATGTTGTCGTATTTGTCGATGTCAAGACCCCATCACACATGTTTTGTCCGCATTCCCTACGGCCGCAGAGGTAGAGGATTTACATGTAAGTCACAAGAGAACAAAAGGTGTAGGCCTATTGGAAAGGGCATTCGATAATGAATCTAGGGACATAACCAACCAACAAATTGGGTGGTATATTAACATATGTGTCATCTTTCAACGTTGTTGGATCACCGTATTATCAAGATATGGTGAAAGCAATCAATGATGCCTCTAAAGGGCACACCTGACCTAGGGTATTTAAAGGTGCACACCAGCCTTATTAGTAAAGGAAAGAAAACATGTTGAAGATTCATTACAGCGCATTAGGGATTCATGGGTCGAAACACGGGTGTCTCTGTCATTTCCAATACAAAGCAAAAGAGAAGATAAACATGCCACCGATCAATGTGATTGCGGTGTGCCCTAAAGGAGCAATGTTTCTTAAGGTTGTTATTTGTGATGAACAAGGGAAGGGTGCCCAATTTATTTCCAACATCATCATAGAGTCCATTGAGGTGGCGGGGTCTTAAAACTTAGTCTAAAATAACAGACAACACAAAAATGCAAAGTTGTGAATATGTTGGTTGAGGCAAAGGTACGGACACATTTTGGACACCTTGTGTCATTCATTCCCTCAACTTAATGATTAAAAAATCGGGCACCAAAATAACTTGGATTGACAAGTCTATGAGGAGGCAAGAAAGATTTAAATGTTCATTAGAACCACCACAAGTTGCGTAAGCCATCTTCAAAGAGCTTCTCAAAGTCACCGAAATTGGTTTTTATTTTTTTATTTTGATAAGATACCTCATATATATAGAATATTTATTTACATCCATTCCCACATTGTGTGTGAACCCGACTCTATGCTAATACAAGCCCGATAACCTCGTTGCTTGCTGATAGACCACACACCCATGGGCACTTATCTTTTTTAATTTTTATCATTAATTAATTTTATAAGTTATTTATTTATAGAATTTTGATTTTTAACGTTTTTCGGTTTTTATGTCATTAATTTTAATTTTCTATTAGGTTCAGAAGTCTCGATTTGCCTCACACATGCTCATCTTGAGACTACTTGTGAAGGTGCGAGAGGCATTCAAGCGACATGGTTATTAACCTTTCAGGTGTATGGAGGTAGGAAAAATTTGAGAGCACCACAAACGTGAAAGGGTTGATCCTCGATGACAAGTGGTGGGATTATGAGTACTTGCTTAGTTTTATTGAACCCAATGTGAGTATATTCTGATTTTTTGATTTGGATCATTCATGTTTGAGTGAGATTTATGATGGAATTGACTCAATGATTGAGAAGATTAAAACCATCACTAGTGCCAAACAACAAGATCCTATGAAACGTTTTTTCAAGGAATTGCAAACATATCTCATTGATAGGTGGAATAAAATGATTGTCCCATTGCATCTTCTCGCTTTTTTCCTTGACACCAAAATATTATAGCGCAGAGACCCATTCTTTTCTAAGAGGGTCCCACCATATAGGGATGATGAGGTAAGTCAGGGGTACAAGGCAACATTTTCCAAACTCTTCTCTAATCCAAAAGTGAAGGATTCGGTTAGGGAGGAGTTTGGGAATTTCATAGCCTCCAAGGATCACTCCATTAGTGCACTTTGGGATGAGTATAGGCGAACGCTCATATGCAGTGGTAACTCCATGGGCAAGCATCCACCCACCTCCAACCACTTGCTGATAAAAGTTATATCACAAGAATTTTTTTTAATTTTTAAACTCTCTCTTTAACATTTTGTTTTCCTTTTCTTAATTTTAATTTTGCATTGACTTTGCGGATTTCTTGAATAGGTTGTGAGTTCCTCTTCAGCTGCGTAAAACTTGGGTGCATACTCCTTTATCCACTTGATTAAGTGCAACAAGATAGCAGAGAAAAACGTTGTGGATTTGTTCTTTGTGCATTCTAACATACACCTCCTAGCACACAAGCATGACGAGTACAAGCGAGGGGCAACAAGGTGTTGGGATGTGGACCAAGAAACTTCGTGACTTGAATGCTTCCATTGGCCACCTTTCATTGCTCAATCCAAATCCGGAGGGTACTTCACACAACCTATATGGCGAGCTAGAGGAGTGGCACTAATATTCTTTGTGGTTCCACTAAACCAGGTGATGGGGTTAATGTTCTTTGTGAAGACATTGAAGAACAATGTGATTATAAATATATTGATTTATCTTGATTTTTGTGTATACATTTTAACATTTACGTAATGTATCACAATGTACTTGTTCCAAGTTGACCACTCAATATTATGACATTTGGCATTGAATTATCGAGTATGATTTGTGGTTTGTTTTGTGACTAATTAAGTTATTCTTGTTTACTCTACATATTATATGGTTAGTTTTGCTTATTTGGCCAATTTTTAACAAATTATATATTTTGTGAGGTTGTGACCAAAGCCATACATAGTCCTAAACATGTTGTAACGGATCCCCATATGCATATCGATACCTATACTAGGATTGACTACTTGAGATTCTATTTGATTGCCACCATCGGCACCCCTCTCACTTATACCACCTAGATAACCAATTTGGAATCCTCCTCGATGTCAACATTGAACCAACTTCAATTTATAGCAATTTGAAGGCTAAAATGAAGTGCCTTTTCATCCACCAAGTTGGAACAAATTTAACGGTCTTGACATGAAAATGAAAGTTTCACCTTGATCATTTAAAAATGTCGCCTCCACCCATAAGTCTTGGATTACCTTTATGCAGCACCATCAAGGTTAAATTTGATCCTTCCAGATTTTGGTGAGTGTCATTTGACTAAGGGAAATTGTTTCTTGTAGCCACCTCCTTATGAGGGATATCTTTGAGAAAGGAAGACCAATTCCAAAAGATGTCTTTTTCAGCAAGAGAGATAATCAGCGGACTGACTCCATGATAGCCTTGACTCTATCTAGGCATAGAGACATCTTGGGAAAAAGCTGCCAAAAAAGCTTTCAAGGCAAATACTTTGAGAGATCAAAGAGGGGCCTAAATTCAAGGTCGCTCGAGATTTGGATGTTTGAAGGAGACCTTCATGAAGCATGACCAAGATTTGCAGACCATACCTAACATTGAGAGAAACCTCTAGGGAATTTCCTCCAAAAAGGGGCAAAAAGGAAGTATGGTCAATTGTTTATTCTTCCTTGAAACAAAGAAAAAAATTAGAAGGGGACGCAAATGCCTTTCTTGGCTAAGATATCATAGATTGAGATACTTTTGAATGACACGCCTTGTGCAAAGAAAGAAAG
This sequence comes from Taxus wallichiana var. yunnanensis, assembly GCA_018340775.1. Lineage (NCBI taxonomy): Eukaryota > Viridiplantae > Streptophyta > Pinopsida > Cupressales > Taxaceae > Taxus > Taxus wallichiana. The sequence continues at coordinate 75,284,725 of CM031241.1, read as the reverse complement.
AAAGTGTATTATAGACCAAAAAGGACCAAGGCGAGGTCAATGGGACTCATAAGCATAATGAATTATGATAGAGAATAACTAGGGTAAGAGGATCCTAGGCTATGAAAGTAACTAAATACAAAAGCGAAGAAAAAAAAAAAAGATACAGAGCAAGAACAAAAAAATGAAAGTGGTTCAAACGCACAAACCTAACATACGAAGTCAAGAGTATCCCTGAAAGTGAGAGGATCCCCCTAATGAAGCAATTAAGAACGGAGAGAGGAAAATATCTTTAGTCAAATGAAAGCTAATGGGAAAGTATAGGAGTTGGGGAAAGCTCCAAAATAATCATGTTTGACCACGTGCAACAAAACTTGAAGACCTCCCACATAAAGCTTATTATAGTTATAAAAAAATAGGAATACGATAATTGACGAGCAATTTGCAATATTCCGGAGTTTTCTTTAAGGATATGATGATTTTCAAAGGTCGGGTTAATTTTAATAAGACAAATATAGCCTAGTACTTTACTACCATTAATCTAGAATGTTCATTGCCTCGAGTGACAACATATTAGTTTATATAAATTCAGTCGAGGTAAGCCATTTACCTATCAACCAATGAGTCTTGACCCTGATCTATGAATAAGGGGCTTTGAAATGGCGGTCAAGTTTCTTCCTTAGAGATGGGGAATGCTATGATAGGGAGTGTATATACACCACAATTACCAAATCCGGTCGGATTTGCACAAAATTTGACCAGATCCAGATTTTTTAGTTGGCCGAGATAAATTCAGTCGAGGGTAATTTTTTAAAACTTTATTTTGCCAAAAAGACACCTATGACCTTATATAGTATTTGGTATTAAAAATATTAACATTTAATACTATGTTATTAAGTTTTCATTGTATTTATCAATTTTGCATATTTATACAAATATGTCGAATCTGATATATATACACATTTTGAACTGAATTTTCTCAACTTTTTCACGAATTCCAAATTTTTGTAATTTTTGCACTCTAAAGCAGATCCATATTTTTGAACTTGATAACTATGGTATGCACCTTATTTTCACTTGCTAACGATTTATTTTGCGGTACTCGACATTGCATTGATCTCCTTGGATGTGCAGCTTAAGGGGTATATTTGAAATTTGGGTGGGCCGACTTGTCATGAGAAATTGTTGTACAATTTCCTTCCAACCTGCCACCTTACATCATCTTATATCACCTTCACATCAACTTCAGCTACCTTTCTAGGTTTATGATTCCCCCTATTGATCCTCTTCTTTGATCTTCCTCCATTTATTTGCAATTAGTTGACATCATCGGCCGTCTAATGGCGTCTTGCAAAACCCCTTATTTTGGCCAACATCATCAATCCACCCAACTATTAGAAGATGTGAACAGAGAAAGAATGAAGAAAGCTGGAATGCACACTTTGGAGTGTGTGTCTAGTCATTTTATTATGAAAGAGATAGTTCTGAAATAGTTGCAGAAGAGTTCTGTTGAATATTAGTCAATACATAACTAATATTTCGTTAAGAGTTAGTTGAAATATTAAGAATATATTTTTAAACCCTCCCGTAATGCTAAATCGAAGACAACTCATTTGTCCTGAAATTTTACAAATACAATAAAACCAAAAAGTTTAGTCATTAACTCTACGGGGTGCTCCTTAGTACATTGAAAACTACAATCTTCGATGTTTTGTTGTACTGATGTGAGCTTCGGTGTAGATAGGGACCGAAAATGACAATTGATAGGAAAATAGTGATCGATTGTGTGTGGAAATAGGATATAGCGGGTTGTCCATCAAGTGCTCTTTGAGTGATTCATTATCGATGATGAATCATCATTGGTTGAGAAGTTCATCCCAATCTCCAAAATTATGATATCTCGAATCTTGGATATGTTGATTGAATAATGTACTAGGATTTTAGAGCCTACTTGAGTCCGTCTGAAGACTCGGTAAGTATGCGATCAAATGATCTCAATCATGTATCTCAAAACCTCAGAGCACACCATATAGACCTTCTTGTCCAAAACTTTGTTCAAGAAAGCACTTTGAGATACCCTCGACCAAACTGAGCTCATGGAGAAAAGCAATTGAAGGTGATCATCTTCGCGAAGTAAGAACAACAACTGACTCCACGGTAGGAGAAATAGCCATCTCCGTGGTGATAGGGGAAATGATCATCTCCACATGTTGCTCATCTATTCCTCGTTTGCGAAAAGCCTTTTGCAACAAGATAAGCAAATTGTCCATGCTCTATTGTCTTTTGAGCCAATGTCTGTGAATGTGTGGCATGTTCGGCGATCTCACCATGTGCCTCAGCGTATACCTTGGATAGTGGAGTTTCCCTCCACAGATCAACCGTACATCTGAATGAGAACTTCATCCTCTAAGGCATTTGACCTACTACACATTCTATGAAGTGGATATTCCCTCCACAACAAGTGTGTGTAAGTTGATTGAAGTAGGGTCAACAAGCCTATAAGGAATGGCATCCTCGGACACATCTAAGTAGTAAAACTCCCTTCACACAAGCTTTTAAATTGACTGTATGAGAGTCAACTAGCCTATACTTGCCACCTTGCCCAATGCCTAGGGAAATCACCCGTCGTTGTTTCACATTTGACACAAGATACTTCTCCCCACAAAAATTTACAATAATATTAGGATTCTCTGTTGGTATGAAAAACAAACAAGAAACCTTTATGTAAGCTACGAACATACGACACTCCTTACTAATAAATATTTTAGCATTATTCGTCACATGATGCATACACCTCCTATCCCCTCTGCTGAAAGTGACTTTTCATCTATTGGTAAAACAGAATCTGAAATCGCAGTAAATGTAACAAACCAATCCCTTCAACGTGAAAATTGTTTGGATGCGCGAGAAGTCAATGATCAATAATGGTAGCAATGTCATTCAAACATGATGTCGTAAGTGCATAAAGATAACACACTTCATCATAATTCTTTTCCTATGTGACTTTTGCCACATTTGCCTCATCTTGTGGCTTTTCGTTTTGTCAAGAAAGATCATGTTGTTGCTTCCGAAAATCCTTTTTAAGATGTCAATCTTATGACAGTAATGGCATTTTACCTGGTATTTGAAAGATTCACGGTGTCATTTCCACTTCCGCTTTGACTGGGCAGTCAATGCACTCTCTAATTGTACAAAACTAGACTCAGTATCTATGTTTGTTTTTGTTCCTTTTGTAAAAAAATAGCAACTAACTTTATCAAAAGTCAAAGTTTGACTTTCAGCCATCAAATGTAAGGCTTTCACAAATGACTCATACAAGGATGGCAAACTGTTCAGAACCAATGCCACCAAATCGTTGTCATCCACCTTTTATTAATGGAGGCAAGCTGGTCTTGGAGATCTTTCATCCGAAATAGGTGTTCTGATAGAGACCCACCCTCTTGCATCCTTGCTAAAAATAACAAATTCATCAGGTATAACACCCAAAACTTTTCTAAAGTCATGTTATTTTCTTTCATACCGGTCCATAGCACACTAGCCTCAATGGCGTTATGGACCTCAGGTATTAAAGCATCTGATACCAACAGCTTTAACAGCACTAAGACCTCCTTATAACACTTATCATAATTCGTAAAATTAGCAACAAGCCTCCCTTCCTCGCCATGTATGATTTTATTAGCCTTGAAATTCTGCAATTCTCAGAATCTTGAGACTCCAAACACTATAATTATAACCTGTCAACTTTTGTGCCTCCAGCAGAACAAGGTTTTGAATATTTTCCATATAATACTTAATATTTCCAACCTGAAAATTAATGCAGCAAAAGAAAGTACAGTCTAAAAGACCCACAAATTGACACAAGGAATGAAAAATATAGTTTTCTGAGTTCTGATTTCTGACCCGCAAATTAATGCAACAAATCAGAAGTGCTATATTCTGATTTTCACCTGCAAACCAAGGCAAGAGGAAAATGATTATAGTACGAAATTCAAAACAACCTTGGAGATTTCTGGTTTGTGACAGTTTTATGATTGGATTTTACCGTTCAATGTCTTTGAAAATCACAAAAGATGTTAAATACATTAAATACCAGGCAATTCGTGACTGCTGATTGCACCCTCGAATAAAAGCTACCAAGCAATTCATGACTGCTTCTTGCACACTCGAATGGAAGCTACCAACAAATTTGTGACTGCTGCTTGCACCCTTGAATGGAAGCTACCAAGCAATTCGTGACTGTTGCATGCACCCTCGAATGGAGGTCCACAAACAAATAAAATGCCCTCATGGCAGATTAAAGCACATTTTTATGCCCTCATTTGATTTTTTTGCCCTCGTTTTATCTTCAGACCTCCGCCTCATGATTGTATTCCTTGTGTTGACTGGAACAGGAGAAACGTCTTCAAAATTTTCTGAAACCTCAACTGAACCCCATGCCTTAGTGTTTGAGTTCGCTATTGTGCCCCCATTTTTCACCTAGCAGTCAAATATCCCTTGCGCCCCTCACATTTTCATGAAGACTGCAAAACATGACTGAAATGCAGGCGTGAATGACCTCAACCTCTTTGGTTCTACACGTGATTTCAAACTGTAGTTGGCCCTCACAACCTCCTCCCTTCTCTTTTTCCTTGATTTGCACATCTACACAACCTCTACCAGCTTCGCCGATGTCCATACTCTATGCCAAGAGTTTCCTTGCACTTGCAAGCCCCTTCGAGCACCAATTGCGCTGACACCAATGTCAGAATATGTGAGTAGGGAGAGAATGAAGAGAAACCAAATGCACGCTTTGGAGTGTGTAAGTCCTCATTTATTATGCAAGTGATAGTTACAAAATAGTTGAGGAGATTATACCCAAACATTAGTTAATGCATAACTAATAGTTCGTTAAGAGTTAATGAGTATATTAAGAATATATTTTAATACCAACAACGTCATCCAAAATTGAGTCCTGAATTTAAGGTCTAAGTTCGTATTTATAAGGTTCCCATTTGTCATTTCTCAAGATGTCATCAAACAATCCACTCTACTCATGCTTGCGAATCACCTTAGGAAGGAAAAAAGGACTTAAGAGTTTAGTGGAGCTTACATTGAAGACAAGTTGAAGCATTGGGCCATTGAAGAATACCAAGAATAGGAGTTGAACCAACAAGGTCTATCTTAGTCTTTAGAGTCCCCAATTGAAGGTTTACTTAGGTCTTCTACCTATCCATCTTGGCTTCACCTACAAGAATATCTCACAAGGAGCTGAGACAAGGAAGTAGATTAAAGCACCAAGTCAACCCGGGAACTATCCCTAAGCCTAATCTCTTTCTTTTGTACTTTGGTTGATGATTGTTCTTTGTATCATGTATTAGATAGGATAGTGTAGCATATTTTTATCTTTACATTATAGTTATTTACAATTACAGCTCTTTCTTTTGCCTAGTGGCACCCATCTTAGGCAAACCTTAGTTTAGATAGCGCTTGTTGACCACCTAATGGCACTCTCTTACCCTATAGCTCTTGCTTTTTCTTAGTGACACCTCTGGATCTAGCAAGGTCCTACATTTCATCCCCTCAATGATTGCATAAAGATTCCCCTTTTAGATCCATTACAACCTCCTATGCATGCAGCTCTTGTTCTATAGCCTCAAACCACTTTGTGGACAGGTAATTTGTATGTGTTTGTCGGCCTTAGAATGGTCTTCCACCTTATCTTATTTTAGCTATGCTCCAAGGAGAGGCGTCCCTGCCCTATTAGGCTCGTCCCCATACCGCAGGGACGTTTAGGAAACTCGGGGACGGGTAGGAAACGTCCCCTACCCGTCCCAATCTGTCAAAAATCGGGGATGTCCCGAAAACTCCAAATTTTGAGCAAGGGACGGCGGAGCACGTTCACGAGTACGTCGGTGGACTTCTACAAGTCCACGGCCGTCTGCAGGGGACTTTCAGGCGTCCCCTACGTCCCAACAATGTTTTAACTCTTTCTTAAAAAAACACACAAAGTTAATTTTAAAAAAAAGGAATGTGAGGGGCCCCTGAGGACCCCCACATTCATTCCTAACTAACCTAAACCTAAAACAACCTCTCTTACAATCAAAACAAAAAAAAGAAGCTCATTTTTGTTATTTTTAAAGCAAACCCAATTCGAGTAAGGAGTGCTACTTTAAAACTTTTCATTATATTGCAATTAAACATATCTAGAACTGAATTCTTGAATGAAATTCTTAATTGATGATAATCAAAATGAAGTCTCTTGTCCATAATATATTATGTATATATAAGTGTATAATGCATATCACGAGGCATACATACTAACACAAATCGAGTTTTGTTGCGTTCTGCAAAACAAACACTTTATTAATTATAAAAACTATACTCTCTTAAGTCTGATAGACACTGAATGTACATAACCTAATGATAGGTAACTAAGTGGAAATTACAAGAGAGAAAATGAGAGATCGAGGATCTGTTTGCTTTCACGTATCAAAAGGTTACCAACCAATTTTAGATATACCTAAGATCTAAACATTATTGATAATTCTAAATTCAATGTTCGCAAAGATAAGGAAAAAGGAAGGAATAATAATAACAAGCACAACCATCCAAAAAAAAGCATAATTCTAATGTCATCCTAAAATAATAATAATAACAAGCACAACCATCCATATTTCATATTTTAGGACATCCACATTCCTTCTTTCCAGCTTTCTGGATAGAATAATAATAACAAGCACAACCATACATATTTCATATTTTAGGACATCCACATTCCTTCCTTTCAGCTCCAATTTTATGTATTAAGGTTCTATAATGTGTGTGATGAATGTTTTATGATTTATCCATGTTATCATATAAATATTTGAAATTTCCTATTTTTTAAATTTTCCCTTATTTTTTTAATAGTAGTCCCTAGTCCCCTGAAAAGGCCTCCAGAAAAATCCATCCAGAAACACATCCCCCATATACCTGTCGTCCCCATCCGAAAACTTGGTGGAACATAGGTATAATACATATATATGTATGTATATGTAGATATATACATACGTATATATATATATATATATATATATATACATATATATATATATATATATATATATACATACATATATATGTATGTGTATATGTGTGTGTATGTGTATATATACATATATACACATACATACACAAAATATATGTATTATACACACACATATGTATACACACATATTTATGTGTATGTATGTGTGTGTGTATTTCAAAAGGTGAAAAGGTCCCCTCAATTTTGTAGTTTCATTTTGAAGGACATGGTATAATTAATTTATTGAAATTATGAGAGTTCAAAATTCATAAATTCCAGTCCATGATTACCTAAATCAAAATGCCTTCCAAATTTTGCGCAAACCCATGTAACAAAAATAAGGAATCGGTGTTTTGGGTCACGCTTTTTAACCCATCATTGGGATCAAACATGTCAATTCCTAAATCTTCGTAGGAAATTTTTTTATAAGGTGGCATCTTCATCAATACACTTTCATCGGCTCCCATGGGATCACGGTAGTACATGGTAACAAGTAATGGAATACAATAGTGTTATGTAATCATAGTTTTTATACCAGTATATATGTCAAAAGGGGGTAGTGGAAGATCCTAAAGGAAGAGTAAGAGCAGAAAATATGGCTATTTTGTAGTCCTACTTGTTGTTGAGGCAGTGGTGCTGCATCATGGAATGCACCGCCTATGATGACATTCAACTAGCTATTTGGACGGCGTCTCGGTGCCTACCCTCTTGGAAAAGACGTGAATAGAGAAAATTGGGAACTTCTAATCAAAATTAACGAGAATGAAGATTAACCTTTGGAAAAAGCAATAGCAGAGAACCACGAACTCCAACCCTGTCCCTTCTTTCGGAAGTTTCTCACTTCTTCAAAGCAATGCTTTGTGATCTTGTCTTCCCGGACTATTGGTCTCTTGGACATTATTAGAATCTCTTTTATCTACCTACGAGATGTTCCTTGAACATATTTTGTTGAGTAACTTTAAAATCAATACTTTTGGAAGAAAAAAGCCACACCCCAATCACAAAGGAGTGCATGTGACTAGAGTGGTAGAGCACCCTTGACATGCTTGGAGCCGAATCTTTGGAAGTTATTGGAAGGTTTTAGACCTTAATCCTAGCTAGTCCATGGAATTACAAATCCATGCTTGACATGTTTGTAGTTTCTCGAGCCATAGTTACCGAATACGTAAAAAAATTAAACATTTTCCGTATTTTTCCGTATTTTCTATTCAATCTATAAAATTTTGTATTTTTAGGTGGTAAAATCTAAAAATGAAGGATCTAGAAAATTTATATTACTATTATTATTTTACATCAAAAATATTTAAATTATGAACATCTCCAAGATTTTATAGTTAACGAAAAGTTTTTCATTTTGAGTATTGTTTAGAAGGTTTTGTTAGTCCCTTAAAGATTGGTGAAACTTTTTCCGTATTTTTGATCGAATGAAGAGAAACCAAAATGCACGCTTTGGAGTGTGTAAGTCCTCATTTTATTATGCAAGTGATAGTTACAAAATAGTTGAGGAGATTATACCCAAACATTAGTTAATGCATAACTAATAGTTCGTTAAGAGTTAATCAAAGTATAATAAGAATATATTTTAATACCAACGTGACGTCATCCAAAATTGAGTCCTGAATTTAAGGTCTAAGTTCGTATTTATAAGGTTCCCATTTTTCATTTCTCAAGATGTCATCAAACAATCCGCTCTACTCATGCTTGTGAATCACCTTAGGAAGGAAAAGAGGACTTAAGAGTTTAGTGGAGCTTACATTGCAGACAAGTTGAAGCATTGGACCATTGAAGAATACCAAGAATCGGAGTTGAACCCACAAGGTCTATCTTAGTCTTTAGAGTCCCCAATTGAAGGTTTACTTAGGTCTTCTACCTATCCATCTTGGCTTCACCTACAAGAATATCTCACAAGGAGCTACTGAAGACAAGAAGTAGATTAAAGCACCAAGTCAACCACGGGAACTATCCCTAACCTAATCTCTTCCTTTTGTACTTTGGTTGATGATTGTTCTTTGTATCATGTATTAGATAGGATAGTGTAGCATATTTATATCTTTACATTATAGTTATTTACATTTACAGCTCTTTCTTTTGCCTACTTGGCACCCATCTTAGGCAAACCTTAGTTTAGATATGGCGCTTGTTGACCACCTAATGGCACTTTCTTACCCTATAGCTCTTGCTTTTTCTTAGTGACACCTCACGGATCTAGCGAGTCCTACATTTCATCCTCGATGATTGCATAAAGATTCCCCTTTTAGATCCATTCTGACCTCCCATGCATGCGGCTCTTGTTCTATAGCCTCAAACCACTTTGTGGACAAGCGATTTGTGTGTGTTTGTTGGCTTTAGAATGGTCTTCCACCTTATCTTATTTTAGTTATGCTCCGAGAGGCGTCCCACCTTACTGTTAGACTCGTCCCCATACAGGGGCGTTTAGGAAAACTTCGGGGACGGTAGGAAACAAGGGCGTCACAGTACGTCGAGGGACTTCCACAAGTCCCCTGACCGTCTTGAGGACTTTGGGCGTCCCCTACGTCCCAACAATGTTTTAACTCTTTTTAAAAAAAACACACAAATTTAATTTTTTTTAAAAGGAATGTGGGGGCCCACAAGGACCCCCACATTCATTCCTAACTAACCTAAACCTAAAACAACCTCTCTTACAATCAAAACAAAAAAAGAAGCTCATTTTTGTTATTTCTAAAGAAAACTCAATTCAGTAAGGAGTGCTACTTTAAAACTTTTCATTATATTGCAATTAAACATATCTAGAACTGAATTCTTGAATGAAATTCTTAATTCAATTATAATCAAATGAAGTGTCTTGTCCATAATATATTGTGTATATATGTGTGTGTAATGCATATTTGAGGCATACATACTAACACAAATCGAGTTACATTGCACGTTCTTGCAAAACAAACACTTTATTAGTTATAAAAACTATACTTTCTTAAGTGCAATAGACCTAAATGTACATAACCTAATGATAAGTAACTAAGTGCAAATTAGAAGAGAGAAAATGAGAGATCCCGAGGGATGCAATTGCTTTCACGTATCAAAAAGGTTACCAACCAATTTTAGATATACCTAAGATCTAAACATTATTGATAATCCTAAATTCGATGTTCACGCAAAGATAAGGAAAAAGGAAGGAATAACAATATGAGCACAACCATCCAAAAAAAGCATAATTCTAATGTCATCCTAAAATAATAATAATAACAAGCACAACCATCCATATTTCATATTTTAGGACATCCACATTCCTTCTTTCCAACTTTACGGATAGAATAATAATATGAGGCATAACCATCCATATTTCATATTTTAGGACATCCACATTCCTTCCTTTGACTCCAATTTTATGTATTAAGGTTCTATAATGTGTGTGATGAATGTTTTATGATTTATCCATGTTATCATATAAATATTTGAAATTTCCTATGTTTTTAAATTTTCCCTTATTTTTAAATAGCCATCCCTGTCGTCCCTAAAAAAAGACCTCAAAAAAATCCATCCGAAACACATCCCACCGTACCACTGTCGTCCCCATCCTAAAAACTTGGTGGAACATAGGTATAATACATATATATGTATGTATATGTAGATATATACATATATCTACGGTAGATATATACATATATCTACAATAGAGATATATATATATATATATATATATATATATGTATGTATGTATGTATGTATACATACACACACACACACACACACACATATATGTGTGTGTGTATGTATGTATGTATATATATATGTATGTATGTATATAAGATACATATACATACATATATATGTATGTGTATATGTGTGTGTATGTGTATATATACATATATACACATACATACACAAAGATATGTATTATACACACATATTTGTGCATGTATGTGTGTGTATATTTCAAAAGGTGAAAAGGTCCCCTCAACTATAGTTTCATTTTGAAGGACACGGTATAATTAATTTATTGAAATTATGAGAGTTCAAAATTCATAAATTCCAGTCCATGATTACCTAAATCAAAATGCCTTCCAAATTTTGCACAAACCCATGTAACAAAAATTAGAAATCAGTGTTTTGGGTCACGCTTTTTAACCCATCATTGGGATCAAACATGTCAATTCCTAAATCTTCGTAGGAAATTTTTTTATAAGGTGGCATCTTCATCAATACACTTTCATCGGCTCCCATGGGATCACATGGTAACAAGTAACTGAATACAATAGTGTTATGTAATCATAGTTTTTATACCAGTATATATGTCAAAAGGGGTAGTGGAAGATCCTAAAGGAAGAGTAAGAGCAGAAAATATGGCTATTTTGTAGTCCTACTGTTGTCGAGACAGAGTGGTGCTGCATCATGGAATGCACCACCTATGATGACATTCAAGCTAGCTATTTGGACGGCGTCTCAGTGCCTACCCTCTTGGAAAAGACATGAATAGAGAAAATTGGGAACTTCTAATCAAAATTAACAGAATGAAGATTAACCTTTGGAAAAAGCAATAGCAGAGACACGAACTCCAACCCTGTCCCTTCTTTCGGAAGCTTCTCACTTCTTCAGCAATGCTTTGTGATCTTGTCTTCCCAGACTGTTGGTCTCTTGGACATTATTAGAATCTCTTTTTATCTACCTACAGATGTTCCTTGAACATATTTTGTTGAGTAACTTTAAAATCAATACCTTTGGAAGAAAAAAGCCACACCCCCAATCACAAAGGGGTACGCAGCTAGAGTGGTAGAGCATCCCAGCATGCCGAGCCGAATACTGGAAGTTATTGGAAGGTTTTAGACCTTAATCTTAGCTAGTCCATGGAATTACAAATCCATCCTTGACATGTTTGTAGTTTCTCAGAGCCATGGTTAACAAATACAGTAAAAAATTAAACATTTTCCGTATTTTTCCATATTTTCTATTCAATCTTATAAAATTTTGTATTTTCAGTGGTAAAATCTAAAAATGAAGGATCTAGAAAATTTATGTTACTCTATTATTATTTTACATCAAAAATATTTAAATTATGAATACCTCCAAGATTTTATAGTTAGCAGCTAAAAAGTTTTTCATTTTTCAGTATTGTTTAGAAGGTTTTCATTAGTCCTCTAAAGGTTGGTGAAACTTTTTTCCATATTTTTTTGATCAACAGTATTTTTAATATTTGAAGACCACTGCTTAATACTATCCATACGAAAGTTGCTACCTTGATCAGAGCATAGCATCTAACTATCAAAATTAATTTCAAAAAAACAAAAACAGAGTGTGAGATGAGAAAGCCTACTTCAAGAATTTAACAGAAGAGAACCCAGCATGGCCATCAAAGACCGCAGCATAAGTAAACCCATTGAGCCCCTCGTCATCCACTCGCAACACTATATCATCCTCCATCTCTGTCCTTGGCCCTTGCACCCTGGCATGACCCCATTTAATGCTCCCCTCTGCTGACGTGTCTGATACCGGTAGGTCCACCTGTAAGGTTCTTGCCGCCACGCCTGTCACCCGGACACTGTCCCGGGGTTTCGAGTTTTTCACAATTTTCCTTCTGCTCTGAACCATGCATCTATTTGCCATACAAGGGTTTGGCATAAATGATGTTTTGTGTTGAAAAGATCTTATTAACTCCATGTTTCTGAATTTTTTGTGGTTTTCCTGTAATTAATGTGGTTTACTATTAGTGTAGAGAATTGTAAAGGTTGCTATTTAGCAAAAATCCTGCAGCGAAAAAAATTGAGCAGCGAAATTACTGATTCCTTCTCCATTTTTATTCATTCAGCTTGCAATTATATAAATCTCTAACCAACTCCACAAATATATTCGATTCTATCAACGATTTGAAAACCACAGAAATTTGTGTCAGCATGTGAACCCCTGAAGACGGCGGGGTTTTATCATCTAAAAGAACGGAGTGGCGGATTTCGTTTGAATAAAAATAGGTGATGGGAATTGCATTAGGCAACGGGCGGCTCGGATTCAATTTCAAGCAGGACAAAGGACGTCGTGTACCTAGATTTTTGAACGATAAAGAGACAAATGAATCGATAATGGTTTGAATTCTTAACTTTCCTTGGAGAAGGTGATTGGCCGATACGCATATATTAAATTTGATATTTGTAATGATTATCGTTATGACGTGAACTTAGAAAGGGATACTCTGGAAGAAAGATATGTGGAAAAGGAAGGAAAATAAGAAGCGTAGTTGTGTTGGTTAAGGTATTTGATATGTCAGATATATGAAGGAAGAGAGAGTGGAATAGAAGTTAAAATTAGTATGGGGGTGGTGGTGTAATGTGTGGTAACGTTAGAGAGGAGCAACTAATTATGGTGATTGTTTAAAGGAAAGTACTGGGAATGCGAGTGAACAGAATGGGAAAAAATGGTAGAAAATGTGGTTGACACGAACAAAAGTTTTATGCAAAGAATCAAATTTGATGGGGAATAAGAGCAAGAAATACCCGTGATATGGATGACAACCAAAACATCTTTAGAGCGAGGATGAAAAGGAGGATGAAAAGCGGCAGACGAGGGAGAGTCTCTATAGTGTGCTCCCTTCTAAATCTGCAGGTGTCTCATGGGACAACTTAGAGACAGAGATGTTGACCAGACATGGCGTTCATGGGTGACGATTCCATACACATTTGAGATTGTAGATTCTCTTTAGCTATAAGGGTAATGATTAAGAGTTCCCTCATCAATAGCCCTGATGGTGTCATCCATCACCAGGACATCGAAGTCAAGGATTGCAATTGGATGGTATTGAATATGTTAGATAAGAGAGAGACATGAATGAAAAGTTAGAAATAAGGTGGTAATTAAATACCAACATGTCCCACACCTATTCTATGGCTAAAATTGTTCTTACCAAAATAATATTTGTTATATGTGCTTCACATTATTATCTTCATCTCACTTGCATCATTCATGTGAGTGCAAGTTGTGCTTAAAGAGTCAAAATAGAAAATGTGGGAAATATAATAGGTTACTCGTTCAAAACCCAACCACAATGTTTGCTCCTTCGTTATCCCTCGTTCAGTTGTAAGGTCAAGTAAATGTAGGAAATTAAGAAATGTGCAAATAACCATCTCTGATTATAACTTACAATTCTTGTCCCCGGAGGGGCAAACATGAAAGCATGGTATTGGGTGGTCATGAGCCTCCTCCATAATGTAATTGTATAGGTAACGGAGCTTATTAGAGAGTAAAGTTTCATGGATGTTGTTTCTGTAATTGGTTGCATCATTTCGAGACATCAATACTCCTGAAGGTGGCATCCATCTACGAGTATCTAGTGTTAAGGATCACGAATGAGTGGTCTTCAATTTGTTAGATAAGACAAAGACATGAATGGAAAGTTAGAAAAAGGTGGGAATTAAATACATAAATGTCCCACACCTATTCCATTGGTGAAATCATTCTTACCAAGATGATTTTTATTGTATACAACTAGCAGGTTAACGATAAGGGTTTTTCTCAACAACATTTCTAGTGACAATTGCCATAAAAATATGTCAGCATCAACTATACAACAGAGTCGGGATCATAGCTGCGCGAATTTGGCGAGCAATGTATTCTCTCCCATCCTTAGTAACTAAGGGCAAGAAATATGGGTAAGCTTCATAGTGAATAACAAAAGACCTTTTTATAAAAATCTTTATGTTTACTTTTGTATATATATGAAAAGGAATTGTTTTTTTAAAAGATATAACATGTAAAGTAATACATATTTGTAAAAGCAAGAAAGGGGTTTAATATATAATTTTTAGTGTATGTGATTGTATGACTATCTTTCCACTAAATACTAATACGAAGGTAATAGCCATGCATTTTTGTTAGCTAAAAATGATGTCCGAAGAAGTTCAGTCATCAAAAGATAGAAACCGCAAATTAGTTGTAAAAAAAATGGTGTGATGCGAAAACCAAAGGGGATGGGTCAAAGAAGGGAAAATTGAGGGAGAAAATGCTATATGAGAAAGAGGGGAAATAAAGAAGGGGTTTGATGGAGGAGAAGTCCTAGGATATGGAAAATGTTGGGGAGAATGTATGTGAAATGTTGCTTTGTTACGACCATGAACATACAAACCACACACTATTATTAGCAATTGTTTAAATTGGAGAAAAGGGGGTGAACAAAGTTACCGTTAACAATGGCATTCCTTGTGATTTGTGGGTAGTTAAAACTCATTTCAATTTAAGGGTAATCATCTACTTTATGTCATGATACACTTTAGAGATATGGATGCGTAGAGTGGACTCGTCATCCCAAGTCAGCTCATTGCAGTTGTTGAATTTGATAACCACAAAACATGGGGTCGATCATGTGCTTTTATGTCATCTTTATATACCATTATCTTATGCTATTTTCCAAGCTCACTTAGGCAATAATAGGTATCATTTGTAAGAATTTTTCTTGTGGATTTGTGATGCATGAGCATCATGGAAAGAGAGTCAAATACGTAAATTCCTCATTTGTCATGATCAGTAGTAAGAATATTAGAGGGTCCTGGAGATCCTAGGATGGAGCATGAGATGGTTTAAGTAGCCACAAGTTTAGCATTCCAAGTTTTTCCTCCTTTGACAAATTTGAATTTTCTAAGCATGTATGAGAGAGGTAAGGGTGAGTTGTTAA
This sequence comes from Taxus wallichiana var. yunnanensis, assembly GCA_018340775.1. Taxonomy (NCBI): domain Eukaryota; kingdom Viridiplantae; phylum Streptophyta; class Pinopsida; order Cupressales; family Taxaceae; genus Taxus; species Taxus wallichiana. The sequence continues at coordinate 75,269,069 of CM031241.1, read as the reverse complement.
GGGGTTTGATGTCTATCAATTCTAAGGGTCTAGTCATGTGAAAGTGAATCCTTAAAAGATATGTATAAGTCATAGAAGTGTGTGAAAATGATGTATATGCCAACTTTGGCAAAGTATGAACATGAGGGGCATGTGATGAGTCCTCACAAGGTAGTTAGGTCTTCTTGGAAGTCACACTAAATGGAGAGAATTCAAATGAATGGAGACATTATCCTCCTCAGGAGAGTGGGGAGAGAAAACCTCGAGGAGAAGGAGGGTGAGAAATGTGAAATGAAGGAAGATAAGACTGATATTTTGTAAGTAATATAATAGAACTCTTATTCTTATAAAGAAAGGATTACATTTTATGTGATGTATGAATTTGTATGAAATTTGGTGTAGATCCCATTGTATGTATGTATTTCCTGGTGGGAAAATAAGGTATGAATGTAAAATGAAATGTTTTTATGATGGATTAATATCTTTATCTTTTCCTAGTAAAACATAGAATTGATAAAGACCTTGTTGGGATTAATTACAAAATTAAGCTTGAGAGCCCTATAAATATAAAGTTATAAGACCATAATGAGGGTCTAGGTCCTAACATCATACTACTATCTATCACATCCATCTAGAGTTGCATCCATTGCATCACTTTGCATCCACATAGTGCCATGCATCAAGGCTAGGAGATCTGCATCACACACACTACATAGGGGAGGGATTCTATTCTATTCCATGCACACATGTTATTTACATTTTCTATAGTTATTATTGCTCATTACTTCACAAAGTGTGACGACACGAGAGCACCTAGGGCATGACATGTGCACACACACACACACACTAGAACTACATCCGGGTCCTGAAATGTAGTGAAATGCTCAATGATAAGACCACTAGTTTGGTGGTTGAGGTCAGTCCAACCCATTCATTTATATTTTATTTTCTAGGGTTTGATACTTCTTTTTGCATTGCAGTTATTTTCCACTCATCAGAGATCTAGCGTGAAAAATAAGGAAGGTTTAGAACCAACTTATGACCATACTAGTTGCAGGTTTTGAGCATTTACAGTGATCAAAGTGCCCAGATTGCAGACCAGGGCACCTCGGGGTGCCCCAAGTACACTCCAGTGCGCCCGGTTACTTCAGATCTTCCAGATATGCCCTTCGTAGGGTCCCTGAGTGTTCATCTGCACTTCCAGATTTTATTCTCAGACTGCTATGACATTGTGCGACCATCTACAACAATCAACTAAGCCATTTCTCTCTACTCTCTTGCACATCTAGGGTTTTATTTTACTTAGCATATTTATTTACATCTACTTCATGTTATTTATTGCATTTATACAATGTTTTAGTCCTCCTAATTAGATTAACTAGGTTACTATTTCCTTGCTTATAGTTAATTTTAGTTAATCATTTTAGTGAACCGACATCTCTTTCTACCACCTTCTAGGATTTTTCATTCCACCATCATGAATATCTCCATCACTGAATACCTACTTACCCATCCTGATTTGCTTCATCATGTTCAAACCCTCTTTGCTACTACCGATTTTTTTTGACATGCATCCAGATTCCCTATATGACACATTTTGAGGCCTTTTCTCAACATATAACATTCAGGGACAATCCTCTAGCTAACATTCACCCCTTTGACAATGACCCACCACTTTACATCATGTCTCGCATCTACAATGTTTTTATCAAGTGTACTCTTATCGATAATGGCTCTAAGCTTAATTTGTGCCCTATGTCCTTTCTCCAAGCCTTAGGTTTGTCTACTCATGACATTAGCCCTTCTTCCATTTCACTTCATGCTTATGATGGTTATTCATCCATGTCTAGGCCATGTTACCTTGCCTTTAACTATAGGTCCTAAGACTCTCCCTCTATTGTTTTCTTTGTCATTGATTTTCTGTCTCATATAATTACTTGTTAGGTAGACCATGGCTTCACGCCATGCAAGTTGTTGCTTCTACCATCCATCATGTTGTGTCAAATTCTTACATGAGCGTATTGAGTATACTATATTCCGAGATCGTGATCCATTCCAATATTGTGTCCATGACCCTCATACTAGCATTCCTATTCCTCACATTGATACTATAGATGAACCTCAACCTATGGATGATCAACCTCATTTACCACCACTTGAGGGCATTATTTTTTTACTAGATGTTATCCCTTCTACACTATCTCCTACTACCACTATTCTTCCACATCAGTTGTCCTGTTCCATCCATACACAATATCCTTCCTTCTTGTCTTCACCATTAGCTCATACCCTTTTTACATGTACACTTTTCATTCATAACTCTTATTGGGAACATGTTTGTTTGACCCCTTCGTATAACAAAACCATCTGTTCTCCCGTCTGGTCTAGCTCATCTTGGATTTAATTTTGAGGACCTTCAGCCTTCTACTCATGCCTCTCATCTATATTATGGTTTTGTCTTTATATCACTTTGTCTTGTATGGCCTGCGTGTCTTTGATCTTTTAGTCTATCTCCCACATACCCCTTGTGCTTCTCTACTCACATTAGGGGACTCTTGGCTTACTTACATTGGAGGTACCTTAGACCCTAGTCACACTGATATTTCATTCCCTATGCCTTTTGGTCATATTTTCATTTGCAATAGTTCCTTTCTTGGTTATTCACCTAATTACACTCGATGGTATGCACACGTTTCCCACATCCCCCATTCACTAATGAAGAATACACTATGGGCATGTATCATCTACGCCTTATTGGCTCATTACATGATCAACCTCATACTATAGCCTACCATGTTGCCAATCCTCGATCCATTTGACTTTGACCCAAAGGATGATGATCTCCTTGATGAGTTCACATAGCCTCTTCCCACACTAATTACTGGGGGCATATCACATGACATACTATTCCCCCCTTCCTATATAGCATAGCATACCTTTTTCATTTCTTCATTATCATCCCTTGTCATCATCTTATCATGTCCACATCTCACTTCACATATTATAGCACCCTCATTACCCGATGATGACACACTCTTGTGCTTCGGTTCACACTTGATTGTTGAGGGATTACCATTACATTGAACCCCACACATACCACATATAGGTCTTACACACTTACATTATATCATCATAGTCTACATCCTACATTATCTTATACATTTATCATCTCATCATCTATCTCACCCACACTACACTAGTCATCATTATATATGAGTCTAGTTTTATATTTCATCCATACATTATATATTTACGCTAGGTCACATTATCTATGGGTCTAGCTTTACCATATCATCACTACATATTCTATCTACACCTATATTTGCATCTTACATTACACATCCATCCATCATATATATTCCACATACTACACTAGATTCCATTGTATATGGGTCTAGTTCCATCTATCATCCTTACATATTCCATTTCTATATACACCTATTAGTTCCATTCCATACATTACACACACTACATATCTTACATTGCATTGTTTACACCACACCTTTACACCCTGTATTCATCACTTGGTCATTTATCCTACGTTGTCTTCTACGCACTGCACTCACTACCCTATGACGCACTCTAGTTCCTTGGTCCATACTCGATTGCCGAGGGTTTACCAATCAAATGGACCTTACATTCACCAATGTGACATTTTCCTCATCCAACATTTCTCGTGCATTAGTGACATACACCTTAGGTTAAATTGTCACCCTTTTTATCATCTTGTAGTGGTATACACTTTAGGCTAAATCACCACCCCCATTATCATCTTATAGTGGCATTCACCTTAGGTACATCACCACTCACTTCATGTTCATCTCATAGTGACATACACTTTAGGCTAAATCACCCATCTTCATCCTTTCATCTTTATAGTATATGCTTAGGGCTAAATCATCACTTATACATTCAACAAGTCATGGTATACACTTAGGCTATAGGTTCCACACACATCTTTCCACACATCTCATCACCATCCACTCATTTCATATAGTGATATATGCTTAGGGATAAATCATCACTCTTCCATTTAACAAGTCGTGGTATACGCTTAGGCTATAGGGTCCACACACATCTTTCCATATCATCTCATCCCATCCACTCATACTATAGTGATATACGCTTAGGGATAAATCATCACTCTTCCATTCTACAAGTTGTGATATATGCTTAGGTTATAGGGTTCACACATCATCTTCTCCACATGTCACATTTCATCACCATTCCATACACATACTCATCACATTGCATGCTAGATACAACCTACACTACTCGACCATTTCCGATGACACACTCTCATTTATGGTTCATTCTTGACTGCTTTGAGGGGAAAACAAAATGAACCTCATTGCATACACTTCCATCCACTCGGGGGACATGTTGCTCCTATCATTCCATTTGCATTCCATTCCATCCATCCACAACATATTGCATTGTCTTGGTAGCATTTACTCTTTGCTTACTAGTGTTTTGCATGCTCACTTTACTACACATGTTAGATTGCTTTCTTATATGTCATTATCATACACACATGTGTGTTCACGCCTTTGTTTAGTGTGATCGCAGATACAGACTCTACACACACGACATGGATGCTCACCTTCTACCCTTCCTATATTGGTCATTGGGGGCATCCACATTCATCTTATCTAGGTGTTATTGTTTCATTTTTGTACTTAGCATCTTATACTACTTTCTCATACATGCTTTGACATATTGGTTATCACTCTAACATGCTAATGGGTGTTCCATGTGCAACACTTATTTTGTAGATTACATGTTTCCATGACTACTTGTTTGTTTATACTTGTCTGCATTGTTTTTCATTGTATGTGGGATTTTCCCTTTGCTTGTGTGCACACTTTCTATTTTTTGTGGCCATGATGGCCTTGTGTGTCTTGTGACATTGTGAGTGATGTCCCATGTTTGAAACCCACTTTTGTGTGGTCTTCTTGTTTTCTTGTGTGTTTACACTACTTTGTTTGGTAGTTTTTTCTACATTTTTGCGTATTTTACACTTGTCTTATTACATGCATGTGTTTTTCGGACTAACACTTGTTTTGGCTAGCCATCCCCTTTTGTGTGTGCCTTGGTATCTACCAAGTGTTTCCCTTTCCCCTGTAGGGTAGAGTTCTACAGGTCAGAGTGTGGTTGGTCCTCTTTTGGGGCCGCATTCTCCTTCGGGGTGGTCATGCATGCCCCCAAAGGGGGCATCATTGAGGTTTTTCTACTAACACAACGTATTTACACCGGTTTAGACACAATGAGTGAGTTCAGACCAGTCTACGAACTCCATACACAATGGCCTAACAGACATGGTGTCCTTTGGAAATTCTGGAGTGGTTACAGGCTTGGGGGTTATAGATGGGTGTGCCTCTCTACACTTCTCCATCCAGTGGCATCGGATCACCCAAAAAACTAGGACAAGTATAGAGATCTCTTCACACATTTCAACAGAAGTAGTTAGAGTTGGAGGATACAACGCATTTCCTCCCTACACTTCTTCAACTAGGGTGGTGTGAGATCACCCAAAAAACTCATGACAATACAAGATATCCTTCTACACCTTTTTTCTCGACATGGATCAGGTGCACATGTTCCATTTACACTTTTTTTAAGCATATTTTACATTTACATTTGCATACTTTACATTTACGTATTTTACACAACATTTTTACATACATATATATTTGACTACTTGATCATTTTCTCCTTGCAGTCCACCATATGAGAAACAAAAAGTCAAATGGGGAAAACAACAACAAAAAAACAACAACAACAACAACAACACTATTGCTAGGAACTTTCCTTTACTAACCATGTAGGTACACTACACACACACAACAACTACACACGCATTCCACCCTAGGTTCACTCTCATCACTTTTTATGTGCATTTTTCATCTTTAGAATCCATGCTCCTCCACATTTTTCTTTTTGTCATTCCATGCTTGAGTCTAGTCCATCAACACATCTTCTTCTACACTCTACATGGATATCAGTACGCATCTCTATCTACTTTATGTTACCTTGAGCTTTCCGCTCACCAACATAAAGTGGGGAAAAATGTAGACACAAAATTATGCACTTTACACATAATTTAGCCTAGTCTTATACTACTATTTAGAAGGTTCTCAAGTGTACAAAGTACTAATTAATCCCACCTTTTGGCCATCTTTATTTTATATTTTATTTCGTAGTTCATGTGTATTTTCAACACTTATCCACCCATTTCACAACTTCCCGACATTCTAGCCCTAAATCAGGGCACCCCAGCCTGTATTGGGGCACCCCAGGCACTTGGTCCCACTCTGGGTGCACCCCAATCTATAAAATCCCTTTCGCTCCTTTTTGGGTCATTTCTAGTTGTTGGTCATCTTTATCTTTTTCTCTAGTCGGCCTTGTTGGGATTAATTACGAAATTAAGCTTGAGAGCCCTATAAATATAAAGTTATAAGACCATAATGAGGGTCCTAGTCCTAGCATCATATCACTACTATCACTCCATCTAGAGTTGCATCCATTGCATCACTTGCATCCACATAGTGCCATGCATCAAGGCTAGGAGATCTGCATCACACACACTTCATAGGGGGAGGGATTCTATTCTATTCCATGCACACATGTTATTTACATTTTCTATAGTTATTATTGCTCGCTACTTCACAAAGTGTGACTGACACGAGAGCACCTAGGGAACAACATGGCACACAACATACACACACACACACACAGAACTACATCCATGTGTCGAAATGTAGTGCAACGCTAAGTGATAAGACCACTAGTTTGGTGATTGAGGTCAGTCGACCCATTCATTTGCATCTTTTATTTTTCTAGGTTTGATACTTCTCTTTGCATTGCAGGTTATTTTTAGCTCATCTGGTAGATCCAACACGACAAACAGGGAAGGTTGGAACCAACTTGTGTGACCATACCGATTATAGTTTTGAGCATTTACATGATTCAGAGCACCTAAATTGCAAACCAGGGCACCTGGGTGCCCCAAGACACACTCCTAGCGCCCCAATTACTTCAAGATCTTTCAGATATCCCTTTTCAGTGGTAGTGTTTGTCTGCAGTTCCAAATTTTATTCTCAGACCTACGACATTGTGCGATCATCTACAACAATCAGCTAAGCCATTTCTCTCTACTCTCTTGCACATCTAGGGTTTCATTTTACTTAGTATATTTATTTACATCTACTTCATATTATTTACTGCATTTATATAGTGCTTTAGTTCTCCTAATTAGATTAACGTGTAAATGCATCTTAGGGAGTTCCCAATTACTCCATTACAAGAAGATGAAAAGGACGTGTCTATTAAAGATATAATTTCATCGGGAGATTCAACACATGTTGTTATTGGAAACATGTATTGACAGACTGTGTGGTATTTATGTATCTACAGGTAGGGTGGTAGGAATGACGAGTGAAAGAGGATTTTTCAATTTTTCAAGCCTTACTTGGTAAGATATTAACGTGGATCAGGTGGACATGGACCTCCGTGCCGATTTTGGATCCTGAAAAGAATTTGGAGGGTTTTTATACTCTTTATTTGCTTACTAGGTTCTAGGGAACCCTTGCTTAGGGTTTCTTATTTGGAGGCACAAATATTTACATCTAAACCTATAAATTGGAAGTAACAATGAAACCATATCCCTTAATTGTTAAAGAAATAATTTTGAGTTTTCATGGGTTAAAATGTGATCTTTTCATGACGAGACTCCTTTAAGGGACGGTGCACAATTATGAGGGCTAATTAACGGGGATACATAACAAAGGAAGTATGTGATGAGTAAATAGTTCATGCTTGAAACTTTTATACACCAAGAACTCCTTAATGGGTCTTTGAAAATATTGAGTTTTTGTCTTGATGCTTCCTACAAAGAAAAATATGATGAAAACAAGATTTTCCTAGGCTAGTAGGAGCATTGTGAGTCAAAAGGAGAAAAGTGAGATGGAGAGAGCAAATTAAAGAGTTGGGTTCTAAGTTTTTGCATGCACCATGAAGATGACAAAGGGTGTTTGAGAAAGTTAAAAACTTGTTGTGGGTATACCTATTTTACTCCAATCATGGTCATACTGCATTTAATTGGTTTTAAGGCGTGGAGTTTTGGAGCTAGTATGGTAAAACTTGATGCTTGAGTTCTTTTGAGACAAACTAATGCTAGTTCTAATGTAGTTTGAAGTGCATAACAAGGTAAAAAAGTAGTGGAATGATGATTGAGGACTAAGGAACAAAAAAATTCTTGATAAGAGACAAGAAACAAGCTAGTAAGGTGAACAATAATTTTAGGAATGTGAGTGTATAGAGATCTTGCATGAAATTTTGATGAGTTTGATGGTTGAATAAGCAATGAATGAAGATGTTCAACATGGTATGATGATGAGGATGTCATTCATGGTGATAATAGTCAATTTTACAATATTTTAGCCATTATAGGCTTAGATGATCCTCAAATTACAGAGATGGGTGAGTTAGTTGTTATGAAACCTTCGCTCAAGTTGAATGTAATCTCTTTGCATTAATTTATAGCCAAGAATTTATCCTCAACATTTCAAGTTCTTAACACAGGATAAATTTTAAGTATTATCATATGTATATATAAGGAAAGGTTTTTTGGTGATTACTCTTGCATTGAATTAACCATTCTAGAAATATTATCACCAAGGTTTGAATACATGACCTAATACTACTCTTATCACGATTACCCTGATAGCTTATTAGAAAAATATATAAAACAATAAGTTCCTCAGTATTGTTGATTTTATGCACATTTTTAATTAGTTTATTTATTTATTGATAAAGGTAGAAACTATGGTTTCCTTCATCAACAGTCTTAACAAAAAAATTCATGAATGACCATGAACACAAAACTTGTTGATCCATTTATCATACTCGACCATGTAATCCCCCAAAGCGTGTTAGACACAACCACTGAGAATCATGTCTGGAAATGATTTTCAACATAATTAATGTCTAAGGCATAGGGAAAAGAGAAAATAATGTGCTCTTGGGTTCTCCTTCAATGCTTTATCTCATCCAAGATTATAAATATGGAATGCTTTAGTTTGAAGATTATAATTTAGTCAATTGGTTGGAAGATTATAATTTGGTTTATTTATCATGGCACTTAATATCAATGGTGAAAGCCTTCATAGATCATATGTTGCCTAACCCATTTCTAAGACATGAAAAGACATTTGTAATGAAATATTACGTGATGTCTTTATTTGTCATTCAAAAGAGGTATTTGAACTAATAAAACCATCAAAATGTACCATGTAATGTTTAGGTGGAAAGAATGAGCTTGTTTTCTTAATTTAAGATCTGATGTGTTTAGTCTACGTTTAAGCAGTTCATGTCTTGTAAATTATAGTCATGGAATAATTGGTTACTAAAAATATGCAATCTATTAATAATATTAAAATTTAAATTAGAGTTCAAATGTGTTAAAAATGTTTTAAAAAAACTCAAAATTCAATTCCAACAAATCTCAAAAATCAATTCCAACGAAACAACTAAATCTAAACCTTAACAACTGAATCAGTTAGATGTGGGTCTTACTGAAGCTGATTTTCCAAGCTTCATGTCTTATTTCTTAACAAAATTTTGCTCATTGTTTTCATTTTTGTTATTATTTTAACGATGGCGTGTCTAATAATATATGGAAAGAATATTTGACTAATAGTGGGATTTTAATGGCATCATATAAATTTGGAATTACAAAGCGAATAAGCAACATTTACAAATATAACTAAATGGAAAGCAGTGATATATAATCCTAGGGTTATATATATTCAATGTAGATCTAGAATGATTATTTTATTTCTCATGGTTTGTCATCGAAACTCTCAATGGTAAGGTACATTCAAAAACCAGCCACAAAGAATGTGTAATCATTGATGACTAGCACATCTGATCCCACAATGTCCTTCGACATACTAATTTCACACATGGAAATTTGTCCCACAAGGGCCACACTTTGGGTAGATACAAAGAATCCCACACCCTCCACGTAGTTGATTACTACGGTGGACGTTGATGGCTTCATGCCCATGAAGTCCCTAGCATGGTCATAATCCTTGATGGGGTCGATTTTCCCGTACTTATCCACACAACATTTTTAAAAAGAACGCACTAGTATGAGATTTCTATTACAAACCAAAGAATTGAAGGCAACGTCATTCTCGCATGTTACTTTTAATATTCTTGACATAACACGAGTAAATATCATTAATACAAACGTGGACATGAATGACACAAATTAATTTCAAGTTTGTTGATACGATGTAAATACAAACGGTCCTAATGATGAGATGTTGTCAAATACCCATGGGATTTCCACCTATAAACACGCCTTTCAGTGTAATTCAATATATTGATTTTAAGAAGGCGGATCGCAAGAAGCGATGTAGGGAATATCCGTGAAGACAACAAAGGGAGTTAAGCGGCTTCGATAAGCTGCGAGGGAATGAATAGATTCGGATGGAGAGTTGAATGGGCATGGCCAGGGGATCTGGGAGGGGCTTGGGTGGATGATGGAGAGTGGGGAAATGGAGATGGGTTTGGGATTGCGGGAAAGTTGTGTCCTAACCCTAAGGTTAAAAATATAGTCACGTCTTCATCGAGGACTATTGGGACCGGTAAAGATTTCAACAGAGTGATTGGGGGGAGCTACAGGTAGCGAGGAATTGGCTCACTCCTAGAAATCTACTTCATTCAAAGACGTATTGGAAAATTGGGGTGGTCAAAACCTGGTACAAATCCTTCGATCAATCAGACCTACTTGGTAGACTTAGCGAGAGGACATTCCTTTTTAATCATAGAGAACCCAGAAGTGGAGGAATACTACAAAAATCTATCTCAGGATGTTGTGATCGGTAGATTCAATGTTTTTGGCCTTCCTCCTCCGCACTTTATCAACAGATTTTCAAAAAATGGACCAACAAATGTGAAATCTCTCTTTGTTCCAAGGGATTTTTCGTTGTCCACTTTAGGGAATCTGAGGATCACAACACCGCTGGCTGCAGGGTCCGGGTTCCGGGGACATCTTTGGTTTATTTTTAACCCCATGGTTTCCAGATTTTGATTTGAATACTTATTTGGTTACCAAAACACCAGTTTGGGTCAGGCTTCCTAACCTCCCTTTGCATTTGTGGTATGCCCTAGAGGACATTGGAAACGCATTGGGAAAGTTTTTAAAAGAGGACTTGGATAGAACGTATTCGGGTATGTGTTCGTATGCCCGAATGTAGGTTGAAATAGATTTAAGAAAAGGATTACCAGATCGAATTAATCTTAAATTTGGTAAGTTTCAACATTCCCAAGTTTTAGATTATGATAATACTACTTTTAGATGTAGAATTTACAGAAATCCGGGTCATTTGCAAGCTTCTTGTCCCTACAACAAAAATTAGAAATCTACAAAAAAGAATGGATCGACTTCTTCCAATGGATGGGGTACTTTGAATCCGGAATTGGTTTCTGCTTCAAAATTCAAGGATGATTTGAGGGATCCTAATACTGATGGTAAAATAGATATAAAAAAGAATGAGAGAGAGATGGAAATACATGAAAATAGCCTGGTAGCAGGAGGAACAAAAAGGGGGCATTTATCAAAAAAATCATAATCGGACCATGATTTTGTTTCGATAATGTGATTCCATCAGTTAATCCCAATGACTGGCGTTGGTTATTTCATCTGATCATGGAAAATGGCAAGAAGTGAAGAAGCGAGAAAAGCAAAAGGGACGAATGGGCAACATTGAAGATTTTTTTCCATCACAAGCTAAGAAGTAAATATGTTTTTCTTTATGCCTTTTTTGTTGGGGGCGGTTTGCCTATAATTACTTTTTCCTTTTGAGTCCTTTTGTTTTCCTAAGGATTTAGCCTGGTTTTCTTGCCTTTGAGGACGAATCCCTTCAACCCATCTTATCAATCAATCAATATATATATATATATATATTGATTTTAAAATCATACAAAAGTTAATTGAGTCTGCATTTGCAAATCATTTTCATTAATAAAATTTGAGAAAGAGAAAAACAAGTATTTTGAATGAAAAAGCATAAAATTCTTTAGCTGATACAATTTTCAATTTGTTTCCATATAAGATCCATTTATTCGAGGGGAAATAGTGAACTACTATAAAATAGAGGGCATATCATTGCCTCTTGTTTTTGTTGTTGAACAAAAGGAAAAGGTAGAACAATATCTGGAAGAGAACACCCCAATAGAAAGTGACCAACACACACATCCATTTATTAAGTTGTGTAATGTCCTGTTGCTTCAAAATATCAAGCCCACTGGTGATGCAGGTGGTTGGCGTTATGGTTATATTTGTGTTGGAAGCGAGAAGCATGAGAAAGAAGTGTTGAAGTTGAGGGCTCAACCTAGCCATGGGTGTTTTGTCAAAACTTGCGTCCCCCTCTCAAAACACTCACTCCCCTCTAGAACTCATCATTTAGCACACCCTCATATGGATACTTTATCAAAGAAATGTAATAAAACCAGATCCAACATGGAAGAATCATGTCTCTACTGATGAAGACATCGTCGAGTAATCGGGAGGTACATAAAAAAGTGATCATAATGATGTAGGAGACCATTAAATTCAGTAACGGCTCTGGAGAGGAAGGCGATAAAGGAGGTGATAAGAACAATGAAAAAGAAGTAGAATCTGAAGATTCCACTACCAAAATTAATAGAAAAAATGTGGTGACGAAGAATGTGAGGGCGGAAGCGTCAACGATGATATTGACACCATCTTGGACTCTTCCTTTTGCACATGCATCAAATACTCAAATTATTTTTTCCCTTGAATCTCTCTATATCATGACAACACAAAAATAAGCCGAATCGCGTACCCTACAACGGGACAACCGAGCTACACCACGGGACCGAGAGCTTACGACACCACATGCCACGTGCAACCCTCTGTCTACTAGGTTCCCACTTTGGGACCTTACAACCTATTAAAAATCGGTATTGTTGTGTTCTACCATGTCATAGCCCTCGATAAAACCCTCGTAATCACCATTGGCATAGCTATTCTCATCATGTGGCTCATCCTCCACCCACACTCACCCATATTTTACGTTGTAAGCACCAATATCTCGCAACTAAATCTCACTTGGGACCGACTAAACAACAAGATGGAGTTCAACATCACGACAACAAATTCCAACAAGAAGATCGACATTTATTACGATGACTTTGTGACTAAGGTCTTTTACGACCACCGTATGATTGATTGCATACTGACGGGTGGACCACTTGTATCGGGGGCACAAGAGTACTAAGGAGATTTAATTTCCTATGTCTAGCTTTGACTTGTTCCTAGATGGTCACGTTGTTGGTGATTTATTGTATGACTTGTTCAGTACATTATTGCCTATTGTGTTATAAACTAATTCAAAGAATTGGTGTTTCACTAAATCTTTACAAGGAGGGATCGTGAAGACAAAGTCGTGTGAACTCATCATTGGGCAACAAATGTATGCATCTGCACTCGAGTACATGGGTGTAGTGACATGAAGAGTGCATAAATTTTATAGATAGATGTGACTAAGTGAAGAGGAGGGGAAGGTGACTCATTGAGAACACAGGGGGTAGATTGATATGTTCGCATGCACCGTAGGAGTTGGGAAGGAGGAGATGATGAGCAAACGAAGAGCATGGGAATTTCCATGATGTCTATAACAAGGGCGGGTTCCTCCATCAAGGCAAGGATCCTATATCATCACCCATAGGAATTTTTCTCATTCTAGTAATGTGCTTAGCTTTATGTCTAGGTTTTCTTATGGCAACTCCCAGGTAGATGAAATGTCATTGTTGGGACAGAATGGTTAGAGTCAATAGTGGGGCTCAAAATTTGGCCTACTTGATTACATCTTGTATTCCATGTGATCGCGACCGTGAACTCTAGTTTCGGAGATTCCATGCATGTGATGCTCATACATATGTGTTACACCTATGATAGCCTACGCACATGGGATAAGCGGAGCCTTGAGTCGAAGCCCGCCATGCTGATGTCATTTGGGCCTTAACCCTTGGTTTCCACACATGACATTCCTAGTGAAGCCTCGGGCCTATCCCATCAATTTACTTTTCCGTAGCACATCAATCATGTAGTAGGGCAAAAATAAATGTTTTCTTTTTAACTTTAATCATCCGTATTAAGCGATGTTCTATAAATGCACGTATTTTTATTAATATTTAGGACATGATGGACGCTTTTTGGTACATACATAAATATAAAATTAAAAACTTCACCATGGGCCTAAGCTGCACCATGGTTGGAGGTAAAGCCAGTATGGCTCTAATGTGCGGGGTTTTAAGCGTGCTTGAGCACACTTTTACTCTACGTGTGTGTAGGCCATGAGTTTTTGGTGTGACAAGTCATGACCATTCATTGAGTCTTCCACCGGTCATTGCAAGCAAACTATTGAATGATCCACCTACTCCTATTAGTGAAAAACTATTGAACAACCAATGTTGTGGTTGATGACGGAGGAGGTTACAACGACTATAAGGTTGGACTCCTAGATTTGATTTCTGATCGGCGTGTGGGGTATGATGCATTATTCAATGGTGGTTTATAATGACATGATGATTGACTAGAATGACTCAGATTCATCGAGAAGACATCGATACAATGTTCAAAATAGATGCTCTAGATTTTAGCGTGCATTCTTATTGTGTTAGAGGGGAGAACATTTCTCATTGTAAGAACACCTTTTAGTGTAATTAAGAGGAGGATGAGGAGGCGGCGACGATCATGGTGGGGGGTAAAATATAACTATAGAGAATATAGTCTCAAACATTTCCTTAGATTTTAATATAATGGAAAAGCACACACTCTTTAGTAAACCCAAATTTTTCGAGCACCCTTTGGGCAAGAAGATTCTCAAAGCAACACCAAAAATTTGATGTCTTTCAGCCCTTAGAGCTTCACAAACCCTACCTAAACAACTTGCATAACAACTTGGTCATAATGCCCATGTGCCAATAATTTCTTGAAACAATGTATATGAGCTAGGCATGGCGGTCGTGAGTTCCAATGCCCTACCTAAGGAGGACATGGTCGATGGGCTTGTCATCAATATAAATGACCTTGAACCACATGTGCAAAATTACCACACTTACCAAGAATTTTCGGCACTTTCTTAGAGCCGAACACATTCCATGTCATGAAGTGGGTGATCGCATCATCACCCATCCACGCATGAAGGAGGACATTGCAATGAATATTGAACAACCAACGCGTTCTTGACACTAACGTGGACGTTGACACAAATGACAATGTGGAAGATCAAGATTTTGAAAGTACTTAGATGTGGGCACCCTGTCAAAATTTTATATGAAATTCTTCCTAATCTCTCTTTATTGTTATCAACATAAGCATTAGGCTCTAATGGCATATTTCCCATATTAATTCAATAAAATTTGATTATTTTCTTAAAATTTGAATGCAAATATCTGTTGTAAATGATATACTGATGGATTATAAATGCTAAATAGTTTATTTAGTTTTAGCTATGAAAGAAAATGAGAGGGTAAGGTACTTATCTCGAATTTTCTTATCCCATAGTGGGTTGGATTTGGACAATATGATGAAATAGAAGCACAAAACATCACAATGAACCACATAAAAATGCAATAGAGGTGGAAATGGCTGGACTAGGGCACTTTTAGAGGGACATGGATGTTTGTGAGTGCCCTAGGCTTGTTTACGGATGCCGGGTCTACGAAAAGGTTGGAATTTGGTTCCGATATGGTCACTAGGGCTTCACATTTGCTTGCCTTTGGTTGCTGTATGTCGCACTTGGATCGTCGAGGTACCTATAAACTTGCAATGAAGTATAGACCTGTAAAACCCTCAAATAGACATCAAATCCTAAAAAATAAAGATGCAAAATGAAGGGTTGGAGTGTCCTTAGTTGTCCTGATGGATAACTTACGATTGGGCATCGCACTACATCTTAGACCCAATGTAGTTCTATGTGCTTGTGTCTGCAATAGTGCTCTTAGGTCGTCCTCGCGCCAATGACGCCAAAATAGCGGGTAGTAGCTAGATTAAATGCAAGCGTGTGGATGGATTAGAATGAACTCTCGTTCCTATGTAGTGTGTATGCAGAGTAATGTGCTCAAATGTAGTCCCTTGTTCTATGTAGATAGTTAGCCCTTAATAAGAATTTCCCATATAATGGTATGTATGTTGTGTTTATATAGGGATCTCTTGTTCGAATTTCAACACTAATGACCCAACATGTCAACTGGTACCTCGGGAGATGAGAGGAAAAAATGAAAATATTGACCTCAAATTTCAAAAATAACATCAAACATAAAGAGGACATGGGCCCCCAAGATGGATAGGAGCACATGGGCGCTTTGGCGCTAGTGTCCATCCTTGAGCGCTAGTGTCAGAGATGAGTGATGATGAATGAATGAGAACCGAGCAGACGGGGATCCTTGTGACTTGACTAGAACTGTGTGTATGAGTGACAAGTGTGAAATATAAAAGCAATAAAAATTAACAAGACAAGTGGATGGACTATGGAATGGGTCATTAGTGAATACTTTTCTTACACAAGATCTATATATAAAACAACATACTTGGTGGTATAGTAAATAGTAGTAAGTGCGTGATTTTGTGTCTACATTTTCCCCACTTTATGTTGGTGAGTGAAAGCTCAGTAACATAAAGTAGATAAAGATGCATACTTGAGAGAAGTATGGAGAATCCCATGTCATTGAAGTACGTGAAGAGTGTAGTATAAGTACATGCCGAATAAGAACATATAGCATGGTGAATCGTGGATCAATGTGTTGATCCATGCGGCGTAACGAGAGACGTGGGACCATTATGAGGAGTGTTATGTGAGATTGATGATTGTGGTGTTGAATGATTGGAGATTGTGATTTTGTCATTGATGGAGATGTGATGGGGTACAGAGTGATCAGTTCCCAACCCGATTACGTGTGTGTGAAAAATTGAAGATTTGGGTGTCCTGCCACCGGAGGAAGAGTGTAGGGAGAGGGGTTTAGTTTTACCCTCCAGCTTTAACTACATCCTCAAAAGATATAGCTACTGTAGACGGATAAAGATTGAATTTTGTTGATTTGGATCCAATTTTGATCAAACGTGATAACCCATATAGGAGCAATATAGAAAAGGAAATGACATCTCATTGCCCCCACTCCACGGGTGTCATCGAAATGTGTATGTGATGGCTTCCATGTTAGGTAATATGGAAGCGGTAAAAAAATGTGGAATAACTTCCCATGTTAGGTTATATGGGAAAGTGGTGATATAACTCCCAAGTTAGGTCATCTGGGAGTATAAATACATTGTGTTCATGATGATTGATTGATGTGATTTGTGTTGTTGTGATTTGTGTTGTTGTTGATTGATTGATTGGTTACTCATAGAAAGATTTTACACTTATTGCCCCCAGGTTATGTCATTAAGGGGATTTGATCGAAAGTGATGTGAAATGTTACATGGTATATGAGCAAATGTTTGATAATGATGGGTTAGAAATGTAGATTGACCATGTCTTGGTGTAAGGGGAATTATAAGATTCAACCCCAATTATATACCCCCTTTTGGCAAAAGGGGAGTGGTGATGAAAATGAATGTTGAGCCAAAAGTAAGAGCACAATGGTGTAATGGAGGAAGTATGATATATATCACAATGCGTGTGTATATCAAGTGGAAAGCGATGTAAAGGAGGAATATTATGCATGAAATGAGCATGATACGAGTAGTTGGAAAAATTCCAAAAAGAATGACGTGAATGGGATAAAAATTGGAGTAAGGACGCTCAAGATATGATTGAAATTGTGTAATGTGTATTAGTTAAGAAAATGATCACAAATAATGACTATAGTAAGGTAGGTAATGGAGAGTTACTATAAATAGTAATGTGAAAAAGTGAATAGGAAATTCATTTGATTATTGCACTAGTGTGATTGTGAGCTCTGGGTGTGTGAAGATACCTCAAGTGAGAGCACCACGATTAAGTCGGTTCGAGAAGTGGTAGTGGGTGTAGAATCACGTATGATAGCGGAGCTAATGAGTGTGATTTTTTTAAAAATGTGTTGATATTAGTTGTTTTTGCTAAAAAATTTCAAAAAAAACTATTTTTGAATTTCTCGGCATTTTAGACATGGAAAAGAGAGGTGAAGGGGCTAATGACCCTTAGGACACTAAGCATGTGCATGGGCACTAGTGACATGTTCTGGGTGCTCCAATCTGCATGAGTTGAGCGCAAAGTGTTGTAGATGTGAAAATTGATGTTTGTTGATGTTTTTGGTCGTTGAATTTATAGATGTATGATGTTCTAATGTTGCATTTGTTGTCGGTTTGTGGTGTGCGAGAGGGATATCCACTCGAGAGTATTGTGGTGGACGCCATTTGAGCACATTGCTAGGATTGGGGTTGTCGGATGATGAGTGGGATGTTCTAGACCGTGCTAGCATGCAGTACATAGCCGTGGGATGGGGATGTGCCCCATAATATGCCTATGATCAAAAATTTGTGTGAGTAGTGGTGTGCTGAAATACTTTCACCTTTGGTTACCTACGGAGTTAGATGACAGCTACTTTAGAGGATGTGTATCACATAACCGTGATTGCCTATCATTGGTGAGAGGTTCAGTTATGGCCGTGGATGACGACAAAGGAAGATGAGGCTTCTAGGTGGTATTTTATGGGGACTCAAGTTCATACTGAGGTCCATATTAGCCTAGATGTTATTTTGAGATCAGGGGTTCCATGATTGTGGAATTTTATTACCGTTGTGATTACGTTGTCGATTCTACAGTGGAGGGTGGTGGTGTGGGAATCTTGAATAAGATACATGACATATGTCATCGAGATAGAGGTGGAGAGTACGAGGTATGCCTAGACACAATGCGTATTGGCCCACCCTGTACGAGGATATATACAGTTTTACATAGGAGGAGCATGGGGGTGGTATTGGAGCTACCACATTGCTACATGTATGGGCCTATGAGCATATTGTGGTACTGAGGCCAGTTGGTGGACCATGAAGAGAGATGGTTACTCCAGATATATTTATAGGAGATGGATAGGTGTTCATGGCAGGAAGATGGATACAAACACCTATAAAGTTATGTTAGATTATATGGGCCTAGAGGCCATATCGAGAGCTGCAAGGATGGTCGAGAGGATGCGGTAGAGCTACGATACATTCGAGGGACTATGTGGTTAGAGGATTGGTTTCTAGGGTGGCCAAGTTATTTCAGGTGGAGCACGTATCACGACAGTTTGGTATGGCCCAAGATGTGCCCCCAAAGCCATATGTATTGTTAGATCCATTGGGGCACCAAGGAGGACTGGATATAGACCGGGGCCCATAGGAGCGTAACTAGTACATCCAAGGCCAAACAAGGTTGATGCGGTGATGGAGCCGATATATGTGGATGATATGGGGTGTACAGAGGCCTACCATGCATGGTGGGTGTCACATCAGTGGGTGTTTTTGTTTCCAGTCTTTGTAGATATGGCAGAGCACCACCAAGTGGAGGAACAAAGGGACAAGCACATGCCCCAATAATGTAGCGGAAATGATATCATAATGTGAATATTTGTATAGTGGTGTTTGATTATTTGTTACATGGTTGTTTAATTGTCAATTTTTCTAATGTGTTGATCTATGGGTGCAGGTGATCCATATTGGTTGCTAATTTTGGACACATCCATCCACAAATTGATGCTGAAAATGTTCCCACCAATGTACTTGTAGGTGGAGGTATGTTATATCATATGGATGTTATCATGCGGGTGAGCATGGTGGGGTCACATCGGTGGGTGTTTTTGTTTCTATTCTTTATAGATATGGTGGGAGCACCACCAAGTAGAGAAGCAGAGGGGTAAGCACATTCCTCCGATAGTGTAGCGGAAATGATAGCTGAGCATGAATATTTTTATAGTCATGTTTGATGATTTGTTACGTGGTTCTTTAATTATCGATGTTGTCTAATGTGTTGATCTATGGGTGTAGGTGATGTATATTGGTCACTAATTTTGGACAAATCCATCCGCACATTGATGCGGAATGTGCCCACCGATGTAATTTTAGGTGGAGGTATGTTAGAGCGCGTGGATGTTATTGTGGATGAGCATGCCCATTTGTTTGAGCTAATGACAATAGCAACAACGACATGTATTGTCTTACACTTGGGTAAGAGGGATAAGGCGTGTGAGGATACACGGGGAGCTAGAGAGGCTGCATGTGGCGGTCCCCTAGCATAAGATGTATTTAAATGGTTTTCGAGTTACAAGGCCATTTCACAGAGCAAGATAGATCGAGCTTACTCTATTGCACAAGCAAGAGAGATATAGGGCCGTGATCAACAATGTAGAGTGAGTGGTGAAGCTTCTAGTTCTAGAGCTCTCGCAGTGGTAGATAGTGATAATGATGACTAGATATGATATCTATGGATGCATTGATGTAGGGAGTCGCCCAAGACAATGAGATGTTTTGTATCTATTATTGTGAATGATATATATATATATATGGATTTATTGGCATATGATCATTGTATTCAATGTTTATTGATGTGATGATGATGTATGCTTCATTAATATTGTTATATATAATGTGTGATGTGTCGAATATTGTTTGTATTTGTTGAATTTATCTACGGTGGGTAGTTGTTGATATTGAGTAATGTTATTATAGATAGATAAATGATGATATAGCATATATGATGATAGATTATGTATGTAATGTGATTGCAAAAAAAAGTGTATTGTATGTATAAATAAAGTTGTGATGAATGATGAAATAATAATTACTAATATGTAAGAGTATGAGATAATCGTAATATCAGTAGTGAAGTGCATGTTAGTATTATGAAGAGTGGGTGAGGATAATGTCAATGCCCCCTAGTGTATAAATGATAAGGTTAATTTATAAAAGATCCTCAAGTAGTCAAGAATGAATCGTAAAGTAAGAGTGCATCATTAGGAAGTGATATGATTGAGTGTAAGAGATAGAGTGATCGATAAGTCATGTGGTGTAAGGGTGAAGTGAGGTTCTTATTGTAACAAATCCCTCAACAGTCATGTAATAACCATAAGAATACAAGTGCATCATCGGGAAGTGATATGATTGAGTGCGCAAGATAGAGTGATCGATAAGGCATGTAGCAAGAAAGGGTGAAGAGATCTTCTTATCAGAACAGTATACCTCTGTGTCATGTAAGAACAATAAGAACACAAGTGCATCATCGGGGGTAAGGTGATAGAAATCACCTACCAAAGACCAAGTTGACGTGGAGCGGTGGAAGCATGTGGAATGAAAGCAATATGAGTGTATGAGACGAATTGAATGTCATGTGGAATGGTGCCAATGATGGGTGATGCAATGGTGGGAAGTGGAGATGTCAAGGGCTGTGGAAGCCAATGTGTAGTAGTATCATGATGCAATAGATGAGATGGTGCAGTGGTGGATAGATGAGATGGAGAACACATATGAGCAAATACTTGCAAAGTGATAGACGAATAATAACCTTAGAACTAGATGAAGGAGATAAATCAACCAGAGTAACAACATGCCTATGTGGGAGTGGAGACATAGACCGCTCACGAGAGTGAGAGCCAAAGGAAATGACACCCTTATCTTCTAATTGTTGCAAGTGATCATGAAGGGCGCAACAATTATTGTCACAATGGCCGAATGTCGATGGTAGTTGTAGTAAGGTCTATCATGTCGGCGTTGCAAATGATAAGGTGGATGATGATTATTAGAAGGTAAACGAATCAAATGCTTGTGAAAAGTATGTAGCACATCATGA
This sequence comes from Taxus wallichiana var. yunnanensis, assembly GCA_018340775.1. Classification (NCBI taxonomy): domain Eukaryota; kingdom Viridiplantae; phylum Streptophyta; class Pinopsida; order Cupressales; family Taxaceae; genus Taxus; species Taxus wallichiana. The sequence goes on along the minus strand of CM031241.1, from coordinate 75,247,248 downwards.
GGTCTAGCATGATGAGAAAAGTGTAATGTCTCCCATAAAATAGGTGTAGAAGTCTAAGGTGTAGCCCAACGCAGAGGAGGAGATGAAGGACACTTATGTAATGGAGTAGACTGAACTTTCTTGCAAGGTGGAGGAGATGGAGACTGTGGAGGCCGCTCAACAGATGGGAGTGGAGAAGAACTAGATGATGCAACAATAAAGCAATGATAGGATGAGGATCTATAACATGTGCAATAATGAGATCTTGTTCTAGATCAATGATCTCATAACATAAAAATGTGAAGGATTCATGTGTGTCATATTGCAATCGTTGCTTTGAAGCGAGAATCAAACCAATGACTAGAAGATGAATTTCTTTCTAAGTCAATGGGTTGGAAGACTAACTAATAGATATAAACATTGAATTATAAAATTTAAACAATGATAGGTTCTGTTTTTCCTTGGTGTAGGCTAGGTAGATGATCATATGTGACTCTAGGGCCGTTGTTGAATATGAAATGACAAAGAAAAGATTCTTCCATCTCACAGTATGTATTAATAGATCGAAGGGTAGATGTGTATACCATTGGAGAACATCACTAGTAAGGCTATGGAGAAAGGATTTGAGCATTAGTCGATCATTAGAGTATGAAGCCATAGCCATATGGTAATGTTTAGATACAAATAGGGATTTCCAGTACCATCAAAGCATGAAAATGTAGGCATAATGAAATCCTTAGGAAATGTTGAATTATTAATCTTTTTCTGAATAGGATTTGCATGTAAATAATTACTATCGATAAATGTATAATAGGCCTTGTTTTGAGTGTGAGAGATTGGACTTGAGATTGTAAGTGGCCAACAACATGCATGAGTGATAAGATGTCTTGTGGAGGAATGATAGAGGATGGAAATAGTGTATTTAGTAGTTCAATTTTCCATTACGAGTGATCATAGGAATGTCAAGAGGAGACATGGAAGATGTCAATGCTAAAGACATACTAGATATGGGTGCCGAAGAAGTAATAAGTGGTGAAGAACATGGAATGTTAATAAAAGCAATAGGAATAGCATTAGAAACATCATTAGTTTATGAATTAATAGAAGGAGATGAATTGTTCATGGAATGGGAGACAATCTCAAAGGAAGACAAAATTGGAGCAAGGGATTCACACTCAACAAGCAATACACAAACAAGTAGAATCATGACTATCAGGTGTCTCATCAAAATCAAACAAAGATTTAGATGTAAGGATGTCATTAAGTGTATCATCAACATATAATGAAGGAGGAGGAGGACTAATATGCGACACATCATGAGAAATATTTTCAGAAGTGGAAGGAATATGAGATGTAACTATAGAATCATCTGAACTAGTATGAGAAACAAAATTAGGAACATGTTTATTATCTTCCTATTTGTTAACTAAAGCATTACCATTAAATTTGAGCATGAAACTAAGAATAACATCATCTAAGTTATCATTAGAAATAATAGGAGTGTAGCTAACTATATAACAAGGTGTACAACAAGAAAAGCTTGTTGGATTAGAAATGATGCTAATGGTGGAATGATCAAAGATAGTAGGCACATTGCATTCATGAGCTAAGATTTGTCTTTGAGTATCATTTGGAATAACTACTGCTCGCAATATAAAGCGACAAGCTCACCATGGTTTTTTCATCATAGATAAGATTGATACTCACATGAGGCATGACTAGCCAGAAGGAGAAGAGTTATCCTTAGCCATTAGGGTTTTAGTGGATCCTAGGGAAAAAGTTCTAAGCTACGGGTTCACCAAAATGATTCAATAAAATCGATTATTTTATTAAAATCTAAATGCAAAGATCTTGTAAATGATATACAATGGAATATAAATATTTAATTTTATCTATAAAATGAAATGAGAGGGGTAAGGTACTTATCTAAATTTCACTTATCTCGTAGTGAGTCTAGACTAGACAATATGATGAAATAGAAGCACATACCGTCACAATGAACCATAGAAAAATGTAGCAGAGGTAGAAATGGCTTTGGGACCGGGGGCGCCTCGGAGAGGGACAGGCGCCGTGGGCACCGATTAACTAAAATACGGATTTATTAAGTTAATTCAAACTAGGAACAACATTGAATAACGATAAATAAAAATAGAAAATAAATATGGAAAATGACCCAAACAACTAGGCTAATGAAAATAGAAACCCTAATGTGTAAGAAGAGTAAGGAAGTGACTTAGTTGATTCGTGGGCTTATCTGGATTGTGTCATAAAATAAATTGAATAATCTAGAAGAAGTGACAAACATGTAGAGGTCGTAAAAAGGACAAATTGGAGCTATTTGGTGGGATGGGGTGCCTTGGGAGAGGATTAGGGCGCTGTGGGTGCCCTAGTCTAAGTTTTGACACCCTGAGTCGTGTAAGAGGTCAGAAACCAAACTTGCGGTGTTTGTTGATGATACGAAGCCCTCGGTGCCTATCACATGTAACTTACTTCTTTGCCGAATATTGCTAATGATCAGTGATGAAGAATAAACCTGCAAGAGCCCAAAACAAGCATCAAACCCTAAAAAAGAAAAATGTAAATGAAGGGGTCAAATTGTCATCAACGACCACAATGGTGGACTTACTAATTGAGCGTTGCACTACATCTTAGACCCAATGTAGTTCTCTCTGTGTGTGTGTGTGTGTGATCATGCCCTAGTTTTATCTTGTCTTAGCCACATTTTTTTAAAAGTAGTGAGCAATAAATATGTGTAGACAATGTAATAGAATGGTGGATGTAATGGAATAAACTTCCCTCCTGGCAAGTGTGACGCAGATGAACCAACCTTGTGCCTTGTGATGGAGCTAAATAGAAGTAAATGAACTTTTGATGGATGCAACCTTAGATGATGATAGTAGTGCCTAGTGCTTGGTCCTTCATTATGGACTCATAACTTTGTATTTATATGGTTCTCTTGTTCTAATTTTGTAATTAACCCCGAAGAGGTTGACCACCAAAAAGATAAAATGTTCAAACAGCTAGAAAGTGCCCAAAAAGTGGTAGGAAAGTGTAAAAAGGATCGGGCGCCCGGATCGGGACCAGGGCGCTTGTGGGCGCCTAGTACTAGCTCGGGCACCCGGTCCAAGGCTAGAATGATGAAAGCTGCTAAAAACATACTTTCAGGCGCGTATGCGGTGAATGTCAACAATGAATACTGAAAACAAAGTAAAATGGCCAAAAGACGGGGGTTAATTAGTATTTTCTTCACTCAAAAACCATATGAATAATAATATGAGACCGAGACTAAATAATGTCTAAAGTGCATGATTTTGTGTTTATAGGAGCCCTAAGGCTATTTCTAGGTGCGTGAGTCTACATAAAAGGTCATAACCTAGTTCATATATGGTCGTTAGGGCTTTGTATTTACTCACCTTTGGGTGCTGTATTTCGTACTTGGATCACAGAGGTACCTGTAAACCTGCAATGAAGTATAGACCTGCAAAACCCTCAAATAGACATCAAATCCTAAAAAGAAAGATGCAAAATGAGGGGTCATACGCCTCACTGTCACAATGGTGAACTTACAGGTTGAGTGTTGAACTACATCTCATACCCAATGTAGTTCTATATGTTTGTGTGTGCAATAGTGCTCCTAGGTTACCCTCACACCAATGATGCCAAGATAACGAGTGGTAGCTAGATAAAATGCAAATGTGTGGATGGGATATAATGAAATCCCCTTTCTATGCAGTGTGTATGCAGAGTAATGTGCCCAAATGCAGTCCCTTGCTTTATGTAGATAGCTATCACTTGATAAGAATGATATGCGTTTATAATGGTATGTATGTTGTGTTTATATAGGGATCTCTCATTCGAATTTCAACACTAATGACCCTGGCATGCTAAGTGGTACCTTGGGAGATGAGAGGAAAAAATAAAAATACCGATCTCAAATGTCAAAAATAAGATCAAACATAAAGAGGACACGGGTGCCAGAATGGACATGAGTGCACGGTGCTTTAGTGTCCAGCCTTGGGCACTAGTGTCCAGAGACGAGTGATGAAAATGAGTGAGAACTCGACATACAAGGATCCCTATGACCTGCCACGTAACTATGTGTATGCGTGAAATTGTGAAAGATAAAAGCAATAAATACTAACAAGATAAGCGGATGGACTATGGAATGGGTCATCAGTGAATACTTTTCTTACGCAAGATCCATATATAAAACAACATACTTGGCGGTATAGTAAATAGTAGTAAGTGTGTGATTTTGTGTATACACCTACCTATTCTAGGTGGCCAACATGGCCAAGAAGATCAACCATGTGAGCACAATGTTTCAACTTTGACGTGATGTAAGATTATTGACTCATGTTGTCAAAATATTGATGACACTCATCCAAAATATTTGAGTGGTGATAGTCCACCTGTAAAATTAATGGTGTTTAGTTTTATTCCTTTTTCAGTCATTTAGTCAAATAGTGAGAGAGCATCATTATCATTCCTATGGTAAGAATACCATGTAATAATTGAATTCCAAGATATCAGATTTATTTCATACAACATATTAAAAACCGGTATACATCCTTTATGTTTCCACTTTTTTCATACATGTCCACGAGAAGATGTCCCAATGATGACATATGACTCAAAATTCACTCCTAATTGAAAAACCATGAATATTATTGCCTTGTTTTAAAGATGCTATGTTGACACACGCCGAGAGAGTAGTCACCTTGCATAGGCTAGTTTCTTGTCTTATCACTTGTGTTTTATTAAAAAAATTCAAGGCTTTATCACCTTGACCATTTTGAACATAACTTGTAATAACTATAGTCCATGAGTTCAAGCTTGGTCTCATACCATTCAATTGCATTACAAAAATAATTTTGAGGGTTTCTTGACCTCTCTATTCAATGCACACCCTAAAATAATAATACTTGATGCGATTGTATTTGTCTTCATCCCTTCTAAATGCATTTGAACAAATATTTTCAAAGGATCACTAATATGCCCCTTAAAGTATATTTTGCAATAATTGAATTTCATATCACCACATTTTTTACAGACAATTTATTAAATATAATAAAGGTTTACTTATACTCCCACATTTGGCATACATGTGTACAAGGGCATTCCCCACAAAGACATCTAGTTCAAATTCTCACGTCATTATGTAACTATGAATACCTTTTCCCTAATGTAAAGTTTCTATATCGGTGCATACTTGTAATACCCCAACTATTGGACTTGATTTGGGTTTAACACCTACTTGTAGCATTCCATGACAAATTTTCTAGGTATTCTTTCACTACCCATTCTACGTATAACTAGTAATAATTCTAAACCACGAAATCACATTTTTCAATTACATTTGAGAGAACAACTTCAAGGGCTTATCACATTTAGCATTTTGGGCGCACCCTACAATCAAAGTAATGCATGTAATCAGGTTTGGCTTCATATCTCCCAATTGCATATGATAAAAAAGTTATAGTGCATCACTTAAAAGGCCATTTGATGGTAAATCAATAGGATTGGGACAACTTTGGGCTATTTACAAAGTGAAAACACAACGAAATCGAACCTAACATTATTCAAATTCATTAAACTTAAGGCCTTATGATATATACAAATGGTTCCCACTATTAGGACGATTACATAAACTAGTAGCTAGTTTAAGGGTTTCAAGGTAATGGTAAGTGGGTCACTCCATTTATATCTCTTCATGGCTCGATCCTTCTCCTTGTTCACCAGAAGCTCCTTAATGAAAGGTTAGGCAAGATTTTATATATTTTTCTTCCTACCCACTTGAGAATGAAAATATTCTAGAACCTTCTCCTTCTGCTCAACGGAATTTGAATTTTTGTGCATTAATGGTGTCTAACAACTTTATCTAGTTGTTAAGAGTAATTCCATCTAGAAGGTTCCACTTCCTTTGTTAAGTTGGTGGTTTATATCCTTACCAATCACCTTGTCATATCCTCGCACGTGCCTCCTTTTCTTTAAATAGTCCATCTTCATGCACTAGACAATATAAAGGCACACACCATCATTATGATGCTCTCCTTGTTACTCTTATCGTTGTTTAAAACCTTCACGCATCATTGTGTTATACCCTATTTCACCCTTGTTTGTGTCATGACCCCTATGATTCTTGCACACACTCCAATATAGAACAAAATTCCAATATATATATATATATATATATATATATAGATCTTCTAGTTCTCACGATGTTATTGCATCAAACACCTTACGTAAGAAAAAAAGTGAGCTTTTTCTCATGAGTTAGGTTTTTGAGTATGTTGCTTAAATTGCACTTACCCAAGTCACATCTTCCTTTGTGTGATCCTTCCACTTTACTAAGTACTTTGTATATTCCCTTATACATGTCTTCTTGATCACTCTTGAGTTTAAGATGGCCTTAATCTCCTCTACTTTATTTTTCGGTATTTTCCTTCTCCAATCTAAGGCTTCTTCCTTCTCTCGTTCATTCTCTTTTGATTTTGCTGCACCTTTGTTCCTCACATCTAGTGGTACTACTTTCTCCATCACAAAATTCGTACAAGTATGAAACATTGAATATTGGTGAAATATCCCATCCTTCGGGTAGCTCTACCTTGTATGCATTTGGGCTTATCTTCGCAATATTTAACATGGCCCGAATTTCTTTAGTTTAAACTTATTATGTGTTCCCTTTAGAAATATATCTTCACACATCGCATCAACAACCGATATCCTTCCTTAAATTCCTTAACTCTATGCCTTTCATCGACGTGCTCCTTGTAACTCTCGACTAGTTTATTCGATTTCTCATGCGCATGTTTATGTAATTTACATTACATTTTGTATATTCCTCGACTTTTGCACTTCAATTATTCACTACTTCACGTAACTTTGTGACTCTTTTGGGACTTGTTCCAGAAACAATCTGAAATGGAGTCCTTGTGCTTCTATCGGTAGATACATTATAGGTAAATTCTACTTGTGCCAATGACAAATCCCACTATTTTGGTTTATCAACCACTAATATGTATAATATATTTCCTAAGCTCATGTTCATTGCTTCTATTTATTCATCGGTTTGTAGATGGTATGTTGAACTATATGTTATCACAGTTCCTAATTTCTTCCATAAGGTCCTCTAAAAATGTCCTAGGAACTTGGTATCCTAGTTTGACACTATGCTTATTGGTAATCCATGTAGTCACACAACCTCCTTAAAAACATATGTGAAATGCTTGAAGCATCACTAGTCTTTTGCATGCGATAAAATGTTCCATTTTGAACATTTTTGGAATACCATGATGGATTCATTTCCTCTTTGATTTCTAGGCAACCATAACATGAAACCCATGGTATTATCTTCCCGTGATCTCTTTGGTACATATAAATGTTGATACAAACATGTTTTTTTTCTATGCCCTTTAGCTAGTTGGCAAACTCTGCTTCTTTGCACATACTTGTGCACACTTATGCTCATATTTGGCCAATAATATCTTTCTTCCAATTGTATTAAGATCTTTTCATCTCCAAAGTGGCCTCCCAAAACCCCCATTGTGTTTTTACCAAATTAAATTTTCACACATGAACCCCTTGTTAAAAAAATATGCTCTCTTAAACAACATTCCTTTTTGGATAAAGTAATATAGGCATGGTGTCTTATTCACACTCATTGGTTCCATGCATGCTCTCGTGCATCATTAAAATCATCATCTTGCACATATAATTTGTTCATGTTTTTAAACCCACAAATTTATCGTGCATTTCTTTTAACGCAAGTGCTCTCTACTTAATGCATATGTAATCGACGTCGGAAAAGCAATAGGCAGCGTGAGAATCAACAAGTGACTCTTCCGCGCACTCCAACCTCCCGAGTCGTCGTGCCGAGACGGCCGGTGGGGGTAGAATATGCAGACAAACTAGTTAGGGAGTCAATGTCTTCGACACGCACTAATGGTATTTCATGCGAGTCTAAGGCAAAGAAGGCCCTTCTAACTGGTGGTGTGATAGATCGATCAACGAGGATGATCGCTCAAGGCTCCAATCAATATCGAGCTCGGCATGATTCGATCATGGGCGGAATACGTGGAAAGTGACTCGGGATTGTTTCGTGTATATCTCGATAAGGTCATATGGCGGATGATGAAAATAGTCTAATCTATGGACGATTTTTACGGCCTAGTCAATTCCCCTAGCTTCAATTATAGCATATCTCAGAAAGACAGGTTGTTCGATGATGATAGGTGGAAGTGGGGTGGACTGAAATACTAGTGTGCGTAGGCCAATGTCTATATCTAATCGACTGGATTGGATTCGTTGGGCTGTGGGATCTGTGGATCAGAACCATAGACTCTTGGTTGTTGCGGTCTGTTATGGTCATATGCGAGATCAAGTTCTAATCCCACAAGATCTCAGTAATCGTACGCCTTTTCGGCCCTACGTTTAGAACCAATAGTTGTGCGATCTTCTCAGAATACCTCACAGGCGTTCTTGCAACCTAGATTCTCAAGTGGTATCTATATCTACGAGGATGTCTCCAGCGTTTGGCTGTGGAACTAAAGGATCACACCCGAATGTTTGTTCTCTTTCGAATCCTTCTACAACATGCGGATACTTTCTAGGATAACCTCGTAGTTTGGCTGATTTGACCAAAATGTGTGTGCTTGGTCGTCTTCTATGTTTAACCCTCTCAACCGTGACTCGACCTTTGTTGGAAGTGCATTGTTGTTTGGAAGACTTGTATCCTAAGGTTTTGGTCAATGTCATCGGTTATCCACTGCGATATTGGGGTGGGGCACAATTGGCTCGAAAATGTATTCCCTGGGCTCCTAGGTCCCGTAATTGTCATGCAAAAGCAAAGAATGAAACAAACTACAATAAAGTAAAATCTAAGTATACTTCTAGCATATATAATTTCTTTTTGTATTTTAAATGCAATTTATAAGAAAGCATTTATTTAAAATATTTAGAATTGACAACTAAACTAATAACGTAAAACAAACAAAATAACCGAGTGTAGCTATTTGTTCATGCGATTTTGTATACCTATTCTAAACAACGAAATAACTAATCTATTTGCAAGATTCTCGATCCTACCTCGAAGTGAGGAATGAATCATAGTTTCTCGAAACTATCAATCCCCATAACTTCAGCAATATCGAGAATGGAAATAACTGAAATAAAGCGATTAACTACTTTATTTGATAAGTTCTAACTAAAACTTTGAAAGATGGAACCGGATTTCGCAGAGCGTGTGGCGAATCCGGCGTGTGTGTGTTCTTGTCCCCTTAGTATGATCTCTTCGTTCTTTGTGCTCACGTGAATCCGTAAAAGCGTGTAATGCTTGCATCAATAGGAATAGATATTTGGATCGATGGACACCTTCGAATGCATGCGCGAGAATAGAATGCGAGATAGGAGAGGGATAGCCGCAAGAGCACGAGTGAGCTTGGCCTATGCAATTCCTAGCGGGGTCTCACTGCGAATCATGCAACAAAAGCGGCGTAACGAAACTAGTCTGCGTATGAAGAGCAAAAACCTGCAACTTTAATGGTGCCTAAACTATTCTACTCCAAAAACAATAATACATTTTGCACAAGTTGGATCTCGTGGCTTACCAACAATGTACCGAGCAATGCAACCAAGCATGTAAAGGATTTAAACTATCAAACTTAAGCAAACTAGAAGACTGAACTACTGAAAATGGTGAGTTTGAAACAAGAATGAGGGGCCACAGCACTGCCTGCACAAGATGGGTCTGTGGCTTACCAACAGCTGAGCAATGCTAAACCAAGTACTAAAAACCAGAAGACTCTAACAAGGAAAAATGGTGATCAAAACTCCAGCTCAAATTCTTCACACAAACCCAGCCAAAATTTAGACCAAGATCAGACCAAAAATCAGAAGCCATTTACATGAACACAAACCATGCACTTATAGGAATTCCAACACTCAAAAACCAAAATCAAATTGAACTCCTAAACAATAAACAAAGGAAAAACACTGTTCCAGGGGACCAAAAACATTAATGCATGCTCAAGTCGGCAAGAAAAGCTGGTGAGTCGTGATATTTCACGCACAGACCGCCGCCGAGCTCTGGCGGGCGCGGTGCGGGACGCCGCCCGCTCAAGGGCGGCGGTTTCACATCAAGGCGAAGCCAAAGAAAGAGGAAAGAAAGGGAAAAACAAAGGGCGGGGCAAAGCGAGGCATGCGGGATGTTAACGCATACTCGAGGGCTTTAGGATCCCGAACACCTTGCGAGGAGACTCAGTATCATCATCGGGGCACTTGTTACACCGTTTCAAGTCAAGATCTTACAATTTTGGGTACGTATGCAGTAACCTTATTTGACTTCCCGCTTCTATGCTTCAACATAAATGAGTAACTTTGCAGAACTCTACCCACTTCATGTGCCTTTGGTTTAGTTTCGCTTGTCTGTTGTGATAATTCACAACACCGATGAGCAATTTAGAAAGCGAACTCATTAGATAAAAGTAATGCCTCTATTTCTTCAATGCTTGTACAATGACATAAAACTCTTGGTCATAGATTGAATATCTTCTCCTTGCATCATTCATTTTTTTTTTCTGAAATAGGCAATCGGTCTTCCTTCCTGGTTCAGTACCACACCAATTGTTATTGTAATTGCATCACAATCCACCTAAAATACCTTCTCAAAACTTGGAAATGATAACAATGGTTGCATTGTAATCCTCATATTTAATTCCTAGAACTTGTGCTCTACCTCTTTCTTCCATGTGAACTCCTTGCGATCTCCCTTTATTGTCTCTGTGATTGCTGTGCATATGCCACTGAAGTTTCTTATGAACTTCATATAGAAATTTTCTAAACCATGAAAGCTTCGTGCCTCAGTCACATTTATTGGTGATAGTCACTCTAATATTGCACGCACCTTTTAAATCTCTGTTTGTAATCCTTCTTGGAATATTACAAAACCCAAATAAACCAACTCTTTGCACGTAAAACTACACTTCTTTATGTTTACAAGTAACTTCTCCTCTTGTAAGTGATTCATTACCTGTACATATGATTGAGATGCCCTCCTTTTTTCTACTAAACACCAATATAACATCCAAATGCACAATTTCAAAATTTCCAAGGAATGGATTTAGTACTTTGTTCATCAACTTCATGAATATACTTAGGGCTTTGGTTAACTCCGAATGATATAACCAACCACTCATACAAACATTATTTTTCTTGAATGTGGTTTTCTACATGTCTCTTTCTTAGATGTGGATTTGATAATAACTAATCTTCTAGTCTCTCTTCAAAATTACCATGCACCACTAAGGAAATCTATGAAGTCATTCATCCCTGGGTAATGGAAACATATACTTGATTTTTATCTTGTTGATAGCTCTAGAATCAATACACATGCATTATTCTCTTCCTTTATTTGGTGTTATTACTATAGGTAATACATATGGGCTCAAACTTTCACACACTAGTCATATGTCCAACAACTCCTACACCCATATACATATTTCCACATTTTATTTTGGTGTTATTATATATGGGGCCTTGTTTGGAAGATTCAGATCTCGGGTATAAAGTCAATCGATGCCCGATACGCACACCGATGGTAATCTAGTAGAAATTCCTCCATCATGATGTCTGTGAATTCTTCCAATATTTTGTGCACTTCTATAGGAATCTCTCCTTCGTCAAGGCAATATTTGTGCACTTCCTTGGAAATATCACATAACATCCCTTTTCATCCTCAACTTCTTGTAAGAATTCCTTTCTTGAAACAAGTAGAACCCTTGCACAAACTCCATTACACACTTCTCCTTCCTCGTCCGTTAATGGTGATAGGTTGAACTTGCACCCATCCTTTTCAATGTGAATTAAATTCAAGCTCTCGTCATGGAAAACCTTCCTATCATACTACCAAGGTCTTCCTAAAGCGAAAGTAAATGACAAACATCCATGGCATTACCTTAGACAATACTTCATCACAAGAATTACCTATTTAGAATTTCACAAGGATTTTCTCATTTACTAAGACTTGGTGTCCTTTATGTAACCATAACACCTTATAAGGGTTAGGATGTGTAATTTTATTCATTCTCAACTTCTCCACCATTTCATAAGAAACCAAATTTTTCGTGCTTCCGTTGTCAACAACCACCTTACATCATTTTCCTCCCGACTTACGATGATTCTAAACAAGTTCTTTCTTTATGTAGGCTCATCTTCTCTTTGTGTTGTCTTAAGTAATACCTTTCTTATAATGAGGATTCTCCACTCTGGTCCCTCTAAACGTTCTACGGATCTTACTGATTATGAATCACCATGTGCCGCATACACACCTATTTTAGTGTGCCTACTCTTAACTTCATTTTGCACATTTGGACACTCGAACGCACAATGTCCAAAAGCTCCACAATTGAAATACATTCCAAATAAATCTCTTCCCCTTCCTCAACCAAATCTTCCATGACCTCTCAAAGAGTATGACACTCCCCATCCTGTGTACTACCTTGAGTACACATCTATTCAATATTGCCTCATCTTTTGTGACTTACTATATCACTAGTTGTTTCCTTCTCTACCATGTACATTGTGGATTCCTCTTCTAGTTACGCTCCGACTCCTGCATGCTAACTTTTCTTCCACCTTCAAGGCTAGTTGATAAGCTTCCTCTATTCCTACGGATGCACAATAAGCTAGTTCTTCTTGAATACTAAGCCTCAAGCCATTGATATATTAATGCGAGCCTTATCTTGGTCTACTTCCACGTGTTTAGAACATATCATGATCAAATGAAACTCTAATGTGTAGTATTTTAATGACATATCCTTTTGCTTTAAGTTTTCAACTTCTTTAGCTTACATATATTTGGTAGTCAAAGGACACTTGAACTTACTCCTAATTTTTTCCACCAAGTGATCCTATCACCACTATTTTGTCCTTACCTCGCTTCTGTCACTCATTTTACACATCCTTCCACAACAACACTGCATGCTCCTTCAACTTGGTTTGCACCACTTTGATATGATGTGGGTCGGCTATCTCCTTAAACTCAAAATATTCTTCCATGCTTGTAAGCCAATACACAAATTCTTCGGTTCTATCTCACCTATTCGCACACGGCCTACGGTCTCATTGGTCTAACAATACATCACATCAGTCTAGGTCCACCATTCGGAAAACTATTGCACATTGGTATACATCACCACTCATTTTGCTTCACATAGGTTTCCATCACCTCCGCGTTCTACTTCACATAGGTGTCCATCACCTTCGACGTTCTGCTTCACATAGGTGTCCATCACCTCTCGCATTCTACCTCACATAGATGTCCATCACCTCTATGTTCTACTTCACATAGGTGTCCATCGCCTCTACATTATCCTCATCGGTTTCATGCACATAGGCTTCATTTACCTATGCAACATCTATCTCATACACCACCGATCTTAGAGCATGGTCACACACCTTCATCTTATGCAAGCATCGAGTGGGGACCTTCATCTTTTCATTGTCATCGGATAACATATTCATTATCATACACTTGGGGAATTGTACTTACTCCCCCTCCGGCACTATCATTCATCTTACGCACTACACATATCACATCTAGTCTTCCACACACATCATACACATCTTGATTCATTGGTATCGTCATTACCCGATGACACACTAGTGTTTTTATTCACACTTGACTGTTGAGGGCATACTACATACATGGACCTCACACACTACACATTACACACTTCATGCTTCGTGCATGCTTGACATCTTTCTCTCACAGCTTCTACCACACACTCTGCACATTATTCACTCTACACATTCACGATACATTTTTCTCACATGTAGTTTTATGCATTGCACCCACTACCCTATGAAGCACTCTAGTTCCATGAGTTCATACTGATTGCGAGGGTATACATATAAAATGGACCTCACCATGCTCACTCAATCCCTCATGCACTCCCCAATGTCTCATGCTTTGACGATCACATCTTTCTAGCGCACACATTCAAACCATTTCCCGATGATGCACTCTTGTTATACGGTTCGAGTCTTGATCTTTGAGGGGGCATGCATAAATGAACCTCACTTCATACATACACATCCAATAGTAGGGGGGGCACGCGGATCTATCACACTCATAATGCATTCCATTCAATCTCATCTATAACATATTGCATATCTTGGTCTCATTTACTCTTACAACTTACTCGTCTTACATGTACACTTTATTACACATGCTAGACATATATATTGTATGTCATTATCTTTCCATATAAAAATGTGTGTTCACTTGCCTTCTAGTTGTTGATGCAACATTCATACAGAATCGATACATGCATCACAAATGTTTGACATAGTACTTATACTAGTCCCATAGTGGCTCACAGGGGCATCCACATTTGTACTTGGGAGGTCAATCTCGAGAAGGGGTGAATTTTACTCATGAATTGATGCATTCTTTATCTAGTAATAAAGTTCTTGGTATGATTTTGAAGCCGGATATAAGTAAATCTTATGACATAGTTAATTGGAGGTTTTTAATGAATTCTTTATTTAAATTCAGATTCTCATCTTCTTTCTACAAGTGGATATTTAGTTATATTTCTATTCCATGTTATTCAATTTTGGTTAATGGCTCTGTCGAGAGGTTCTTTGAAATCAATCAAGGAATTAGAAAAGGAAAATCCCTTTCCTCTTTCCTCTTCATACTAGTGGCGAGAATCTTTGGGACGTGCCATTGTGTTTGTTATTTAGGAAAGCTGAATTTAGAGCCTTTGTGTTGTGGATGACACATCTCCTATTTCTCATCAACAATTTACTAATGATACTTTTTGTTTGATGTTCATAAGCACTCGGGAAGCTAAAGAGTTTAGAATTATCTTGGACACTTATGCAATTGTTGTTGGGTAGGTCATCAATAAGCCTAAATCGGTTATTTTCATTTTTAACACTCCAAGAAGGCTCATTCAACGGATTTAAAAGGATACTCGATTTAATTTGGGCATCCTTCCTCACAAGTATCTTGGCATTCCTCTCTTCACTAGAGCTGGTCGTGCTTCTTTATGGAATAATTTATTGAAATCCTTTGAGCAAAGGTTAGAATCTTGGAAAGGGAGGTGGTTGTCCTTTGTTGGATACATCCTTCTTATTAGAATTGTTTTCAATGTTTTTCCCATCTACATGCTCTCTATACTAAAAATACCCAAATCAATTTTACAAAAACTTAACAAGACTTAAAAACAAAAATAAAATGAGAAAGAGGAAGAGAGGAGATCCCATGATAATCCAAAATATACACTAGTAACACCTAATCTAGACAAATAACAATTTAACAATTAATAAATACTTAACATCTAAAATAACAAAAAGATTCTCAGTAGTATATGTTTTGAAATTTCACAATTCCCCTCCACCATTGATGAAATGAAGTGTATTCTTTTCAAATAGGTTTATAAACAAAATTTAACTTTCGATAATTACCTACCTAATAAATTATTTTTTAATAAATGAAATAGATGTTATATTATCGAAAATTAAACAATACCACTATTAATCATTTTGGCGAAGAATTATTAACTTTTTGTGGCATGTTTGATTTGATTATTTGTAATGGTATGAAAAGATGACATAAATTTGGAAATTTTCTTGGTAAAATTTACAACGGGCAAGTGTTGTTGATTTGCAATTTGTTCACAAAGTTTAATGATAAAAGAAGTAAAGATTGATGATTCTATTAGGGACCTAAAGTCGGATCATAATATAATTTCCATAGTGGTAGATTGTCGAGCAAGAATCATCTCACAAGGAAATAATTAATCATTTTGGCGAAGAATTATTAACACTTTGTGGCATGTTTGATTTGATTATTTGTAATGGTATGGAAAAATAACATAGATATGAAATTTTACTTGTAAAACTTACAATGGGGCAAGTGTTGTTGATTATGTAATTTGCTCGCAAAGTTTAATCGACAAGATAAAAGAAGTGGAGATTGATGATTCTATCAAGGACCTAAAGTTGGATCATAATCTAATTTCCATAGTGGTAGATTGGTCGAGCAAGAATCAACTCACAAGGAAAGAACAATCTCAACATCTCTCGAAAAAGGAAGGATTCTTGTAACACAAGAAAATTGTGATATCTTCAAAGTGGCGTTGAGTCGCTTAATGCAAGAGGGGAAACAAGATCACAAGGCCTTAAAAGCTATGAGTTAACAAACATAATTAAGAAGGCCCTTACAAGTTGTAAAAGAACAAAAAATAAGAAGAAGCAAACAAATTATTTTCTGGTAAATAGATGGTTTGATGAGGATTGTAAAGCGGCAAGGAGAGCTATTAAAGAAAAAAAAAGATGAGTTTATGACCATACTGAGGGAAGAGCTTATACACTTAGGGAAACATAACTCAACAATATTTTGAAGGAGCTCCAATCAAAGAGAAAACATATAGATGATAACAATATCATAGCTAATTAGTGGTTTGAGTTTGTAAAAAAATTTATGAGTAGGATCCAAGTTGTCAAGCCCCCTTTGGTCAACATGACAACAAAGATTTTTATTGTGCAAGAAGTCAAGACGGTATTATGAAATGAAATGGGGGTTGGAAAAGTCGAAGACTTAGATGATTATTAACATGGACATTAATCATTTTGGTGAAGAATTATTAACTCTTTGTAGCACGTTTGATTTGATTATTTGCAATGGTATCGAAAGATGACATAAATCTAGAAATTTTACATGTAAAACTTACAATGGGGCAAGTGTTGTTGATTATGTATTTATTCGCAAAGTTTAAACAACAAGGATAAAAGAAGTTGATTATGTTTTATAATTACCTACCTAATAAATTATTTTTTTAATAAATGAAATAGAAGCTATATTATTGAAAATTAAACAGTATGATTATTAATCATTTTGGCGAAGAATTATTAACTTTTTGTGGCATGTTTGATTTGATTATTTGCAATGGTATGAAAAGATGGCATAAAACTAGAAATTTTACTGGTAAAATTTACAACGGGGCAAGTGTTGTTGATTATGCAATTTGTTGACATGATAAAAGAAGTAAAGATTGATGATTCTTGTAGGGACCTAAAGTCAAATCATAATATAATTTCCATAGTGGTAGATTGGTCGAGCAAGAATCATCTCACAAGGAAATAATTAATTATTTTGGCGAAGAATTATTAACTCTTTGTGGCATGTTTGATTTGATTATTTGTAATGGTATGGAAAAATGACATAGATATGAAATTTTATTTGTAAAACTTACAATGGGGCAAGTGTTGTTGATTATGTAATTTGGTCGCAAAGTTTAATCGACAAGATAAAAAAAGTGGAGATCGATAATTCTATCAAGGAACTAAAGTTGGATCATAATCTAATTTCCATAGTGGTAGATTGGTCGAGCAGGAATCAACTCACAAGGAAAGAACAATCTCAACATCTCCTGGAAAAAGGAAGGATTCTTGTAACACAAGAAAATTGTGATATTTTCAAAGTGGCGTTGAGTCGCTTAATGCAAGAGGGGAAAGCAAGATCACGAGGCCTTAAAAGCTATGAGTTAACAAACATAATTAAGAAGGCCCTTACAAGTTGTAAAAGAACAAAAAATAAGAAGAAGCAAACAAATTGTTTTCTGGTAAATAGATGGTTTGATGAGAATTGTAAAGTGGAAAGGAGAGATATTAAAGAAAAAAAAGATGAGTTTATGACCATACGAAGGGAAGAGCTTATACACTTAGGGAAACATAACTCAACAATATTTTCGAAGGAGCTCCAATCAAAGAGAAAACATACAGATGATAATAATATCATAGCTAATCAAAGTGGTTTGAGTTTGTAAAAAAAATTTATGAGTAGGATCCAGAAGTTGAAGGGCCCCCTTTGGTCAACATGACAACAAAGATTT
This sequence comes from Taxus wallichiana var. yunnanensis, assembly GCA_018340775.1. Taxonomy (NCBI): domain Eukaryota; kingdom Viridiplantae; phylum Streptophyta; class Pinopsida; order Cupressales; family Taxaceae; genus Taxus; species Taxus wallichiana. The sequence continues at coordinate 75,229,366 of CM031241.1, read as the reverse complement.
TTATTGTGCAAGAAGTTGAAGACGGTATTATGAAATTGGGGGCTGGAAAAGTCGTAGACTTAGATTATTATTAACATGGACATTAATCATTTTGGTGAAGAATTATTAACTCTTTGTAGCATGTTTGATTTGATTATTTGCAATGGTATAGAAAGATGACATAAACATAGAAATTTTACTTGTAAAACTTACAATGGGGCAAGTGTTGTTGATTATGCATTTTATTCGCAAAGTTTAAACAACAGGATAAAAGAAGTGGAGATTGATGATTCTACCAGGGACTTAAACTTGGATCATAATCTAATTTCCATAGTGGTCGATTGGTCGAGAAAGAATCAACTCACAAGGAGAGAAAAATCTCAACATCTTGGGAAAAAGGAAGGAAGTTAAAAAATAATTAAGAAGTTGCCCTTAATGCAAGAGGGAAAAAGATCAGAAGGCCTTACAAATAAGAAAAAACAAACACATTAGGAAGGTTTTCGGTAAATATATGGTTTGATGAGGATTGTAAAGAGACAAGGAGAGCCATTAAAGAAAATGACAAAGAGAAGTCAAACACAAACTTGTACAAACAAATCATAAAGGTTAAAAAAAAAGACGAGTTCATGAACCTAGTGGAGGGAAGAGCTTATACACTTAGGGAAACATAACCCAAAAGCATTTTGGAAGGAGCTTCAATCAAAGAAAAAACATATAGATGACAACAATATCACAACCAATCAATGGTTTGAGTTTGCAAAACAACTTTATGAGCAAGATCCAAAAGTTGAAGGCCCTCCTTTGGTCAACACGACAACAAAGCTTTTTACTATGCAAGAAGTTGAAGAGGGTATTATGAAATTGGGGGTTGGCAAAGCCAAATACTTGGATGAGTTTCAGGTAGAATATTTAAAACGGGGAAAGAATTTCTCACTCCTCACATTGTCGACATATTCAACAACATCATTCAAATGAGGTTTTTCCTGGAGATGGACTACTAGTCTTGCGATACCTCTTTTTAAGAATGGAGATGTTAACAATCCTTCTAATTATAGAACCATCATGATCAACCCATTGTTTGTAAAGTTGTTTGGTAGCATGGTGGAATGTAGAATCAACAAGTGGGTAGAATAAAAAGGTAAGAGAGCAAAAAGACAAGCAAGGTTCAAACCTAAGTATTAAACAATTGATCATGATATCACTTTAAGGCACATTATGAAAAAGTTTGGAATGATAATGAGGAAGCTTACTGTTGTTTTGTTGACTTTAAGAAGGCTTTTGACATAGTTCCTCGGAATAGACCATGAGATAGAATTAAGGATCTTAGTATTCCGAGTGCATCACAAAGCGATTGTTCATGGACTTTATGAAAAGGAACGAGTCAAAATTAGAACTCAACGTGATATCTCGAGAAAGTTTCAGGAGTGATAATGGGTTTAAACAAGAATGCCCATTATCACCTATTTTGTTTCGCATATATATTGTGACTCGAGGAATGGTTAAATATGTAGAGTGAAGATGATGTTCGCCTAGGAGAGTATGTTGTAAGACTTCTCCTTTATGTTGATGATCTTATCTTGAATCAATTGCAAGGTCCGCCTAAGGCCTTCAAAAGTATTTATGTGCACTTGAGCACTTTTGCAAAGAAGTGAGGATGCAAGTCAACACCAATAAGACCAAGATTATGATCTTCTCTAATAGAAAGAAAAAAACTCAGTATGCTTTCTATTACAATAGAAACATTTTAGAGGAAGTAACAGAGTATAAATATCTTGGGTTTGACTTTAATAACAAGCTCAGCTGGGAGATTTGTAGCAAAAAGAGAACTTTAGGGGGTGGAGAGCTTTTTATGCTTTCCAAAACAAATGCAGAGAGGTGGAATTATGGGATTGGAAAACTATGTAGACTTTGTTTGGGCTTTTAGTAACTCCAGTGGTGCTTTACGGATGTGAGGTTTGGGCTAGCAACATTTCAAACTCAAGGTGGAAACAATTTGAGAGGATTCAAAAACATGATTTCTAGCAAGTTCAAATTAAAGATCTTGATCCCATATGAGATCCTTCTAGGTAAACCGGGGATGTACCTCTAGAAGTTATTGATATGGTTCATCTCATAACATATTTAAAAAAGATCGAACAAATGGAAGGTAGTAGATGGCCTAAGGTTGTCCTCAATGAGTTTTGGAGAAAAGAAAGAAGTCATGGATGAATCAAAACAACAAATGACTTTAAAAATGAAACATTTACTTGAATGCATGTCCTAATAATAACCAAGAGATAAAAACTTTTGTTATAGATAAAATTTGCCAAGTTATGTGCAAGAAAGCCGTTAGGGAGAAAAAAGAGGTATTATTTGGAGGAATTTAACTCTACATGTGATCATCAACAAAAGGCTTTTATAGGGGCTAATATCCCATGGAAAACAAAGATCTTCATAGCTCAATTGAGAACTAATTCACATCGTCTTCGGTGTGAAACAAGAAGATGGAAAAGACCTAAAGAGGCATGTGAAGAGAGAATCTGTGTCTTTTGCACGTGGTGCAAGTGGAGTCAGAGAAACATTTCATGTTGGAGTGTAATGCTTATAATGACATTAGGACCCAATTTGCTAGCACAGTGGCTACTGCATCCTTTCAAAATATTTTCAGCAATAATATGGTTGAAAAATTAGAGAGATGATTATCAAACTCATCAAAAGAAATGTGAATGGAGAAAAATTTATAACAAGATCTAATCTCCCAGAAATTATCTTTTACAGACTCCTTGATGTTAAAATATCTTCTTCTTTGTCTTCTTCTATATATAATAGTGGTACCACGCAATGGAACGAATCAAACGAAATTCCATGGCATTGTTTTTAGTATGTGTGGATATGCCAAGAACGCCTCTTGGGCATGCCTAATGGCCGAAGGGGTAAATTGGCTCTTGGAGGCGGACATTGCTGGTAGATGTCTCTATTAATCGGGGATTCACCGAACAATTGGCAGTCAAGATTTGCAGACATGGAAGAAGAGCAAACTAACATTACATCCAGAGCCAGGCTTCTACCTGTAGAAGAAGATGGGCCAGCTTCCTCTGTATCCGTATCTTTGCCTGCAAGGCTGAAACAGAATTTGAGATGCAAACAAGGATGGTCTGAGGTGAGTGGATCACTCGGGGACTTGGGCACATTTGTTCCAATAGTCGTTGCACTCACTCTTGTCAATGGCCTTGATCTGGGTACCACTCTAATCTTCACAGGAATCTACAACATACTGACAGGACTAATATGGGGAATCCCAATGCCTGTTCAGCCCATGAAATCCATTGCTGCAGTGGCCATAAGCGAGGGGAAGCATCTCACCATCCCTCAGATTATGGCAGCAGGCATCTGCACTGCTGGAACTCTCTTTGCACTGGGTGTCACAGGACTAATGGGTGTCCTTTACAGGTTTCTTCCTCTTCCTGTAGTCAGAGGTGTGCAGTTATCACAGGGACTATCCTTTGCCTTCACTGCAGTTAAGTATGTTAAGAAAAAACAGAATTTTGTTACTAGTAAGTCAGAGGGGGACAGGGCTTGGGTTGGGTGGGATGGGCTTATTTTGGCACTTGTGAGTTTCTGTTTCATTGTTTTGGTTACAGGGTCTGGTGATGACATGCAAGAAAACCAGGTTGGGGATGACGATAGGGGGAATTCTGAAAGAGACAGAAGAAGATCCAATAGATATCTGAGAATAGTAAGTGCTATTCCTTCTGCTCTCATTGTTTTCTTGGTTGGGATCATAATCAGTATTTGTAGAAAGCCTGAGATTCTGAAACAGCTGACTCTAGGTCCATCAAAGCTCCATGTTGTTAGTATCTCTAGAAATGATTGGAAAGTAGGGTTTGTAAGGGCAGCAATTCCCCAGATCCCTTTGTCTGTACTGAATTCTGTCATAGCAGTTTGCAAATTGTCTAATGATCTGTTTCCCCTCAAAGAAGTGACTGCAACTTCTGTTTCTGCGAGTGTGGGAGTGATGAATTTGGTGGGGTGTTGGTTTGGGGCGATGCCTGTGTGCCATGGGGCAGGAGGGCTTGCTGGTCAGTATCGGTTTGGAGCAAGAAGTGGAGCCTCTGTGGTTTTTTTGGGCACTGCCAAGATGGTTTTGGGCTTGCTTCTGGGCAGCTCCCTTGTAAAAATCCTCACCCAATTCCCAGTTGGGTTGCTGGGTGTGCTGCTGCTCTTTTCGGGTATAGAATTGGCTATGGCTTGTCGAGACATGAATTCCAAGCAGGATGCTTTTGTAATGCTCATGTGTACTTCTGTTTCGCTTACTGGATCCAGTGCAGCTCTTGGGTTTGGATGTGGAATTGTCCTTTATATTCTGCTGAAGCTCAGGGAATTGAACTATGATGAATGCATAGAGCTTTTCCGAGCTAGCAGAAGAAAACTCCCAGAGACAGTGGCTTAATGCAACGTTATTTTCACTTGCACTGAAGGTTATCAGGCTTGGTAGCTACATTATTTATGCAATTCATCTTTTCTATTAAATATATAGCAAAAGCTGAGATTCTTGGACGTCAGAAGACGGCAGATGATGCTAGTCTTTACAATGCACAGGAAAGGCTGAATCTGTCAAACATGTATATCATATTTGTTGCTCCTTTGATTGTAATATTCACCTCTGTTCAGTAAATTTAGTTGTTGAATCTATGGTCCAGCGATTGATTTAGTTTTCAAAGTCTGGTTATATTTTGAATACCTTCGGCATTTTATAGTGTGGATAAGTTTTAAATGAATTATTTTTTTGCTTTCAATTCTGACCTACCAGCTAGGTACCGAGTTTTCAATCCATCAACTTTTGATCTCTGAAATCAATACAACGTTCATAACTTTCTGCTTTGCGATTGCTTTCAATACTCTGTTTTTTTATCCTTTGAAGTTTAATCAATTGGTGTATCCCCAGGCATTAATTCATCTTGGATTTTGCTTTTTATTTCTTACAATTGCATGGGGGGTATCGGAATAAAGGAGTCTTAAATTCATATTTGCGGTAGGCAATGAAAGATTGGCAATTAAGAAATGATAATGATGTTAAACTGAGCATCCTTGACCTTTGGTCTACTTGTATGAACAAAAGATTTGATTTGGCATGCATTTTAGATCTCATATTTTCAGACCTATTTATTGGGCTGTTGCTAAAAGGTAAAAGGTAAAGGAGATGGTTTATTTCCCAGTCTAGCTAGCAACATTGCTTGACATACGGGACTTCCTTGCCAGGACAGGGAGATTTTCCTTTCATATCCCCTTTTTACCTATGTATTGTTTGACATTTCATATCCCCTCAAGATTGAACCCTGTGACAAAACTTGGGAGACTCCCACGCCTTGCCAATCTGCCTACATCCCTGGCCTATATCACGCAGAGGTTAATGCATGCCTTTACTAAGCATCATAATCACACTTCTGAGAAATCATTTGTTGTGATAATCCATAGATGGTTGTATGATTTTATAGATTATAAGGTGTCATGATAATAAGTTGAAAGTTTTACTTAGCAAAGTTTGAGGTAGGAAATAAAGGAAGCAAATGAGATATAAAAAAATTCTGTTTGGGATATTTCTAGCTCTGTTAATCTATTGCTATTACAAGATGTGCAGAAATGTATTGAAAGTTGGAATCCATTCTGGATTGTAGAGCACTTTCTATTTAGTAATGTTTGTAAGCCAGCTTCAATTTGATATTGTAGGTTTGGTTTTAGCTAACAAATGCAGTAAACTAAGCCACACCTTTGGCTGTAATTATGTCTAATTTATATAAGGCATAAATCAAACGTAATTGCAGGGAATAAGGGGTCTAATATACATCATAGATAAGCGTGGAAACACCTGGAATAATTAATTTTCTTGGAAAAGACTAGAGATTTAGGGTTGAAACTTAGAGACATAAATCCATAAATTTGGAGATATTCATCGGTGACAGGTGGCAGGGAACAGGTTTAATCAGTGATGTGAGTCAAGCCTCAAAAGAAAGACCCAGAAAATATTGCAGACTAGAATTGTGAAGATCGACCAGAATTGCGAAGATAGCAGAACACCACGAAAAATGGATATGTATGTGCAGAGGTAAATCTGACTGTATAGATTTGTTATTTGTACCCCAATATGTGAAAAACGTCACTCACTTTCTTTGGTCTGGTTGCAAATCACTGGGATCTAATCTCCTTTGTCAAAACCCTAGTCCGCATTCAATTCCATGTAAAACCCATAAAAAATGGGGATGTTAATGGATTTGTATGTTATCCCTCCATTATTATCAGGCCCCTTGCCATTTGACAAAATCACATGCAATGCTCGATGCAAGTCAGCAACAAATCTGGTGTATGTAAGTGTCCCAACCCTCATCTTTCAATGTGTGCAACAACTAGTATAGGCCAGAATGAATCTCAACTCAAAATGCTTGAACTTGACTTTTGGCACGGGGATACTTCAGACAATAATAAAATTCTGCTCTTATAATTTCAATATCACTCTTGTTTGAAGAATATTCTGCAGTTAGTCCAAACAATAGCATTTGACAGAAAGATGCATGAATGTAATTAACTCAAGCCTAACTGTTCTAGGGAACTAGTGAGCTTGATTCCATCTGTGAGGTCATCCTGTGTAATGTTCTTTTTTCCAAGCTAGTTCGATTTGAAGACTTTGCGAAAGAATGATTCAATCCGTGTTTCAATATCATATATATATATATATATATATTGATGAGTAGTGCACTCATTAGGCACTAGATTACATAGATTGTCAGCATCTCAGCTCATACTTCGGAGGAAGCATATAGCAGATTTACAATTATGAGTAAGCGTACAACTAAACTAGTGATCACCTTCAGCTTAAGCAACTACGAGTAAGGGGCATCCACGCCGTCAAAGTCACCCAAGGCACGATCCTGGCCTCAACCGTTTTGACTCTCTCCGTGTCGGGTATCTCCAGCCTTGCACTCAGCAAGACTTGATCCTTGGTGGGCTCTTTGAAAGCCTAACAACATCACCAATAGACCAAGGGCCCTTCGATTCATTTATAAATTTAATTTCAATATCATTTATAATTTTAATTCAATGTGAAAGAAGATTTATAATTTCAATATCACTCTTGTTTGAAAGAATAATTCAAACAGTTAGTCCAAACAATAGCATTTGACAGAACGATGCATGAATGTAATTAACTCAAGCCTAGCTGTTCTAGGGAACTAGTGAGCTTGATTCCTTTTGTGAGGTCATCCCTGTAAAGTTCCTTTTTCCAAGCTAGTTCGATTTGAAGACTTTGAGCCCATTCCACTTCCCGTGGGCAAGAAGGAAATGAACAAGGGAAGTAATTGTCATGTTTTTCAATTATTTTCGTGAGCATTGCATTCTTCTTTAGTAGTTTTCTATATAAAGTTAGGTCGGCTGGGTTAAGAAGAAAGACAAATGAAAAATAGAAGAGAAAAGGATCCATTATGAGGTTGGTCTTATTTAGAGACATTCTAATTGATCGTTGGCGCCATAACAAGCTATATTGGATTATCCTATTGTGAAATTGATACTTCTCTTTTGGAAGTTGGAGCATTGAGCTCTCATTTTCAGCCTTGTGACGAAAACCCTCATCGGGAACGTTGGGGACGAAAACCCTCAATAGTCACAACACTTGGAGAGGAAACCCTCATTTGTTGCATTGGTGGCTTCATCCGGGAGTCACACATGAGTTTCAAATTCTAAATTATAGAACGAGGGTTTACATCAATGTTGGGGCACTGATTTCAACTAGGGTACATTTTTTTGGGCTACAACATTCATTTCCAGCTTGATCTACCCATTTGGAGATTTCGGGATCACTTTTCAGTGGGTTTCTGTGGTTGGAAAAATCTGATTCTAATTTTGTTTGATAGCTGCCATTTTTGTGGTCATTTTGAGCTATCATTTGCATTTTATCTCCAAGTATTTATGAAGATATGGAATTTTAAGTTTCAGTTGTTTTTGAACAATAATTAATTCCAGCAGTTTGTAATTTATGGTTGAAGCATTTATTTTGCATGATTTCATCAAGGGTTTTATGTTGATATATTTCTGAAAATTTGTGTGTGGGAAAGGCTGAAATCTGATTTAACCTAGGTCGCTTCCCTAATCCTTGTATAAAATCAGTTTACTGTCAGAAAACAGTTTTCCTGCACGTGGTTGTCATAATTTTCAGCAATGTTCCATTAGGGTTTTGGGGAAAAATCCAAATTCCTCAAATTTGAGCTCGAAAGGGACATTATATCCTGTTGGACTTCTCATTATTAATGAGCTCCAAGATTATCAACCTCATGATATTAATTTTAGGTGGAATAGTGAACTTAATCCCTATTCCTTAGGATCATTCGCTATGATCTCTTTTGCTGTGTGAGTGTGATAACACCAAATAGTGTAAATTTGATCTGGTTCTGAGATTTGCAGCAAGCCTGAAAGCACTTGGAATTTAGGTGGAATAGTGAACTTAATCCCTATTCCTTAGGATCATTCGCTATGATCTCTTTTGCTGTGACGAGTGTGATAACACGAAATAGTTTGACTAAAAGTGTAAAATTTGATCTGGTTCTGAGATTTGCAGCAAGCCTGAAAGCACTTTGGAATCAAGATGGCGAGTGATTTACCAACCAAAGTAAAGACAAAAACACACAACTACTACTTTGTGGCCACCATAATGCAGAAAACCAAGTGAAGTGATGCCTTAAAAGAGCTGCTTGTTTTTCTTCTTCTATATGTGCTTGGGCACCTTCCTGCTGATCCTACAGGCACAATAACAAAGACATCCCTGAATGAAAAACTAACTCAGCCCCATTTGGTGCTTCCATTGTTCATGGTCCCCTTCATCTTATTCTTGCTTAAATGTCTATATACTGAAGATTTTATGTACAAAATTTTGTAGGATAATTGGTTTTTTAATATTGTGTGCTAAATAAATGAAGTAAGCGAATCCAAACTTTACTCCAAGTTGCCGTATTCAAAATTGTGTTCGAATTCGTGAAGGCTAATTTGTTAAAAAAATTGTTACTAAAAAAATCAGCTGTAAAATTTGTGATTATATTCAACTAAAAGAAATATTATGCTTGTTTTTAGATTAAATATTAAAAATAAAATGTATTTTAACAAAATTAGAATGAATTTCAACAATTTTTGAACAAATTTCAACGCTTTTTCTAGACATATTTGGTATTCGATGCATTTTGATTGTTTACATAAACATTGCTGATTGCCACAACTTAGACATTACTAAAATGGCAGTCAGTCTCTTTGAAAACCTGAAGATATTGGCCGCCCATGTAAGTGCATTTAGATTCTATTGGACCGGGTTTGGCCATTCTTAAGTTTGCCTGGCGGGATGTCCTCATGATGAGTTGCAGCAACCTCTGCCCATATAGACCATGTGACCAAATTAGGCAAGGTGGCTAATTGAGTGTTTGTTGAAGACCAAAAATAAAAGGATTTTGTTTTCTAGTCATTAAAAAAGTGATCAAAGAGAAAAGTAACAAATGCGTTAGAAAGATTGGAACAAAATATTTTTAGATACAAACTTTCATTCAAAGTAATGTTTTTTTTTCCTTGTGTCTGGAATGAACAAAAACTCTGACCGAGCATGCATTTTGTATATCATATTTTCAAACATCAGGTGCTGAAAGGCAAGGAAGATATTCAGATCGTAGTCTTGCCAGCAACAGTAACACTACTTGGCATATGGGAACCCTTGCCTGAACATTGGGACTTTTCATTTTACCTATATATTGTTTTAATTTTCCCTCAAGTTTCAACCTTGTGACAAAATTTGGGATCAAACCAAGCCTTGCTGATTGGCAAACATCCTTGGCTTGTATTTGCAGATGCTTTGTATGCCTCCAGTAAGCATCATAATCACACCTCTCACAAACATTTTGATACCATATTCTATCCCATTGTAACAATGTTTGAAAAGTTTGGTAGGTTTAAGAAGGTGAAAGGTTAGCCAAAGTTAGAAATTTCAAAGGGTTTGGAAATGTTTGAAGCTACTATAATATACAAAACTATGCATAATAATAGACATAGAATGTGAAAATGATTTATAACAAATATTTCAATGGTCAATGTTCACAGAATTTCAAAACCTTGGTACATGATCTAATTCATGATCATTAATTGTGATACAATTAGTTCCAAAGGCTCCATTGCCACTGCACTAACACCAAAATGTTCACTATATCTATCATGGGCTGGGAAACATTGTTTACATGACAAAAATGAGGGTTGATGTAATGGTTAATGTGTTGACTTGGCATTAGCAGATTCGTATCGATAAGTTTGGCCCTTCAACAAAATTCGAGGTTCAGTGAACATCATTGAGGTTTGATCAACCCTTGCTACTATAGTCTATACATTTGGCAAATATTATGATAAGAAGTCTTAAAGCTTAACTAAGGAAAGTCTAAAGTAGGAAATAAAGGAAGTAAACAAGATTTGTAAATATTTTTAAACACTATTTCTACCTGTGCTTATCTAAATTTGATATATGATGTTGGGGTTTCTACTAGCATTTCCACATTTAGCCCAGGGGGGCCTGACCCAAGCTTACAAGCCCCTTTTACCACTGCGTGTGCCGGCATATCACACAGGATTTCTCCGCGCGCTCAACCTAGGCGCACTTGGTGCGCCAGGTCCCTTGCTAGTTCGGGGAACAGAAGGCGCCTAACTATACTTAGCGGTAACAACACTCACATAATCCCAACCTTGTATGAGAGTCAAATGCATAGACAATACAACATACACAATCATGACGTGAGATGGGGTTTAGAATAACAACATAGATGCGTGAACTATTATATTCATTCATTCAAGGCAAAGTCACAGAGTTGCCATTAATAGCTTACAACCCCAGAGACATAGCTTTGGTTCATTCATGGGCGTAATAGCAGTAAAGCAACACAGATCATTATGGCATCAATAACAATTAATATCATAGCACTAACAACCAACAATTATATCAACCCCTGACCTTAGGATGGGAGTCCTCTATTTATACAGGGTTCTACATTCAAATTTAATTTGTTCCTGCTCAGAGTAGGCAGTTGCCATTACTGGAGGTGGTTGGCCTTCGTCTGAACCTGTTAGGGAACATATTTAATGCACGGAACATATTTAATGCACGGACTGTACCTAGAACTGTCTGATTCAGCGGAAGGGACGGGACTCCCATCTCTGGAATTTGCGTTGACAGATCAGAATATCTGTCAGTGTCAGTCTGTCATTCCTCCTGCCACATGCTGCTGCATTCCCTGACTTGTGCATTTTTGTCCTTTCTGTACTTTTGTCGCTTTCTGCCAGCTTGATGCTTTTCGTGCGCGATCCCTGTGACAGGCTATCTTCATCTCTTGGGCATATCCTCCTTTCGCATGCGCCACTCCAAACTCGATGCGTGCTCTCCTTGTCTCCTACCTCCTGTGCACGCTGATCCAACCTTGGCCAAAATTGCAGTCAAAACTGTGTAGTCAACATATGATGTGCAGAAATACGGTGAAAGCTGGAATCCATTCTGGATTGTAGAGTATTTTCTTTTTAGTAATGTTTCCAAGTCTCCTTGAATTTTATACCTTTTGGAAATATCCTGCAGCTGGTTCACAGAATAATAGTTGGCAGATTGATGCATCCATGTAATTTCCTCTGAATTGCCGGTTTGGAGAACTATGTAAGCTCGATCACTCTGTCAGGGCAACTTGGTGAATTTCTCAATAGGCTCGACCTCCAACATCATCATACTTAGATATGATTTCAGGTAACACTTAATCTCTATTCCTAATATTTATTTATGATAATTTATCTTGAAGCTATGCATGAACACCAAACATCTTGTATAAAAGTGTAAAATATGATGTGCTTTTGGTTGAGTTTGCAAGAGCCCAAAGGAACTTGATATCAAGATGATAAGTGTACTGGCAACCAACTAAACATGATAAGCACATAGAGCACCGAGTGGAGTGATGCCTTAAAGAAGATGCTTGAATTGCTTCTTCCATATGTGCGGGCACACCTCCCAGATGATCCTGCAGAGTACAAATAGAAAAAAGGACATCCCTTAATAAAAAATAAGCTTAACCCCATTCGGGGTCTGCCAGTTTTCTCGGTTCCACTTCTGTCAGTTTTCTCAGTTCCACTTCATGCTTTTTCCTTCTTAAATGTGCTAGTATGGAAGATTTTATTTCCAAACTTGCAAATGAGCATTTATCCTCCCATATTATTTGATACCAAAATGGTGTTAGTGAAACCACCCTTTACTAGATTGGCAGTCATTATCTGTGGAAACTGGGAACCTGAAGGTGTTGACAATTCCTACAAATTCCTTCAGGTACTGTAGGATCAGGCTAATTTATTCTTCAGTTAGTAGGTGGGAGGTCCTCATGATGAGTCTCAGTAACCTATGTGAAAGAAACAATGTGACCAAATCAGGCAAGGAGTCCAATTGAGACTTTGTTGCAAGCCTAAAAATAAAAAATTGTGTTTTATATTCATTAGTAGAAGGGATCATCATCAAAGAGCAAGATTAGGCCTTCACAAACAACTATGACAGGAATTGGGCTAAACAAAAGAGTAAGAAAAGCCTATAAAGGTTACTGTAAGATCATGAGCTGTGCAAGTATCAAATGATAATCAGTAGTTGTGGGATGTTTTCTTGATTTGAGCCTCAATTATTTTTAGTATTACTGCTCTCTCATAAGTGATTCCTCGGTATTCAACTTGCAATGGTCACTCATATTGCATGATCCCTCTTAAGTTAGGTGCATATAGCTTGTTATGGCAAGTTGCAACTTACCAAGAAAACTAAGTATATATGCATTCGCAGGTGAAGATGAAAACAACCATGGCTTCAAATTAGTAAAGAAATTCAATTTGAGAGTCTACTAGGTGGCATTGTAGTGTGTGACATTATTCTTAATGCTTCTGCTTACAATAGTGTGTATTAACCTTTCATGGGTATGTAAAAGTTAAGGGACATGGTTGGAAACTTTTTCCCATTAATTAAACTGCTAAAAAAAGATCTTGCTACAAAATCCAGTGTTATGATATGAAGCTTTGAGACAAAATATTGTGTCAGAGTTTTGAGCAGTGATTACATAGAAGACAAACTTGAACTGACTGCTTTGATAGACATTACAGAAAGAAAGAAAATTTGAATTAATGTCCATGGATAACCAAGGCAGGTCAGTGAGACTTAAAAGTACAGCAAATTACAATAGCCAATCTGTAGTGCCAAAGAAACTCTATCAACAAAAAAAATCATATGAGGTTTGGACTGACCGAGAGAACAAACCAAAATAAACATCTCAAGCTTTTCTAAATACTAAACCGTGCATTCAAATTCTTCATTTTGAAGTAGGCATGCTATTGGCTAATTGTATCTTGAAGAAGCAAAATCATAAGCGATGAAAACTGGTTTTCCATCCAACTTTATTGAGTGAAGGCGAAGCCTTACTTCCCTGTGAATCCATAACGTAGGTTGCAATATGCTGTGAGGGTAGAAGAGTGTTATCTGCAGCTGTTTGAGAAGTTGAGGTTCTAAAGCTGAAGGGGAATTTTGGAATTGGGAAATACATTCCTATTGACATAATACAGATTCTAAGTATTCATGATTTTTTTTTCTCGTGATGTAAGTTAGGGCATAAACAATGTCAAGGATATTTGTCATATCCCATTTTAGCGGCCCTAAAGTTGATGTCTGAAAATGAATGTCAACTGGAACGTGACATCCTTCAGACCCCTCTTGCAGGCGAAGTTATGTGCTGTGCAAACACTTGATGACCCTCTTCAACAATGGACACTTATTGACTTAGCAATAAGTGTGGGGCTACGACACTTTAGATGCGAGTAGATCAGACGGTGAGGCATGCAGGACAACAGGCAGAGACAGCGATAGTGACAGGCTGGGAAAAGAGAAAATTTTATGCAAAATGCTAGATTGCAAGCAGACAAGCTATAGGAAGATTTGAAAAACCAAGCAGGGCTGGCAGGTGAGTCCTGCCATATCTACTCCTTTATAAGCATGTATAAAGCTTTTTGTCATAAAATAGTTTATTTTAAACAGCACAAAACACACTTCTTGAGAAAACGGAATAGAAACAAGAAGGAAAAGACAAATCAAGAGGTTGAAAAGGGTGAAAACAATAATTCAAATTTACCAAACCAAAGGTTCAAACACAATGGGTTCACAAAATGGAGTACCAGAAACCATCACAAGAATGGAAATTGCAGTCTCAGGGAGCACACAGTAAGCAATAATAATGGAAAGCAAGGGTTTGAAGTGGTGAAACATATGCAAGGACCACTATTGGGATTGATGCCACATGGAGGTTTGCTAATCCCATGGGATTATATGCAACATCCCATAGGGTATCCAACTGTTTATCCACACCCTAGTTTTAACAGTCACATAGGAATCATACACATACCATACACATATGATAGGGCCTCCACAGGCCAACCTACTAGACACAAGAGAGGGGCTAATATATATGAACACAAAGTGATACAAGGGAAGCCTAATGCATAGACAAACTCGAAAACTAAAGCACAAAATAAGTAAAAAACTCACAGTTATCCTACCAAAGACAACACATAGCATCCCAACAAGAACTAATACAACAAAGCAAACACAAGATATTAGGGATCAAAAGTTCAAGGCATGGAGAAGGAAAAAATGAGCAGTGAAATGCATGATAGAATAGAAATAAATCAGGCCATGAAGCAATATCTGCAACTGAGTCATAATATGCAGCCATCCCTTAGCATTACATGCAAGGGTCAGTCTTGAAAAATAAAGAGAATGGTGGCAAAGGACATGGAGGCGGGCTTTATCTCATACAAAAAAAGGACAAGTTACACTTGGAAAACAAAGGAGAAAATGAAGAAGCAAATCATGACAGCAAGGAAGCTTATAGCCCCACGTCAACGCCGTTAATGTGGTCATCAAAACTATATGTCAAGGAACTAATGAGCATGAAAAGGAGGCTTGAAGATATAGAAGCAAAGGAATATTACAGGGACAATAAGCTGAAAGAAATTACAGAATCCAATTGGAAATTGACAAGGGAGAATGAATTACTTTAGGAACAAATAAACACCTTGCAAGCCAACATGGAGAAAGACAACAAGAGTTGACCTGATTAAGAGCACCTTAGATCAATTGAAAGCAATAGAGGAAATAGGCCAAGAATGGCTGAAAAGGAGGACATGCCACACAAAAGAGGCCAAATCTGTAATAATAAACAAAGGGGTAAAAGACACTAGCTTGAAGAGTCAAGCTGATGAATCCAAGTCTTGGGTAGAAATAGTAGGAGGAATGTTAGACAAACAAAAAGAACTCATAGAGAGAAATACGTCAGACTCTAGATAAGGGAAGAAAAGGATAGACAAGAAAGGGTTGCAAACATTATCATTAAGGGATTGAAAGACTACGAAGAAACTGAGAATACCAACAAATTGGTAAGAGACTTTCTTGAAGACTAATTGCAATGGTTAGGGCATATTCACAAAGCTAACAGGATTGGAAGAGCCATGCAAGATGGAAGGAAAGACATATTAGAGTTACCTTGCACAACATAGAAGATAAGAATAGGATACTAAGGAACAAAAAGTTTCTTGGGGGGACACAATTCTATCTGGATGAAGACCTAACACCCAAGCAACAAGAAGAGAGAAGGAAAGAGTGGGAGAAAGTGAAGGCAGCAAGGGAAGCAGGAAAATGGGCATGGTTATACAATGGAAAAGCCCAAATCAACCACCGAATGACACATAAGAAATAGGGATTCAGGTCCCCTAGGAGCACTTAGCCTTGGTAAGTTGGAATTGTAGAGGTTACCCTTGGAGAAGAGGTCTTGGGTTGGGGCCCATAACAAAAGGAAAGGATATTATCATTCTTATTGAAACCCATGAACATGATGGTTGCAAAGTCCCAGATTTTGAAGGATATAGGAAAATTTCAGTTTGGAATGAAAGGACCGAAAGTGGAAAAGGGCATGGAGGGATAATAATGCTGATTAGAGAAATGTGGTGTGGAATTATAAAAGTGGAGAAAGAGGACCCAAACAAACAATATATATGGCTGAAAATAAAGAAAATGAGCTAACCATGTGGCTTGCCGCATGCTATTGCACCAAGAGGATAAAAACATATAAGAAAAATACTTAGATTGTGACGACCCTTATGTGTCACTCAAAAATGACATTTCAGCATATAGTATGTCTAGGGAAGTTCTAATAATGGGAGACTTCAATGTGAGAACAACAAACAACCAAGCCCTTAACTTGAGAAATGAGGAGGGAATGAACAACAATTCGTTATGGCTAGAGGAAGAAGAAGACCAGATTTGGGAGAGGACGATGAAAATGGGGTGTCACACAATATGGGGCAAAATTGTTGGGGATGTGTAGCCTCTATAACATGGTTATATGCAATGGTATGAGAGCATGGTTGAATTCAAGCAAAATCACTTGCAAAATATATAATGGCTAAAGTGTACGAGATTATGCTATTTGTTCACAAGGGCTGCATTTTGAGATTGAAGGATTTAGAAATAGGGGACTGCCCTATAGAGATGAAATCAGACCATAACCCAATTTATGTGAAGATTAACATACATATAAATAATCAGCCAAGAGAACAAACCCACCACAATCAAAGAAAAGTGCCTCTTCAGGGTAAAATTCTTATGACTCATGAGAATAGGGAATTTTAAAGGCAGCCCTTGAAAAACATTTCCATGAAGCAGAGGATAGAGTATTAACAACAAGTAGTTGTCCGGTGCAAAGCAATATGTTGATTCCCATCATCCACAAAGCACTAAGCATTTGCAAAAGATCTAGGCCCAAAAGAGAAACATAAGCAATTTTCTGACAAATCTGTGGTATGATGAAGAATGCAAGGCAGCAAAAAGAGCTTTGAGAGAGCTTGGAAAAGATAAAGAAAACAAGAAGGCTTATGAAAAAATTGATTCACTCCAAAAAGGAGGGTTACATGAACATTAGAAAGAAAGAGCTGATTTTCCTAGGAAAACATAATCCCAAAGGATTTTGGAGAGAACTTCAAGAAGAAAAACAAATAAAGAATAATATTTCAGACACCCAATGGCTAGTTTATGCAAAATTGCTATATGAGCGGGAGCAAGATAAAGACACACCCCCACTATCAACACAACAATTGAGCTCTTTTCCATAGGGGATATCACTCAAGGCATAAAGAGACTAGCGGGAGGAAAGGCTCAAGATATAGATGGGCTGCAAGCAAAATATCTCAAATGGGGTGTGAAAATCCTCACACCGCACATCAAACACATATTCAATAGTATCATTCAGGAAGGCTTTCTGTTGGATTGGACAACTAGTGTTGTTATCCCTATACAAAAGTGGGGATGTAAATAACTGTCAAACTACTGCACTATCATGGTAAACCCTCTCCTTGGAAAACTATTTGGGAGCATGATAGAGTGCAAAATTAATAGTTGGGCTGAAAAAGAGGGAAAAAGAGCAAAGGGGCAAGCAAGTTTCAAGCCGAAGCACTCCACTATTGACCATTGCATCACTCTTAGACACTTGATTGAAAAAGTATGGGACAATCAAGGTGAAGAGGTTTTTGTTGCTTTGTTGACTTCAAAAAAGTGTTTGACATAGTACCTAGAAATAAACTCTAGAGCAAAATGGAGGAACTTGGAGTTCAGATGAATATAGAGTGGCGTTCATAGGCTCTATGAGCAAGTCAAGGCCAAAATCAAAACAAGGGAGGGAATGTCTGAAAGTTTTGGGAGCAACATTGGTGTTAAACAAGGATGCCCACTTTCACCCACTTTATTTGGGCTTTACATTGATAAACTTGAGGAGTGGATAAACAAAATGGATGGAGGAGGCATTCACTTAGCCAACTATGTAGTAAAATTGCTCCTTTATGTAGATGACCTCATCCTAATTGCTAAAACACCACAGTTTGAGAGAGCACTTGAGGGCCCTTGAGCTCTTTATTGTCAAGAGGTTGGAATGCAAGTAAACATCAACAAAACCAAAGTCATGATCTTTTCTCTACAAAGAAAAAAGAAGCAATTTAGCTTTCTTTTTGAGGACAAACCACTGGAAGTAGTGGAAGAATACAAATATCTTGGGTTGGACTTTCACAACAAGCTTAGTTGGGAAACATGTAGGCAAAAAGAATTCGAGGGTGGAAAGCTTTATATTCATTACAAAATAGGTGCAAAATGTAGAATTATGGGATTGGAAAACCAAAAAAACCTTGTTTGGCTTGCTTGTCACATCGGTGGTACTTTATGGTTGTGAAGTTTGGGGCAGCAATGTGTCTGATCTTAAGTGGAGACAAATAGAGAGAATCCAAAAGCACTTAATCACAAACAACTTCAAAATTAAAACGTTAGTTCCATATGAGATTCTATTAGCTGAAGTAGGAACCTTTCCTCTAGAGGCATCAATGATAACGGGCTGTTAACTTATTTGAAAAGGTACAAAACATGGAAGTTCACAAGTGGCCTAGAATGGTTGTAGAAGAAAATCTAGGTAGGAGGAAAAACACGTGGATGAAACAAAACATTAAATAGATGAACAAGTGGAACATTAACATGCAAGAGTGTCCAAACACTAATGAAGAATTAAAAAGTATGTGAGAGAAAAATTCAGGATAGGCATGTGACACAACAACTTGGGCGAAATAAAGAATACTACATCAAAGAATTTAATCCAACTTGTGACCACGGGGAAAAGACCTACTTAGGGGCACAAATCAAATGGAAAGCAAAAATGTTGATGGCCCAATTAAGGACTAGTTCACACCATCTTAGGTGTGAAACCGGGAGATGAACATCTCCTAAAGAAGAGTGGGAAGAAAGAACATGCATGTTTTGCAACAAAGGGGTAGTGGAAACAAAATGACACTACATCATGGAGTGCACAACATATAATGACATCCGTATCAAGTATGAGGACAGTTTGAAAGTAGACAACCTACCATCCTTGTTTGAAGAAGAAAGACTTGTCAAAACAACGAAT
Source organism: Taxus wallichiana var. yunnanensis (assembly GCA_018340775.1). NCBI lineage: Eukaryota > Viridiplantae > Streptophyta > Pinopsida > Cupressales > Taxaceae > Taxus > Taxus wallichiana. The sequence continues at coordinate 75,210,356 of CM031241.1, read as the reverse complement.
CTCTTGGTCAAGATCCACAACAAGAGATGCAACATCAAAAAGGCAATGGATTCTATGCAAAACTGTTAGGGAAGCTCTTGGGGTGGCTTTGTACACTCCAGTTGCAGCTTTGGGTCCCATAGACTGCTTGGTCTTGCGGACGTTATTAAAATCATTCAATTCAATTCAATTCCCTCTATCTCCACCTTGTATGGATTGACCAGCATGGACATATTACCCCGATAGGTGCTATACAGCAGGCCGCACTCAGCTAGCTGCCCCAAATCTACAGCCTGGGCAACCTCTCGACCATCTGTATCAAAATTGGGATAATAGTGTGTAGATGCCCGAGTTTCATTGTTGCTCGAAACCCTTCATCATCCCATGCATTTATCCTTCTGTTCGCCTTTTCTTTTGCAGCATTGAATGTGGCTGGAAGGCAATGTTTGGCATGCAGTTTCCTCTTGCATGGTTATGCCCTTCTTACTGGTGATGCATTTAATGGAAGGTGCCGACTTCAGGTTGCAGTTAAACCCCCTGTCAGTAATTCCCCTGCCACTAGCGTGACTGGCTTCTGTGTACACAGGAGAGGTGAACAGGTAGATTCATCTGTTGTGCACAAGGTGTGAAGAGGGTTACAGAGAAAAGCAGGTATTTTCCTCTCTGCAAACCTTTTCCATTGTTATTTAAGGGTTTTCCCCGTATTTTCATGAAAGCCATTTTTATTTGCTTCTCCTATGATCTCTGCAGTTTTGAAATCCTCTTTTTTTGCTTTTTATGGACCATTTTCATGCAAATATCTCTCAAAATTTTCCATTGGAGACCTCAAGTGGAAGCTTCCCATTGATGGTGATGACCTTGAAGGTGCAGGGCTTTCCAGGGGGACAAAAAATAACAGAATCTTGGAAAAATGGTCTACATATTTTGTCTGTTTTGGCAATGAGGAGGAAACCTGATTCTGCATTAGCTCAGTTCTTAATCAACCCAACATCCGGCATAGGTTCTATTTCATCATGACCCCTACGTCCATGCAAAGACTTCCTTGTTCTCTATGAATATTTATATTGTAGCTTTTGTCAATTCTGCATCCAGATCTACTTCCATTGTTATTATCGCATATTCATACACTGTCCCCAAATCATCTTCACGGGCTGCTGGTCCTGCATATTTGATTGGTTCCTATTATGAGAAATTATATGCTGGCTGCAATCTAATTCTGGTTCTCATGCATTGTAATTAGCAAAATAGGCGGGGTAATCTGTACTTGAGTTTTGAAGTCATTTTTTATTTACTCTGCTATATTGGAGGATTAATTTCCTCCACCTCATTGTATAATATATATGTTATGGTTGAATTTTTCTTCATTTTTGCATCCTTTTTACTTTATTACTGAGGTTCCACCTTAATCACATATGCATGTCTGACCATTATGAACTCTTGCATCCGCCAGTGTAGCGGGCCTTGTTTAGAGTAAATACTTTCTTTTCAACAATCATCTAAACGTCAGGTTGCATTGTTGGGTTTAAATTCCTCTTCTTCTGAATCAAATACAACACTTGATCTTGAATGTTCTTTCCTTATAACTTCATCTTTCAATGTGTCTGTATTAGAACCAAGGTATTCTAATACCACATCATAATTCTCTAACACTCTTTAAATACTTGCATCGAATCGGAGCCTTAGAAAAGGCTGGCTAATACAATCTGAGGACAGTGCTGTTAAAGGTTTTGCTAATGTCGTTTCATTATCCGAGAGTGTATATTTCCATGCATCTTATTACTTCTTGATGAGCCCTATGAACCAGATGACTTTTCAACCATTTGTTGCCTGCAGTGATTACTTTCAATTGTGTAAAAATTGAATTGCAATCATTTCTCAATGTATATCAACTTTCAAGTTTGAGATGCAGTTTCAAATTTTAAATTGGACTTAATGTTGGAGATTTGATATAACTTTGTTTCAGTATATAATAGAAGGCAGATTGGTTGACTGATTTTTTCTCTCTTGTCTTCAGGGCCAAGTTACATTTATTTGTAATTGTGCATTGCTTTTCTTTTATGGAAACTAATATTGTGCTGAGTCTGATGCCCAACCACCTATCGAGGATACATTGGGTCAAATCAAAACATTTACTATTTAAATTCTTGCAAGAAAGGAATCTATTTTGCAACCAAACAGAATTGTATTTAAGCTTCAAAAAGTTCAAGTAAAATGTATTTGCATTATGCTTTTTGTGTGCCATTCTACTGGCCTTGGTTAGAGTAAATACTTTCTTTTCAATGATTAAGTTTCATTGTTGGGTTCAAAATTCCTCTTCTTCTGAATCAAATACAAGACTTGATCTTGAATGCTCTTTCACTATAACTTCAGCTTTCAGTATATCTGTACTATAGCCAAGGTCTTCTAATATTGCATCATAATGCTCTAACACTCCTTAAATACTTACTGTAGCAAGTGTTACGGATAGCTGTTTTGTTGCGATCATAATGACCGTATTTGGTTAACCATCTTCAATCTGAAATCTGTTGGTATGAAAGGAGGCTTTCCCAAACTTTTCCATACCTTTTCAGAAGTATATTTAGTATTGATCCTCAATAAATTAGGGTATTTTTCATTTCCAATTCACCCACTTGTATTGTGATCTTTGTTATCTCCTTGGGAGCCTATTTAACCCACTTGTAAGTGCATAGGCTTTGAGCCAGATTGTAAGTGAAGTAAGCAAGCTTCAGGTTAGAGGCCTCTGTAGCTTGGTTCTGCACAGGCATACTGTACATTTCCTGCACATCAGAATGGAAACCTGCATCTACTAGAAGCTACACAATGGATCCTTACCTGTGCAGGCTTATTTAGCATCAAATTGGAGCCTTTTTGTTATAATTGCAACTGTGACAGCCTTAGAAAAGGATGTTTATGACAACATGGCTGACAGAGTAGTGATACAATCTGAGGACAATGATGTTAAAGGTTTTGCTAACGTTGTGACATTATCTGAGAGCATAGATTTCCCTGCATCCTATTGCTTCTTGATGAATCCTATAAATATTGTGAACTAGATGACCTTTCAACCATTTTCTGCCTGCAAAGATTATTTCAATTGTGTAAAAATTGAACTGCAATCATGTTCTCAACATATATCAAGTTTCAAGTTTGAGATGCAGTTTCAAATTTTAAATTGGACTTACTGTTGGAGATCTGATATAACTTTGTTTCAGTATATAATGGAAAGCAGATTAGTTGACTGGTTTTTCTCTTTCTTATCTTTAGGACCAAGTTACATTTATTTGCAAATGTGTGTTGCATTTTGCACTGCTTTTCTTTTGTGGAAACTAAGATAGTCGAGAGTATAATGCCCAGCCATCTATTGAGGATACCGTGGGTCAAAATATTTATTATTTAAATTCTTGCAAGCAAGGAGTCTATGTTGCTACTAAACAGAACTGTTTATGCTTCAAAAACTTTAAGTAAAATGTATTTCCATTATGCTTTTGTGTGCCTTTCTATATGGCATTGTGCTTCACCTTTCTTGAACATTTTGAAAAAAGTGTTTGCTTTTTGAACATTTCAGATATTACCATTTGCAGGAAAGATTTTGCATCCAGTAAGGCAGCTTCCATCGTGCTTTGCAGATTGCCTTCTCTGCGAGGTACACACAATAAAGTTTATCTCCTATGCAAATTGATGCTTTTCTTCAGGTTTAATTGTATTTATTTATGCTATAAATGTAGGAAAAAACCAACCAAAAAAAAAAGATTTCCATTTTATGCTTATGTATAGTCCATTTTTTGTGCTTGGGTTCTTCAATGATTAAAACTATTGAATAATTGCGTGTTGTTTGTATGACAGAAGATTGCAGGGCTGCATTCCAGCCATAAACAACATTTTTGGCTTATTGAGGCACTAAACTCTGTGACTTGCCAATGATTGGCGGTTGCATTTATGTAACTAATAACACTGCTTCCCCATTACTTTAATTCTTTATTCATTTGTATTAAGCCAGCTTCTCCTATCAATCCTTTCCCCTCAGAAAAAGGGCCCTTTTTTATCAATCTTATCATTCCTTTTTTTCCCTTCTTGTGGGAGGTCATTCTTCCCCATTCTTCAATTTTCCCATTGTAGGATGGTTGTGGTATTGACTGAAAATTCCATCAAGATGCTCGTAGATGGAGCTATTGATATAATGCCTTCGCTTAAAATACTATTGTTAGAACATGCTCACCCCTTGAACAAAACTGGCTTGAAGTTCAGGGTGTGCCTGTTTGATGGGGTGCATTTGAATCATGGACTCCTGCATTCCAAGTTCAAACACCATATATTCTTTGGAAAACTCAAGAATGGTGCAATTGTCAACTTCTTCCACATGTGGACCTCTCAAAGGATACATGTGAGGATGTCCCATGCCTTACATCATTTGATCATTGAATATACATATCCTTGTCTGTCCCATGTGTTTACACTCCTTGCAAGACTATCTTTGTGTTGAATACAATGTTACGCGGGGACACGTACCTAGATTTTGGTGATGTCCCAAACATCCCAAATGTTTTTGGGACTAGGGGATTTGGAGGGACGTCCCTATTTTTTTAAATCTTTCAAAAAAATTCTGATGTTTTTACTTTTAAAAAGCTGTTATTTTTACCAAGAACATTAAATTATAATCTTGAAAGTACCTAAAATACACTAAATAGAGTTTAAATCCCTAAATTTCATTGAATAAAGTTAAAATATTCAAATATTTTTATATATTATTTTAATAGTCGTCCCCTTGCCATCCCCAAAATTTGGGAAATTTTTTGCCATCCCAAAAACTCTCTGTCTCCTGTCCTCCCGTCCACGAGACTTAGGTAACCATGGTTGAATATGAATATAATCGCCCTCAGTCTTCCATTGCTGGCTCTCTGACTTCCATCTTATTCAGAGTTGTGTGACACTAGACCAAGTTCATCCCGCATAGTTTCACCCACACCTGATGCCTTGATCTCTGTTGCCAGGCCTTGAGTGTCACAAACTCTTGTTTCAATTAGGGCTCTAATCCCATGTTTGAAACTCAAACAATGGTCAACACGAGATACAACAGTCTCTAAAAGCTCGCTTCGTGAATATAGGAACTCTAGAGCTTGTGGAAAGTTCTTTGGATTTGACTTTATAGATGCCAAGGGTGGAGAGATTCATATGACATGCTTCAATGACGCTGCTGATGAGTTTTTGACCAAATACAGTCAGGAGAAATATACATTATTTATAACTGACAAGTCAGATCCACAAACAAGAACTACAACCATTTGAATGTTCCATGAGAAGTTTTCTTACGATCCATATCTACTATCAGTCATTGCCCTTTTGAAGCATCGCCAATTCCTCTCAATTGTTCCATTTTAAGTTACAAAAAGAGTTGGAGACGGCTGCTTTCAAATCGATTGTAGACATTATTGGCATGGTAACATCCGTGTCTGGTGCTGCGGTTATTTGGAAGAAGGATGATTCCAAAACCAGAAAGATGAACCACCTCACTGACATGTCAGTGCATAGTACAGACCTCACCCTTCGGGGCTCCCATTTTGAGAATTGTGCTAATGAGAAATCTATTGTCCTTGCAATTGAACCACTTTTTGTTCCTAACAGAAATGCATTTTTTTTCTTTGGAAATCTAGAGGAGGGCTAGCCTTGGTTTACTGCAATAACCTTGTCAGCCTAAAACTAAACAAGAGTGTTTCAAAATATCCTCTCAAATGGCTACATTTAAATCTTTGGATGGTGTGTGTATATATCTTCTTATGGATTATGTGAATTCTGATTGTAAATGGGACTGTGTTTTTATTTAAGTTTTTCAATGAGTGTTGCCCTGTTTATAGCTACTGCATTTTGCACACTTTGCATTTTGAAGGTCGTCAAGGGTTATTGAGTATGTAGTTGCTTTCAGCATATCCTCTTACTGTGTAATTGCAAATCAGTATTTAAAAGTCGTTTTAGGAGATTGGTATTTATTTGTTATTCGAATACAGTGGGATGACAGAAGTTGCTAGGAAGCTCTGTTGCTTTTTCTTTTAGATTTGTTTAGTTTGACTGGTATTAAATATTCTGTCATAGGCATAAACAAAGGAAATAAAGTAGGAACTAATCGCTCTTGCTTTCTGACTAATTTGATTCTGCTTGTGGGTAATATACTTAAATCCCCAACCTTGAATCCTCTAAAAGATGGAGATTATGGATAATTGTTGGCTTGTAGATGTATGTGCACAAGCTTAAGGTAAATCTCACATCACAACCAATCAGGAGAGGTGCCTAAATCCAGAAACAAAAACCAAATACATTAAATGAATGTATCTACCAGTTGTATTTCAACCACAATAGATTGATGCATTGAATTGGAGATAAATAAGCCTAATCACAGTTCAAATCCTTGCATCTAAAAGCAAGTAACCAGAAATTTGTAGCCTAGCATAAAATAACTTTTAATAGATGACAAAGGTCAAGAAGAGGGAATGATCTTTGCAAGATCTTGCATGCTAATTACCTTCATAAGAGCCCAAATGCTGAAATGTGAGCGGTGCTCTTCTATGGTCATGTTACCATTTCCAACCTCCAACATATCTGGATCTGATGGGATGGTCATATACAATTCAGTAGTTAGAGAAAAGCAACAGATAGAAAAGACAAAGTTTGATTTCTTTCAGGTAAATGAAACATTGCAAAATGATGCAAGTAGGTGAGCAAAGGAACAGGCTGTGACATTGCTTATTGAACACAAGGAACATTAGTGGAAATGATTGAAGGGTTTATGATTAGGCTACTGAGCATTATCAAACACAAATTTATAGAAAAAACTATGCAAACAACTACTTCACCTCCAAGCCAAAAAGACCGTTAAGATTGTCTGCAGGAAATCTTATTAACATAGACTTAAATTCTAAGCATTTTATGTTGTTCCTGTTTTGTTTTTGCATTTTTCATTTGATCAACTCCACCATTGTTTTTATGCTTTTCCTTTCATTGCATTCACTTCTCTTTTTGTTCTTCTACGTTTGAGCTTATATATGCTGCAGAATTGCCATTAGCAAATACTTTCAAAGTGATCCTAGAAACCTCTTGGCCTGCTATTGACTTTGCAAATCAAAACTAAAAACAAAAAAATTCTTGCAAAAGCCTTATATTCAAGAATTTATATCCTTCCCGTGTTCTCATGCTCCCTATAAATGTCTACAATGGCTGATTCCTCCATACTGAGTATCATGACTTGTTTTCATTTCCTTCTTCCCTAGTTATTTACTGACTCCATTCATGCCCCCTTACAGGATTGCTTCGGAAACCAGAAACAATAAAATTGGCGCCTTCTGCAGGTGGGGAAACAAGCCATTCTAGTCATTTGAACAATAGAGATCATAAAAATAAACTTCAAAGATTGTGCTACAAGGCCCAAAAACATACCGTAAATATGGAGGTGTGAAAGAACTGGCCGCTACATGGCTGCCGTTGAACAGAGAAAAGGATCAAATTCCTGCACAAACTCATGTCCTTCAACAAGGGCTCCTACATATGTCATAAACAATTGGCTTTCCAGTCATACATGCTTGCCCTTGAACTCCTAATCATCGTGTAAACAATTCAGCACTGTTTCCTACTGCAAAACATGCCACAACTCCCCCTAGTAACACTTCCTCCATTCCCACTCCTTGCCCCATCCTTGTCCATAGACCCAGATTCATTGATATCCATACATGTTTTCATACGTGCACTGACCACCTCTCATGCATGCACACATGTTCTATTTGCTTGGAGAAATATCCGGGCATCGAAACTAGATTGTTGCAAGAAAATCATACTTGTTATCATTGCATTGCTGAAAAAAGGCACCGATTCTCAATTTGGAATAACATGGACCTTGGTACTCAACCTTCCATCTTGAGCATGCATACTTCGGTTGAAGAAATGCTAATAGTAAGAATCAATCCAATATTGCAAATCACCCATGCTTGTGGTGGTTAGTATAAGTACAACGAGCACTCCATTAGTTTCTTGTAGGATATAAGCAAAATTGCCCTATACGTCACATGACTTATATCCGAACTAGACATTTTGGTTGTAAGAAGGCAATGCTCTAAGCAAAAGACACATGACTTGTGTGTCTCAGTAGATCAAAGTGTTGCCCATGCATTGGAATACAAATTATAGGGATGACCCATATTATAGGGATGTCCAAATCAATCAAAATGAATCTCTTTATTTGCCTCTGTACCCACTAATGTTTCCTCCAGGCTTCTTCAAGCCTCCATTCATATTCCAACCGCTCATCCTACACAAAATTCTTTTGATGAGTTTGAAAATGCTATGCTTGAACAAATACAACAAGAAGGTCATAATATTTTATTTGTGTGCTACTTAATATGCTTGTAGAGATGGAAAGCATTCATGCCTACTTACAGTCTCAAAATCAGAATACAACACCTCTATGCCTTGGCCACCAATTGGTTTCTCGCCCATTAATGAATCCAACTTTGATGGTTTGTTTCCAATGGCCTGCCTTGTTTTCCCTTCTAGTCCAGCCATGCTTAAACAACCACAAATTAAGGAAGTGCAAATGCATGAATACTCCCTCCACTCGATGAGGTTCCATAATGGAAGATTTGGCAGCCATCCAAGGTTTTACGATTTTTTGTAGAATCTTATTATGTGTCATTGTATCGAAGCAACAACCTCTATTTTCGTTAAACAAAATTTTGAAAACGATTTGCTCACTACAATAGCAAAAGTTCACCTTCGCCTTCAAGAGCTTCTTGGCGAAAAGCTAGCCGAGCATTTAATGCAGTTTGGGTCAAACTTACTGTGGAACATGATCATATTTTAGCAAATGTCATGGAGATCTTTCAAATATGTTCATGCAATTAAGCTCCCCAACTTTATTTTTCACAATAAGTGTTGCGAAACACAAAAGCGACTAGATTTGCACACGATTATACCTAGCGCCCGCTATGACCGATCCCGTTAACACTTTTTGGAGGATTTGAAACATTATCGCAAATATCACCGGACTTTTGTCTACATGCGTCATCGTCTCACCATCTTTTGTGAAGAGGTGCTAGAAAATCATAGACATGCATTGGACTATTGGTACAAGTTTTGAGCTCTTTAACTCAAGCAATTCATATAGATTTTGTTGTTGTATTTGTTGCATCCAACCCTACACAACTTATTCTTTTACACTTGTCCCCTAGGTATGAGTGGCAACATTGAGGTTACGCCCATGTACATGGCTTCTTGTGACTAGAAAATGTCCCAAACCTTGATGCATTGGATATGAGCAACACTGGAAGTTGTTAACACTACCAAACAATTCTTTGACAAATACATTTCAGGTTGGAACATAGGGCTGATCTGATTCATCCATAAGGCTGCACCATTCAATCCTCGATGACCCATGCTTGTTATAGACAAATTCTATTTTAAATGCAAATCCTCTCTTTGACTATGGGGAGCTATTGAATTGGGTACAAAGGCACACCAAATACAACAAGCAAACTTGCTTGTTGAAAAAGTGCTTTTCCTTGTAATGCCATTACAATGCCGTTACAACGCCCCTATGGGAGTTTGTAATGTCCCTTTTTCCCATTTGAGAGCTATTAATTGGTTTTCTTGTCATTCCTTCTCCATGGAAAAGAAGTGAAGAAGATGGAGGATAATCTTGAGCCTCTATTTGCATTATTCTTTTAATATTTTATAATTTCTTTTAGAGTTTTCCCCTATTAATGAGGTCAGTTGGGTTTAATACCTTTAATAAGGCTTAATGAAAGATTATAATTGTTTCATTAGAGGTCGGTATTTTCTAATTGAGCATTGGCGCCAAAAAGGAAGATATAAAAGGAGATTAGAGGCATCATTTGCATCTAGCTTGGTGCATTTTTACTATACCTTGGCAAAGAGAGCTAGTTGCTCCTTAGTCATCCACTTGAGGACGAAAACCCTCTTGTGAGGCCTCATTGAAGGACGAAAACCCTTCATGTGGCTTGGGTGAAGGACAAAAACCCTTCATCATCATTTGGCATTGAAGTAGAGAGCTGATTTGAAGATCCTTTTGTCATTTCCAGCTTGTTATTGCATTTATCTAGGGTGGAGCGACCTACCTTGGGTAGGGTTTGGTAACATTGGTGAAGAATTTGATAAATTTGGTTGTATAATCTGATTCACAATATTTTTAAAGGCCGGAATCTAGAGTTTGGTAATTTTTGGGGCTTTTGTGCCCTAGATATATATTTTTATTTGTGGCTGCAATTTCTAGGGTTTATTTAATTTCCAGCAGTGTGTTCTCTTGCTTTCCTTGGTTGATTTGGCTTCTAAAATTCATAAATCATATATAAAATATTGGTGAATTAATTGGTGATGTTTTATGGTGTTTTTGGCAATTTTCGGTGCAAGTAGAAGTCGCTGATTTTATTTTCCAGTTTGCTGCAATTTATTTTCAGATCTACATATTTATTTGAAACCCTCAAAAAGGGTTATTATAGAGTTAAGCAAAGTGTTTTCATTATCCATTGATGCTTATGGCTAGAAAAAAATGCACCCTATCGCAATGACACACGATTAAATAGCCACAACCCTGGCATTCTATCCATTTGGCGCACCAACATTAATTGGCAGGCCATGTAGTCTTGAAGTACTTTGCAAAATTCGTAGCCAAGGAAAAACGTAAATCACAAAGCTATCACAATCTTCTTGCTAGAATTTCCAAGTCCTCTAATTTATTTGCCTTGAAAGTGTATCATAAGCTTCTGATTGATAAAATTGGTGAATGAGACATAAATGCACAAGAGACTTGCCATTAGCTGCAAAAATCCCCTTGTGGCTTTTCAAGTTGAAATTTCTTTTATTATATGTTTCCTAACATCATATGGAAATGTTGTCACTTATAGAAGCTGCCAAATGTTGGACTTATGGAGTGAGCCAAACCAATAAAAAATGGAAAACGAGGGTTGTTCCAACAATTGTTCATGTATCACCTTGTTACATTGATGCCCATCTCCAGATTTTGACTCATATGAAGATTTTTGCATGTTTGAATTATTGTTATACAAGACATTCAGAAGCATTCTTGCAAACATTGATTCCTCCGCATCAAAAATCATCTCACATTGGGAAGCGATGCAACTTACCTATCAACCATGGCATGTTGATCGCAATCCACGAGAGCAACTCGCCTTTTGATCATGACTTGTTTGTGGACAACCTTGAGCAACAACCCTTGGAGGAAAATGAATTGTGGCTACCATCTCAAATCTCTCCCACCAATGACATGTAACAAATTGCCCTTCACATGCTTGGGTAGCATGACTTCGACATTCAACACAAATGGTACGATACACATTTATCCCGAATTTACAAGAAACAACCACCTCTTTTATAGACTTCAATTAAAAAGTCCATCATATTAGTCCTCATTCTCCAACCATTATCCCTATTTTGGCTACTTTGTCTACTATATAATGCCTTGCATTTGACATTGTTATGAACCGGTTTGCACAACATGCTTCCTTTCCGCCCTTGAAAATGATAGTCCAGGGTTTGTAGGAACAAGAAAATCGTCCACACGATCAACAACATTAGAATTGCATTGGCTTCACATGCATCTCAAAATATCTCGCTCATATTAGCACTTCAAATGGAATTGCTGCCTTCAATATAAATGTTGCAACAATACATGTTGCAACAATACATGTTGCTTTGTACATTCCTATAATAGACATTAAAACCATTGAAGCAAAATCACATGCTTCCTTCCAAAAATCTTTGAAACATGTCTCCTATATTCTAATTGATGAAATGAGCTTTACTAGACCAAAGCTACTTTGCCGTGTTGATGAACTCTTGTGCTAAGCTTTCCCCACCACAAGAATTCATCATTTGGTGCTCACTCCATTATTCTTATTGGCGAACTCAACCAACACCTTGTTGGAGCATGTAGTGTTTGAGGGGTAACATACCTATTGTGGCTTGGTGTAAACATATAATCTAAACCTCTAAGTTTTAAACCTAGAATTGATGATATCTATTAATTAACTTAGATAACTTAAAAAGTTACTAAGAAAGTTCTAGAATCAAACTACTTATTAGTTTGAATAAAATGAACTATTATAACCCTTAATGGGTATAACGGAATTTCAACGATATTTATATTCCCCCATAAGTGTGACATACATGAGAAAACATAATTAAAGAATTGGAGAAGAAATGTTGAATTGGGTTTTCTTAGTCCGAAATATTTCAAACCGTGTTGTAAGTTCCTTCTATAGTTTTAATATAATATGAAAAGTGCATTTTTGTGGAATTTTTTTGTTATAAGGTTTTCCCTACATAAATCTTGTGTCTTTGTGTTAATTACATTTTTTTGTAATTTTCTATATTTTACACATGTATTTTTTTATACCTTCCGGAATGATTAGATTGCACATTTATAATCGATCTTGCTCATTTTGACATGGTATCAAAGTAGGTTGTCGTTGTTATCTAATAACTTTGGCAGGTTTGAAAAGTTGCATTAACTTATAGAGAAAAGGAAAATATCGCACTTACAAAGAGCTATAGAGATGTTACAAAAATAATAAATATACATGCAATTGCGGGAGAATCTTGCAATATCAAGCTATTGAGGACAAATTGCAGAAAATTCAGCAATTTGAGAAATTTTATTTAATTTTACAAATAAAATAATTTTATTTGTTTATTTAAAATTTGCATATGAACATTCTTTGTTTCTATGAGTAGATTCATTTATTGATTGACAAGATTCCTATCATCTATGCGAGCTCCACCTTCATTTTTACTTAGTGAGCTCCAACTTGGCCTAGGACAAAGAAATCACAATTGCAGAGTAATCACAACAAAGTAATCACAACTCCATCCAATCTCCTCATCTAGCTTAGCTAGTACAAAGACCAAACCAACTTCCTTTACAAAATGAGCTCGTTCCATATTCGACTTGGCAACGACCTTGCCCTTGTTCAACATTCGAGAGAAATTTTGAGTCGTGATCAAGCTACCAGAGATTTTCTCAAAGCCCAAGCTCAATCGAAACTCCCATGTCTCTGCCGGCTCTGTAATGGATTCATGGTGAGAGTTGGGAGCCCTCACAACGGCGTAGAGATATTTTTATAAACTTTGGTCCCATTTAAACCCAAGCCCTTGTATATTGCAAGCGGTGATTACACGAACCTTTGCGAGCTTGCCTTGCTCCTAAAAGGCCAAAAGCTTTCAAAGTGCCCACGACAAACATAATACTTCTCTCGGGGTTTTCTAAAGCAATGCAATCAATGAACGCGAATTACCAACCAAACATTTAAACTCTCACAAACACCGTAACTTCCGAAACCCTTAGAAGCAGGTAGGTTTTATGTTCTTTATTCCAAATACGAGTACACACATATATACATATGTACATACGTATATATGTATAAATATATATATACATATGTATGTATGTATGTACGTACGTATACATACATCTATTTATATGGGGATTGTATCTATTTATATGTAATATTTTTTTTTGGGCTCTAACAAAATTGTTTATTTTTCAAAAAAATATTCCTAGACCTACAATGTGAATCTTTTTTAAATCCTAGAAAAATTGTTTTTAACTTCTCAATATTTTTTGAAAATTTTAGATATGGTTTCATCAAGCAATTTCAATACCATTAAAACATAATTATTAAATGGTTCTAACTACAACATTTGGAAAATTAGTCTCAAGGTTGAATTTATGGTGCGGAAACCTTGGGATTTGGTCAACAAGAATGATAAACAACTTACTGGTAGGCAAAGCTACCACCGAATTCCCTTCTAACATAAATCTCGGAGGTAAAATTAACTCTCTTAATTCATTATGAATGAAAATTAATGAATTAATATGTATTTGTTATAAATTTTCTATGTCAAACACTACATCTTGTATCCCATGCCACTTCCTCACATTTTTTTGTGGGTGTGACAACCATTAGGTCTAATATTGTAATAAATTAGTATATAAATTATGTGTCAATTTGTTTTTCATATATCACTATTGATATTAAAATCAAAATTTGATGTTGAATAGGTGGATGTTGTGCCTTCCACAACTAGGGACATTGGTGAGAGGGCGCATGTTGAGAAATTCACTAAAGCGAGTAATAATATTTTAAATCATCATTTATATAGGTAATGAACTATGTATTTATGCGAGATAATATTAGTAGTGTATGTGTGTAAGTTTGTTCTCAAGTTAGATAACCTTGTTTTTGTTTTCGATTAATGACATCATTACTGACTCTCCTCTCGACATTCGTCAATCACTAAACATTGGATTTCTTTGTGGGAATAGTGTCTCATTGTGACTCTTACATAGGTATGAGGAAGTAATGTAAATTTCATTACGATTTTATTGTATTAATTAACACAATTTAGTGTAAATAAATATAGTGATAGTACTCTAAATTCATTCTTCATGCTTTCCACACGAGGAGGTGAGAACTCCGGTTCACGCACTTGCCACTAAGGTCAATGCCCTTAAGGTTGATGATGTCCAATTCCATCATTTTGAGAAGTATTAATGACAAATCCTCGCTCCATATTGGACATTGGGAATCTCCTAGCAAAGCTTGAAAACAACTTGAATCCATGCACGAGGGCACTGAACTCTCCAAAATCATAAGACTCATATTGGAACTCATGACCAATCCTATGAAAGCATATGAAAAAAACGTAAACTATCTTGCAAAGGTCAAAAACATCAAATCCCAGTTGGATGGTTGTAGTTGCAATTAATCCAAAATATAAGCTCTTGTATTTCATATTACAAGTAAATATCTATGAGAAATTTAGGAACTTCATATCTATCTAGAACTCAAAATATAAGAATGAATATGATATTTCTAATGTAAACATCCTTTATGTTCTTCTCATCTAGGAAGAACAAGTAATGATCAATTTTGATTCAAATGTAATGCTTCTTAGATCCTTCTATTTCAGAATCAGAAAAAATTGCTTCTAAAAACAATATAAATCAGAATTTTAATATCAAATCAAAGTTCAATCCTTCTAAGAAAAATAGAAACAATGAAAACCAAAACAATAACTTTAAAGTCTGTTTTGATGGTATCTCGCTTTAAATGTGGCGAATTTGGCCACAATAAGGCTTACAAGAACAATAAAAATTCTAATATTTTTTAAAAGAATAACAGAGGTAAAAAGTTCAACAAATCAAAATAGAACTAAAATCGAAATCAAAACTTGAATCAAAATAATGATTCAAAGCAAAACCATTTCTCTATATACTACTCCGTGTGCATTTGATGACAATGAATGAATCTTAGATATTGGTTCCTCGAGACACATGACTTACATGTGTGATATCTTCACTGATATCAAAATATGTCACGATCGAATCTATATAGGTGGTAATTTATGTCTTGAAGCTCAAAATCAATGTAAAACTAAGGTTGTTAATGGTTTCATTAGTAATATTCTATATGTCCCTAAACTAAAAAGAACCAAACCTCTTATCTTGCTCTCGGTTAACTTAGGATAACTTTAGTGTTACCTTGTTTTATATATATGTGGTGTATAAAAGATTAATCAATCTTTGTTGTTGTTTAAGAAATTTAGAAGAATGGCCTCTATATCTTTAACGACTTTACATCTGAAACACGTCTTTCTTCTTAGATTAGAAATGAGACCCAATTATGGCATGAAAGACTTGACCATCTAAACTTTAGCAGTTTTGCTGATATGTCTCGTCAAAACCTAGTAGTAGGTATTCCAAAAATCAAAGCCCATTGTGATACTTGTGAATGATGCTTACGTGGTAAACAACACACTCAACCCTTTCACACACATCATGATGCAAACTCTTCTCATCCTTTATAGTTTATAGTTATGTTAGAGGACTACTTGAGGTTGTCGCTCTTAGTGGTGATTTGTATGTCAGTAACATTTGTTGAAGATTTCACTAGAATGACTGAGACCTATTATATTAAAAAATGGAAACTTTTGCTACATTCAAAGAACTTAAACCCCTAAATGAAAACTCTTATAGCCTAAAGATCAAGAGATTAAGAATTGACAATGGAGGTGATTATGTTAGTAAAGAATTCGATGCATTCAACACCTTCGTGAAGTCCAAATCGAGTTAACCACCATCTATTCTTCACAACAAAATGAAATTGCAGAAAGGAAAAATATGACTACCTTAGAAATGACTAGGGCTGATTCACTCGCCAAGGTTCCTACATTTCGTGGAGACGGGTAAGAAATGAATATTGTTGTCCATATTCTAAATAAAGTACCTACAAAAAGCTTATATCAAATTATACCTCTAGAATTGCGGGCGAAGACGAAACCAAATGTTTCCCATTTTAGGATATTTGGCGGTCCCACTTATATTTTCATCTCAAAAGCTAAAAGGAAGAAACTTGATGAGACCTCGTATTCCTATATTTTTGTTGGTTGAATAAAAGAACTAAATGGTATATGATCAATCTAAACGTAAGATCATTGAAAATATAAGTGTTCAAATTATTGAGAAAACATTTTGTGTAACATCTTCCCAACCCCTTTATGTTTCCCTTGATGAAGAAACCGATGTCCTAGAGGAGGATGATCCTATTTTAGACACTATGAATATTGAGGTTGAGGGGGAGGCATCTCAAAATGTTGATCAATCTAAATGGTCTAATTGGGCTAAATCCCTAATTCAAGATCCTTATCTTGATAATATTAGAAAGATGAGTAGAAGTCAACACACTTTCTATGCCCTGATAACCTTATATAAATGTGAACTCCAATATTTCAAAAAAGCAAACCAAGATGAAAGATGGCAAGAAGCCATGAAATTTGAGTACGATGCACTTATTAAAAATCAAAATTAGGAAGTTGTTCCTTGTCTTTTTAAAGGAAGTATTGTTGGATCTCAACGGTTATATATACAATCAAATACAATTCCACATGTGGAATTGATATATTTAAGGATAGATTAGTTGCTTGTGAGTTTATAGAAACCCAATATCAACTATGTAAAAACCTTTGCCCATGTAGTAAAAATGAGCACATTTAAAATTATCCTTATTAAAACAATTAAATGATCATATAATTTATGCAATCAAGGAATTAGACAAGTTAAATTATTAATTGTGAACAAACAATGAAGTGTGTATATAAACAATTAGATACAAAAATTTCAATAAGTACACAACACAATGAACACAAATTTATTTGGAGAAAACCCTATCGGGTATAAAAAATCCACATCCAGTTTGTAAAATAGACTATGATAACCCAACATATCTTCTTCTCACATCTTCTTTCTGTAATCATCCAAATAGCTCTCATGTATGTCCGAATGCATAATAATGTCCACCATTGTAATTTCTTATAAATGGTGTATATATTTATATATTGGGGTAATTAGTTGTACCGTTGGGGCCATGAGGTCCCGCATTTAATAAACACATATAAGTGTAATTTATTAATATACACTTTGATTTATCTCTTATCGGGGTCAACATAAATAAATCCCCAAGGATGTAAAAGGGTCAACGTAAATGAATCCTCTAAATGTAAGTTTGTTATAACGAGGTCAATATAAATGAATCCCCACAAACATTACATCTTCTATCAATCCCCTTAATGTTAAATGGAGATCCCGCCAATATAATTGCTATCACCAAATTAGAACACCCTCTAATTTGCTTCGCATGTGAATAGAATGCGCAATCAGTGTAATCGAGTAACATGAAATTATCTCAAGGTGTGGGATCATGAAATTGAGATAATTCTCTAGAGGAGGTTGGCTTCCTTACCTAATCCTAACACTAAACTACTCCTAAGGAAGGAAATGCAACTATCTACTCTTAAACTACCAATTCAAGGGACCACAGAGAGAGACAAGGGTTAAAAAGGTGCATGGCAAGGGAAATCCTACTCTAACATAGGTGATAGCACCTTAAAAGGGGTATGGAAATATCTTGTTGAGGGAGAAAGAGAAGAAAATGGAGTAGGAGAGGCCAAACAACCGTAACACGAACCCAAATCTTCATTCGTCATCCGATCTCCATGAAATACAACATCCCGCACCTGCAAGTGAGAAATACATGCATAGAAAAACAACAAAAATAGAGAGGCAAGGAGATACAACAAAAAAATGTAAGGGTTGAAAGAACACCACAAACACAAATTTTATTGCTCTTGAATATGCAAAGTCCATTACATTGTTGGAATAGAGGCACAAATACACACTGCAAGGCCCAAGAGATGGCTTACAACTCATAGATATTTAGAAAACAATTTGACAAAGTTTTCCCTTATCCCGAGAATATCCCTTCTCAAAATAAGAAGTTTATAATATATAGAAGAAAGTGAGAGAAATGGAATCCCCGGATTTCCCCCTTTACCCACCAACAACTTTCATTAATGATTTGAAAAAGAGTATGTGAGACCGTAGAACTCATTTTTCCATGTCCTTGAGCTCATTGGAGAAGAAATCTTCCCCTATGACTCCATTAATGCATTTTCAACTACCTAAGACATGTGTTTTTAATGATGGAAGCGATTTTTGCCCCTTTTCCCACCTACTCCCACTAAAATCTGATTTCTTGATTCCATGATGAAGAGGATGAAGAGACCTTTCCAAAAAGTCCAAGAACATCAAATTTTGTGCACTGGGAGGAAGATATGGACAATCGAGTTTGCGAGAGCCATTACTTCGTTGCTTTATGCTTCATGCGAGATCTCGACCTCCAATTACTTCATTTTTTTATTTTGGGCGGGTTTTGGCCTTGCTTTATTTCGAATTTTGAGCCCTACTTACTTCAAGTAAGTGCCCCTCAAAACCCCGCATCACTCCCCTCTCCATCTCTTTGTTCATTGGGTTTCTCCATGTGCTTGACTCGGGTTTTCGACCCCCACTTGCTTGAAGTAAAGAGCCATTGGATCCACACAAAGCTCCACTTGATCGCCCTTTGTATTGCGGGTTTCTTGAATTGCTTTACTTGCATTTGGGAGTGAGCTTTACTTATTAGTTGATGCCCTTCACATCCACGCAACACTACTTCTTTTGCTCCTTTGTTCATCGGGTTTATGGGATCACATTACTCCATTCCTTCAAATGGTGTGGGGTTTCCAGGCACCATTGCTTCAACTCGCCCATTGACTCGCCCATGAGCTCGCGAGCTATTCTCCTTCCTTTCCTTCCTCGATCGGACATTGTGGGGTTTCGTGGTACATGAGGTACATGGGAACTGGGTTGTTTGGGCCTCACGGGCCTACATTATCCATATCCTATGCACCTTGTAACCCCCGCTCCCATTCCTTTAGTTTGCGAGTTTCTTAATACTATGGGGAACGTGTTCCCCTGGGAACAAGTTCCCGCAAGCCTTTGTGCTTTAAACTCCCTACAACCCCGCATCACACTACACCGCTGCCCCACTTGTATTGCGGCCCTTCGGCCATCATGAGAACATTGACCCCGACGGAACTTGTTTGTCTCGCCTCCAAATTCCACAACTTTGCAACACAAAGGACATGTTCCCACTCCTTCACAAATCGACCATTTTGGGCTTTGCTGCAAGAAGGAACTTGGGAACTTGTTCCGCTCGAGCCTTGAAGCCGGAAGTATCCGTAGTAGTACAATCGTATTTTGGACCTTAACTCATTTTCTCAAATTTGGCTAAGTCATTTGGCCAAGTAGATCATGAGGAGCTAGGTAAAGAAGAGTATAGTGCTTCAAAAGCCAAATTTTCTTCTTTTTAGTCATTTATTGCTCGAAATTGACTAAGTATGGATCATGAAGCCTCTAGAATAAGAGAAATGCACTTTTGATGATTTCAAATGCCTCTAAACATGAAATTACATGAAAATCTTGATTCATCACCAAAGTCTCCTTACTTGCCCAATTTCAATTTTTTTCCTAGTTGTCCATTTTGCTAGGGGATAAAAATGGATAACAATAACTTTTTTATACAAAAGGAATTACAAATCTATAAACCGTAGTGAAGATTTAGATTAATGTGCTTTTGGATAGTATGTGTTCTTATGTACATGATAAAAATATATTAAATGCCACCATTATTATACATCTCCAATACAAACATTGTGAGCATCTCCAATCACAAATGATGTGCATTTAATATTATTCTTTTAGTAATCACATACTAATTTACAACTTAATTTCCTCATGGATAGTCATGGAGCCTTTTATAAGACAATGACTTCCATAATTATAATGCTTCTCTGTAAACATAGTTATGTTTACTTAAAATTACTTTGATATGTTGAAAGAGTGATGCAAACCATGATTTTACAATGCTTTTACAATATAGAAGAAAATACAAAAACCGTTTAGGAGATGACATTGTAATGCACTTCCTCAATATCATCTTTGAAAGGCCTAGCATTGTTTTAAATTTGCAAAATTTTACACCATATAGAGGTTTTGTGTATCTATAATATTATCATCTATAAGACATAATTATATAATAATATTACCACGAGAGAACTTTTCTCTAATAAAATGCATATGTATTTCAATATGCTTTGTTATTTGATGTTGAAATTTATTTCTTGCAGTCTGCTATACAACTTTGGCTATCACATAAAAGTGTTGTACTTCTTTTGATGCCTATCCAGAGTTTTTCCAACATTCTTGTAAGCCACATTGTTTCTTTAACTGCTTCTATAGCACTTCTATACTCAACTTCTATGGATGAGATAAATATTGTTGGTTAATTTTTACTACTCCAAGTGAAAAACATGTACCAAATTTAAACACATATCTAGAGGTAGATTTTATATTTACAATATCACCAGCATGGTCAACATCACAATAACCAAATAATTTATCCTTATCAGAGAAAAAATAATAAAGACTAAACTTAAATGTGCATTTAATATACCTTAATATTCTTTTGGCCATTTTCCAATGGTCTTGATATGGATTATGTGTGAATCTAAAAGTAACTCCTATATCGTAAGAGATATCTCGAGCTAGTAATGGTTTAGATAAATTAAACTTCTAACTAGTTGCATGTATAAGACAAGGTCAACTTTTTCACATGTGGGTTTAAGATCCAATTTAATACCAACTTCGATAGATACATGTTTGTTGTCAATTATATTAATTTAATGAGTAAGTTATGAGCATACTATGTTTGGGATGCCATCATTGAGTTTTTATCCTGAAATATAGCCATTCCTAGAAAGTGATGAAACACGCCTAAATCAACCATATCAAATTGTTGATGAAAGTCTCCATCTCTTCTACCGAGGCAGAATATAGAAGTGCAATGGACGATCGAAAGAAATCATGTGGTTAAAGCGGTTGTTGGAAGAAATTCACATGGAAGTTAAAGGAAGTACTCTTTGTGATAGTCAGAGTTCTATTTCTCTTACTAATAATCTAGTTCAACACCAGAGAACAAAGTATATAGAGATACATATGCATTTAATTCGAGAGAAGGTATTCTCACGGTGATATAGATCTCTAGTACTTCCTATCGAAGATCAAGTTGCAGATATATTTACGAAGTCATTGTGTATCGTGAATTTATGCAAGTTTCGTGCAATGCTTGACCTTTTAGAGTTGCATTGAGGGGGAGTGTGCATGAAAATGCCACCTCCTAACGACCAACCATGTGTTTTCTTCTTCACCTCTATACTTCTGCTCTAATTTAAATCATTGTAAAAGATCTTTTTATGATCTTAGTAAACTTATCACTCTAAGTTTATTGTGTAGTCCAATAATGTAGCATCATGTTGTAAAGAAGGTCCTTACTTTATAAAAGGATCTTAGAGATGCTTTGGTATAAATTTTCCATGAGAAACTGTGAGATGTAGTCTCACAAATCATGCTTATCCTAAATCATCACTTCTGATTTATGGATTCCAAATTATTTTGTACCAAAAGGTAAGTTTAACATGATGAAGGTGTATAAATCCTTCAAATGTGATATGCTATCCTAAACCCTCATTGTGGTTTAAGGACTGTAAATCATGTTGTATAAATATGTAATGTTGGCATATGAACGTCACACCCTACGATACTTTGTGCTAGATGGGGAGGGGAGAAGATGCCCCCTCGACACCCCCGATAGGTTTGTGCTAGATGCGGGGGAGGACCTCCTCGCATGCTAAAAATGAAACAAGAAATTATATTGTTGTATACATAAAAAGATCAAAAGCACATATCAACTCACTATAAGAAAAATAAACTTTCTATTGAAGATCCCTGTAAGAGTTTGGTGTTTTTCTTCTACTTTCAAATTATAAAATGAGACTTCTTATGTATAGAGTTATTTTGCCTTATATAAAATTCCTTGCTTCATTTACCAACAAAAGGAATATGGTATAAATGTGTTGTGTGAAGAGGGATTCGAGGAAATTTATATTCATGAGGAAATATAGATTTTGTTGAAAAAACTATAATATTAGTTGTAGGTAGGTGATTTTACACATATTTTGACATAAAGCTTTCCCATTCTTAAAATTCTGCAGTTTTATGTAGAGCATTGGCCATTTTTCTAATAATAATGCAATTTTCAAGAAAAAGTTAGATTTTTTTTGGAAAAACTCATGCAAAAACTAGTAAAACTCTCTCAAATGTTGTTTAAGTTATTCTTTATTTTGATGAAAATTTTCTTCAAATTTGACATTGTTTATGGATTAGAGATTCTATATGAGGGGAGTTGTTTAGAACTATAATTTCTATAAAGGAGAGTTGTTTAGGACTAGATTTTTATGTGAGGGGAGCTGTTTCTTATTGTGTAGGTACACCCTTGAATGTGGATATCAATTTATCTCTTCAAAATGAAGTTCTTTATATTCAACTTTCTTGAACATTTATACCAATATCAAAGCACCCTTGTGCAGTATTCAAGCTTACATGGAACTCTGCAAGTTAGAGGAGAAACTTGAAGAACTAGATTTATAAGTGTAAAACCTTATTAACAATTTAAACATAACACAAACTAATATCAGACTTACCACACATTGAGAATGATATTCGTTAACATTTAATTGCACAACATTTTATCAGGCAAGACCTCTTTCCTTTTCTTGTCACCTACTAAATGAAAACATATAATAAACTGGGACGAAATGTCCTCATAAACACGTCTATTTGTATTTTTAAGATGTTCATCTATTGATTATTTTAGAGTGTGGGTAAAACAAACACATGACAAAATATCATGAATTGACTGATTCACACTACTATTAATAGGACGCGAACAACAAAAGTCAGGGAAAACAAAATCCCAACAAAAATGACTATCATGATACACCCCAAAGAAAACAATATGCTAATTGCTATATTACTTCAAGGCAAAATTGATTGAAATAAACTCTTAACAAATTTGGCATATTTCAAAATGCACTAAGAATGCTTAGCACTATGGCAGATTGTTTTTCCTTAATTACTATATTTTATTAATCATCTTTATTTACTCTGTGTATAGCAACATCTTCCTCAAACACACACGAAGAAAAAAGGAAAGAATATAAAGATTTGCAGACACAGATAGAGATGCATGCAGACTGCACAATAGGCAAAGATTTTTTTATATGTATATACATCAAAATTGAAGGAAGGAAATGGCCTCCACTTATTTACAAAATCTGTGCACCAAGTTCTATATGAAAAACCTAACAGTCACCAAATCAGAAAACAAACAAACTCCTTTCAGCCCTTTAAAAATGGGCAAATACACCATCAATATCAAAGGAGATTGGCATTCAGGAACATTAATTATGGTTTAACTGCATCAAAATCCCACTTCTCATATTCTTCTTTCTTTGGTCGTTGAGGAGGCTGAATAGACAACGACTGTACTGCACCAAGGGCTTTGGCTTGACAACGACCATATTCTTCCTCCTTGAAATTCTTGATCCTTCCTGCAAGTGGCTGCAGTCCATCCAATACACGCTTCACAAGATAATTGGGTTTCTTGGCATGATTCTTAAAGAAGGGATGCTTCAGCAGTTGTTCTGCACTGGATCTTTTGTGTGGGTCAAGAACAAGACACATGCTAACCATTTCTTGAAACGATTTGGAAAATCTGGAATCAGATAATTTTGGAACCATGCCTTTGCTCAGTTTATGAATAACTTCCATCGGCCTCGCCTCAGAAAATGGCGGGCGGCCCTGAGCAAGCTCCATTGCAGTTATACCCAACGACCAAATATCAGCCTTGCAGTCATATCCTTCTCTATAATCATCGCTGAAAAGAACTTCGGGTGCCATCCAGAAAACTGTACCAGAGAAGGTGTGTCTCCTCATCTTTTCCCTGTCGCCGGACTGATAAATAAATGCAGACACCCCAAAATCTGCCAATTTGACGGAGCCATGGTGTCCACCAGAATATTGGCTGCCTTGACATCTCTGTGAATGTGGCCTTCGTTGTGCAAGTACACAAGCGCTTTTAGGGTCTCCTTCAAGATGGTTGCAATCACCGCCTCCTCCAATCCGTTCTGAAATGATGTTTTGAGAATGGCGTGAACAGACCCGGCAGCCATGAAAGGCATGACTTCCCAGAGATGGGTGTCGACGACGAATGCACAGTGGGCGCTGAGAACGTTTGGATGGGAGAGCAATCTCAGAGTCTGCGCTTCCTGCTCGACTTTGTTGATCATGGCGGCGCTTGTCTTGTCGAGATCCACGCATTTGATGGCCACGATTTCTGTGTATGGCACGCAGAGAGCGCTGTAAACAACCGCGCTTCCTCCCCGTCCAATTTCATCCCCCAATCTATATTTTCCAGTCACAACTGGATAAGATTTCTCTTTGCTCTGGCAGCTCACAGTATGCAAATGCTTGCCCATATTAAAACCACATGAGCTAGTCTCGGCCTCCATGGCTGTGCGGGAAGCTACACCACCCCAAGAAGCTCCATTTTCTTCTGAATACAGCACGCGCACAGGAACGAGTTTCATCTTGCCAGTCTCTAAATCTCTTGGCAAGGACGAATAAAAATAGATGGTATTCATATAGTTTCTGAATAGGGAGATGTACAGGATTTCTTGATCTTGGTTTTGCCCCTAATTATAGCCTATGTTCTAAATATACTGTTTTACATAAACAGAACTAGTTTTCTATTTCTATTTATTTAATACGCTTTTGCTATTTTTCCATTCTTTTTCGGCACACAAAATTATATTTAGATTTATTAATGCGATTCGATTAACTATTTTTAGAATAATATTAGTCTTATATACTTATGTGATTTAGTGTCGCATGCAATTTATTATAAAATAATAAAAAGAATATGAAGTAATGAACAATGGTACATTTCATATTGGTATACATTTATATGATTATTACTTTTAAAGATTTTTTATTTGTGTATTTTTTTACGTTATTAGTAGATTACTTTTTAGAGTAATCATTATTATAATGATATTTTGTGTATGTATTTTTTTATTAATTTCATGTTTGATAAACAATTCAATTTTAATTATTTTATTTTTTATGTTGCATTTTATTTGTAATTTGACAAGAAAGTACTTTTAATACATTAATGCACTAATTAATTATGGCCGGCATGTGTCATGAAGAAACTGTAATTTTTATTTTTAGATTCTTCAATGTCTAAATTAATTTTGTCTATTTTGTTAGTTAGGGTTTGATGTGATTGTTAGGGTTTAGGTCCATGCTTGTTGTTGCTCGTACTATCTTGTTGTCATATCGCTATTTTCGCAGCTTTTTCATATTCTCGCACAATTATTTCAATGAGCCGGCCATTTACTTCACCAATAGGGCAACGTAACACCTATAATTATGGCTTCCCTCTCGCTGCCTCCATCTATTGATGTAGGTTTGGCCGACGGAACACTCGGCTCCCATGACTCGCAAGAAAGTGAGGAAGTTTGTCCCAAAAGTCTTCGACGATGTAATCACCTTGACTCTAAGACCCCTTTATCTAATGTTCTTAATTTCTGATTTTGATAAAGCTTGTAACTAGCTCGAATATTTTACCCTTGTTACTTTTTAGCCAAGCCCCTCCTAAAAGCTTACTGAAACAATGGGTTCACAACCATTGGCAACACCATGGTGTCAAACTTGAGGGAGTGCAAAATCTCACCAAGGGTTTCTTTCTTTTTTCGGTTCAACAATGTTGAGCATTGCAAAACCATTGTCAACCATGGTCCCTAGTTTATCCGTAACACACCTTGGTGGTATTTTCTCATTAGATAAGGGATTTCCAAGTCATAGAGTAGACCAAGCTTAAAGTTCCACTGGGTAGAATTCCTCAGGGTTCCCTCTCCCCTTGTGGGGATTTGTCAAACATTTGATCAAACCCTTGGGGAGACTTGTTTTCTTGGAACAACACAAAATTTTCAATGCTTGCCCTCAAAAGCAACTCGTGTGAAGTTGATTTATACAAATACCGAAAGAGAATATTGAAATATAAGTTGGGGAAACTTGTCTCTCAATGTGTTCTACACATTCACCTACCCAATACCTCGCTTCGCTTATCAAACATCTCATCATATGATGCGTGAATGTCCTCTCCTGGTCGATTACCACATTGGTACACAAGAAAAGCCACAACCAAAACCCAAAGCCCCTTCTTCTAGGGATGGCTGGACCACGGTGACCAACAAAAGAGGCTATGCCCATGGCCCTTCGAAATCCTCACCTCTTTCTTATCAACCATCAATAATAATGGTGTAAGCTCCTTTGTGCTCTGGTCAAACAAGATGTGTGTCAAATGCCCTTAGTTTCTCTCTCGCTCTCTACTGCTACCTTGGCCGTGATCCCCACGAAATCTCCCACTCCTTTGGCTTCCTTCACCCTTCAACTCCCTAAAGCGCCTTTCATGAAAGAAAACCACCTGCTCGTGGCTGAAAAGCTCGCCTTGGCCACTCCCGTAGCCCTGCCTCTGCAAAAGATGGCGAATTTGTTCAAGAAAAACACATACCATGGTCAGTGGCCGATGTTTCCCTGATCACTTCGTATCATAATTAGTTTTCTACCCTCTCTAATCTTGATGATGAGGGATCTATGTACTTCCACTCTGTCCAATGAGTGTGTACTCTTGGATAATACGTGGCCTTACTGATCCCACGAAGATATTTGGTTAGGGACAATTGTCTCCACTTTCAACATATGCATATTCTCTCGTGCGGGAAGTTAAACTTGCAGAATTTTTACTCCAGTCTACCACTCACACAATTTGGCCCCATACAACATGTCACATGTCCAATCATGAGCCTAGATGTGGAGGGGTCACGACATGATTGCTCTTGAATTTGCACAACATGTGATTTCTTGGGGCTCGAACCCACCCATTGGGTGGTGTGGACTCTCTTTGATTTTGATGGGAGCATCCTCGGGCTTGCCAATATTTATGCATCCAATGATACAGTTGAGCGAGCTATTTTATACGAGATGGCTTTTTGAATCCCTTCCTAATGCTTTATGGTTTTTGCGTGGAGACTTTAATATGGTGTCCAATACCCGAAAGACAAGGTCATTCGTCTATCTATGTGGTGGTGTGCGTGAGAGCGGGAGGTTTGGTTCTATCTGAGATACAAGCTTATATTATTTGATCCTAACATCCCTTTTAAGGATAGATTTTATTATTCATGGTTCACTCCGGTCCAACTTTAGACAAGGGCAAAACCATGTTATTCAACGTCTTGACCATGTCCTGATGCCTAGCCAAGACTTGTTCTATCTTTCCCCAAGTTTGGTTGCCTTATTGTTGTTAAGCAAGACTCTCTTATCTCAGATCATTCCCCCATATTCTTTAATATCACATGGCTTACTCTTGCCAAAAGACACATGTTTAATTCTCAATTTTACCTCAATACTGCGCACTTGAAACATGCTCGGATTGTGGTGCATATTCAACACATTTGGAACTTGGTTCCTTGTCCTAGTGGTCAAGAAGGATGGATATCTTGGGGGAATGATGTCATCACCAAGACCAACACTTTTCTTCACATATATGGAAGACAAAGCTGCTCTTTTCTAGTAGGATGTCCACAATGCCTCGTATTGTGAATTCCAACGAATCTCACAAGAGCTTAATGCCTCTCCTTTCAATAAAAATTAAAGCTCTAGGATTCCCATTGGAGACACAAAACCAAAATTGAAGATGTTTACAAAGCTATGGGTGCCCCGCTTCATGCTCAACTTCATTGGCTTAAAATTAGAGACGGGGCTTTCAAAGAATTCTTTGTTATGCTTTGAGCTAAGCACTATGCCATGCAAATCAAATCCATTTTTCAAGAAAATATTCAGATCACTTCCTTAAATGATATTCTTCAAGGATTTTCCCACCATAATCATGGTGTTTTTATCTCCCAACCTACTACCCATGCTAGAGAAGAGACATTGCTTAAATTCCCGCAAGTTGTGCCCAACAAAGTCTCTCACTCCGATTGAGTTGTGTGTGATTGCCGCTTGTCTCTTGCAAAACTTAAGAAGGCTAATTTTCAAATGGATTTTGATAAATCACCAGGAATTGATAGCTTTCCTTCGGAATTTGATCAAACTATGTGGGATACTCGGGACTCGACCTTTATAATTTCTATCTTGAGGATTTCTCTTCCAACTATTTGGGTGAGCTGATCAACCAAGGCAACATCAAGTTTATCCCTAAGTCGGGGGATCCTGAGAAAATTTCTAATTGGTGACCTATCACTATACTTAATGTGTCATATAAAATCATCACTAAGGCCTTATCTAATAGAATTACAAACCTCCTTCCTCTTGTTGTCCACAGTAAGCCAACGAGGTTCATTAAGCACAAGTACATTCTTGACAATATCATTGTTGTTTGGGAAGGAATGGAATGGGATCGCCTATCCAAGCAGAAAGCCTTATTTATTAAAATTTATTATGCCAAAGCTTATGACCGCATTGAGTGGTTTTTCAGTTTAACTATACTTCAAGCTCTTGGGTTCGGTTCGAGGTTTTTCCACACCGTGAAGCTTCTCTTTAAAAATTCGGATCACGCATCACCATTAATGGAGCTCAATCTTCTAGGTTTGGCTTGTTCGAGATCCATCCATCAAGGGTGCCTTGGCCCGTTCACTCTACGTGTTCATGGGGTGAAGGTTTTAGCTACTGCTTTCCCAAAGTGCTTCCCAAGGTCTTATTAAGGGAATTTATTTTCTAAACACAGACCAACAACTCATCAATGGCCACTTTCGTTGATGATTCTTTTCTCACTCTCCTTAAAGTATAGAATTTTTTTCACACCACTTTGTCGCTTGGATACCTTTTTCTTGGCCTTTGGATCATCCCTCCCATGGGATAAAACTCAATGGTATTGGAAATCGAAATCCCAATTCTTCCATGGCTTGTAAATTTATAATGGATTTGGATCTAATTGGGTGTTCAATTCAAATTCCTTGGCATTCCTTTTGCCTTCCAGTCACCTCAATACGACTATGGAGCTATTTGGCTCAAAGAGTAGAGCGCAAAATATCCTATTAGATTACCAAACCGTTCTTTCTAGCGAGGTAAATTCTAAATTAGCTCCAATGTTCTCGCCGCTACCCATGCATACTACTCCTATTGTTGTGCTCCTTCTAATGTTTCCTATGCCAATCTTGAAAAAATTGTGAGAGATTTCCTCTACATTGATTCCGAAGGCCACAAGGGGTTTCATAGAGTAGCATGTGACATTTGTTGCACTCCAAAGAAGTTGGTGGCCTTGGCTTGCTTGACATCAAGCTTCAATGGCGAGGTCTCGTGTCAAATGGATGATTTGTAGCTTGGAATATTCTACTCCGGCATTGCATCTACCAAGGTTATCCTCTAGGAAGACCGATTAGGAAAGGCGTTAACTTCTAGTCCCTTCTCCTCCTAGTTTCTATTAAAATCAAAGGTAATTTTTATAGCTCAAAGTATTTGGAAGTTCGGGAATTAATTAAATAACACCTTATTTTGAATGGGATGGATTCAAAATTGGTATTTCTATCAATTGATACTCTCTTTGGTGGCTTTCCATTTTCACTTTCCACGACACCCATCTTTCTCTAGATCCTTGGGATAAATCTATTCGAGATCTTGAGATAAGGCATCAAAGTGGTGGGTGATTTATTTTACAAACATTCCAGATCCTAGATTTCTTGGGGAGCCTTAGCTATTAAGTTCAACCTTCAACACCAAGATGTTGAATCAATCATGAAAATCATTTCTTGCATACATGAGGAGTTCTTACAAAAATTGGAGTCGCTCTGGGAATCCCATGGTGATGCAACTGCGAGAATTGGCCTTCCGCTACTCCAGTCTGCCACTACAAAACCTGTTTGGGTTACTCCTTGCTCACCTTGTAGGTGAATGTTGATTCACTTAACTACCTCTGGAAAGTATCTTGGTGAGAGAGTTTTGGATGCACGGAAGGTAGGTGCGAAGGTATGCACGGAAGTAGAGAAGACAAGTGCGCGAAGACTCGTGCCTGGGTTAAACACATTTGAGACTTAGCTACATTTTGAGCCACAAGACAAAATTGGAGGATGAATAGTTGAAGTGGTGGCCTAGCAATGTTCGAAGATAAGGTTGAGCATGAATACTTATAGTTAAAGTGAAGTCTATTTTTGGAAGGATCTCATGCAGGAAGAAGATAAAGCGTTATGTAGAGTTTGGGATAATAATAGGATTAGATCTAGAGTTTAAAATAGAAGATAACCTATTATTAGATGAAGCTTGCATGCTTCTGTAGTTACCTTATAGTGCACACATGGCTATTTGTGGCATGTGGGCTATTTTGAGAGTGCATGAGAGGTGAAGGGAAAGTCCCCACCCTATATATATTATCATTCACAAATGTTAGGGAGAAAATGTGATTTATTTGTAAGGTTATGTTGTTGTTGTGTTTATGCACATGATCTTATGATGATAGTATTGATGTATTCAGCTATTGTAATGCATGGTGGGTTAATATAATGGATCTTTATGGTTGGTTACTTGTTATTGATGTCTCCGTAACTGGTTCTTTCTTGGTAAATATGATATTGATCCTTATTTAGTTCACCTTACATAAGGATGTGATTTGTTTAGTTTATGCATTGCACTAGTTTATTTGTTATGATTATGGAATGTATCTTCATGCATGCTAACTCCTTAACAAAGTTGGCATTAAAAGAGGGACCTGATACCTTTGCATGCTTTGGGCGAGCATTCAACATTCTCTTGGACGAGGTTCCATCGTGCGAGAGGGTGTTGGTAAAGAAAGTGACTACATTTTGGTTCCATTCTTTGGGACCTCTTTTCAAACTATTACAAGGATGTTGCATGATGAAGATGTATCAATTGACTTTGGACAACATTGAGAGTTGGGTTGTGGATTTAGAAGACTAGTTTTCTCATAGATATAATATTGGACCCGATTTCGATGCTTGCGCGTGGGTTGAAGATAATCTCTATTAAGAATTCTATGAGACATTCATTTGTTGTTTTCTATAAAGTTGTATGAGTGGTGGTAGCATATGCATCAAAGCGAGGTGGAGGTATAAAACAATTATTTGGATGCAAGAAGATTACTGCACTCGTATGATGTTGATGTGACTTGAAACGTGTTGTAGATCATTGGAGTGGTGTTTTTCACAGTTATATGTTGGAGTACATTGTTTCTACTTATTCCTTTCCAGAGGTTATTGAGTTTTAGTTCTTACGCGAACCCAAAGGATCTTATTTGTGCACTATCCCTTTAGTGATTAAGATCTTGTTGGTAACTCTAGATTTGGAAGAATGACCTATGGATAGCTAAACCTCCACCACGCATGGGGGCATGAGTAAGTGTGGTGAATGATGGTGGACTTCACGGCAGAAAAGGAAAGAGAGGAAAGACAACTTAAGTATAATGAAGTGCAGGGAGAGGGAATTAATGAAGAAGTGTGATATTGAGGAGTCTGTGGAGTTGCGGAGGATGATGTCTCATGAAGAATTTGAAGATCACGTGGAAGACATGAAGCCAGAGCATCAGATCTCCCCCATTTAGGTAAGTGTGAAAGAGAATCCCCTTTAGCTTCAGATGAGAGTGTGTCAGAAGAAGAAAGAATAAGGACCTGGAGTGTCTCGCATCCGATCCCACCCGGTGACCTTGTCCTTGCGTTTGGTATTCCAATTCTGAAATAGTTATTGGGAAACATGCTAGTGTTGGTGATAGAGTAGCGACATGTAGCTTTCATTTTCTATGGAATACAAAAGTTCTAGAGACAAAAATTCATCTATGGATGCGTAGACATCTTCTTTGTTTGGTGGTCCGATTGGTGGTATATTTTCTAGCGCGTCATCATGACAAAGCATAGGTGCACATAACGTTGGTAATACATTTGGAAGTAGCACAACTTCACAAACCATGTGAGTTCAATTTAGTACAACAGTTGGAACAAAGAATAGTTCATCCTTTGGTCTGATGCCTGTATATAAGAGGTGGATCAGGACAATCAAGAGGTTCGGGGTCTAGTAGATCTGGTGGTTCTGGAGGTGGAGGGAATACTGGAGGTAATATAGGTTTTGGATCTGGTGGGCATGGTCCACACCAACCACAAAAAGTCTATTATGAGATGTATCTTCACCTACCAGGAGTATAGAGGCATTAAGGATGCAACAGTGAAGCACATGCACATGTGTGAGATACTATGGTGCGCTAAGGGGATTACAAATCTTGAGTGTAATACAAGTCGGTTTGATACTACTTTGCAATGATGCACACATACTTGGTATAGGAAGTTTGAACCATACTTGTTGTAGACTACAATGCATTTCATGGCGATTTCTTGGCTGATTTTCATATACCCGAGTTTGAACATAAAAACATCGGTGTGTTGAAGGAAATTAAACAGGGGATGGTTGAGAGCATCGGGGAGTATGCTACACTCTTTAAAACTTTTCTATCAAATTTGTCTTATGAAATTAACCCTAGCTAGCATGCATAATGGTTTTTGGCGGTTTGATCACACCTTTTAGAAGGGCACTCTCTCATAAGACTTTAATGGATCCACGTGAGGCTTTGGAAGTAGCTTTACACACCGAGGCAGTTGGGAGCGTAGACACTGGAGTTAGCCTATTCTTGGAGGTGCAAATTACATCTATGGCGAAACAATTAGAGAAACTATTAGCCAATTCAGCTCATGAGACATGTAGTGGAATATGGTGTATAGATTGTGAGGTGGAAGGACACACTAAGGATAGTTTGTCCCCATAAATCAGTGTGTGCCATGTTGCTTTATATTGTGATATCTGTCACTTAGATCTGATTTGAGTAGGTGCCCATTGTTGCGGTGTCCGATCCGAAAGAAAGTGTCCTATTCTTGTAAGATTTTAAGTCTCACACTCATGATACAAATAATTGTACACCAATTGATCAGATTCATGAAGCTATTCAAACAGTGTGCATCGGACTAGTGTTACAAACGAGTTCTAAGGAGCAAGGTGAACATCATATTCATAACCACAATGAAGGGAGTTCGATGGAGGTGGTTGAGATAGAGGTTACGGTGGAGGCTTGAGGTCAAGGTCATGGTGGTGGAAGAAGTGACTTCCCTCGTGAAACCTATTTTACATGCGGATCCCCGATCATTATAGGCGTGAATGCCCTCGAACGTAGTTTGGTCATGGTGCGGAAAAAACATAAGTTTGAAGAATGTCTTGAGTTATATGAGCACATGAGTAAGAACTATAAGAAGAATGATAAGGGCACATGAATGATTAAAGTGCAATGCATTGTTGAAGACCAATGGATTCCTAAGATTGATCCTGATCTTGAGATGTTGCCTGTATTAGTGACTACACGCACTGAGGTTATGCACGCTCGTGAGATCCCAAAGAATAAACCTGTTATTACAAAGTGAGAGGTGATAAATGAGAAATATATAGATCCTGCCCATCAGAAAGAGGTATACCAAGAGACTATTGAGGTTATTAGAAAATTGCAAGGTGAGATACAGTGCTTGAAGGAGCAATCGTGGAAGTTGGAACAAGCAAATAAAGTTGAGTTTCCTCAGAAAGATGTTGATGACTTGAAGGAGGTTTGTAAGATGTTGTGCCAGGAGAATATCATTCCTTTGTTAGGGGAATGGCTGAGGGAGAAGATACCGCACATTGGATTTGAGCGCGAGAGACAGATATTGCATGCACACTTACCACCTCACAGTCTTGAGTATGATAAAGAGATAACTTTGAATGCACTTGTTGATGGTTGGTTTTTGAGTAACATATTGATTGATACAGGTGCAAAAGTGAATTTACTCACTTTCGATGCATGGAATCAAATGGGTAGACCGCCATTACATCCCTCTTCAAATTTGCTATATATGACGAACAAGACTAGATCCACACCCATTGGAGTATTGAAGGATGCCATTATTACTATACAAGGGGCCAAGTTTATTGGGGACTTTGAGGTATTGGTGCTTGCAAAAACAAATAGTTTTCCAAAGCATTGCTTAAACACCCTTGGTGTTACACGAATAATGTTGATCTACACTTCAATAAAGGTTATATCAGTTTTGAGAACAAAGAGGAGTGCATAATTATTCCTTTGACAGATGGGAAGGCTACACCGTATGTAGAACCCTTGAGTGAAGAGGATCTGAACATGATATATGCATGCACAATTAAGGATCTGGAGTGCTTGAGCCATCTAAATAAGGTGTTATACAGTGGGATGATGCTTAGTCTATGAGTGATACAACAAATATTTCTGTGATAACTGGGTGCATGGAACACATACAAGTATTTCTTGTGATAACAAGAGAGATCAAGAATACGATTACTAATGTGATCAAAGCCATGCGATGTTCAAAGTTTGAGTCATAACTAGGTACCCGATAAACTAGTGAAGGAAGTCTTGATGTATTTATGCGTGCCATGGAATCCCAGAGGAAGGATGAGGGTGATAGAAGAAATATGATAGTTTATACCTCGAGACAAGCGCATGCTTTGGTGGAATACACACAGAGATAACCGTTTGGAGTGGCGAGAGGTGGGAATCACCTTCTCTACTAGGTTTCTAAATAAAAATGTACCTTCACAGATATGCGAATTCCATGGGAAAGATTACGTCGCACCACGTTAAAAGTGTGAAAGACTCGGAAAAAGGGATAGGAGGCCTTGCCGTCATCACTTTGGGTACATAAGTTCTATGCCACTCTAAGATTTTTGCGCACGCACATGGTATGTTCATGCAGAATTAACAAGAGCAATAGTTAATTGGTAGGAGATGACCTTAGGTATGATTCATACCTTTGATTATTTTTCTACTAAACCTCGGTGAATGAAGCATTACAGATTGTGAAGTGCCTTACAATGGGGGATAGTGCAAAGGATGAGGAACTCTTGTTAGATATGTTTGGAGAGTTATATTTGGAGGTGCGATTTGAAGAAGAAGAGACATATGAGGAGCATCTTGGGCACCTGCTTAGAAAAAGAAAAGGGTAAGATGGTTTACATGATTGATGATGAAGAGGTAGAGAATTTGGATGTTGACCACACTATAGGTATGTGTGAGGTCTTAGATAGTGCTGATGGAAAGGTGTGCACTTATCACGAGCCTATGAAAACGAATAAGGTCAACATTGGAACAAATAAATAACCAAAGAAGCCATTATTGGTGACTATTGGTTTGAAAAAGAGGTGGAAAATATTATTGAGCTACTGCGCGACTTCCAGGACTTATTTCTGGAAGGCTATCATGATTTGAAGGGATTACATCACTATTTGGGTGAGATGGGGATCAAGTTAAAGGAAGGTGTGCGATTGGTTAGGAAGAGGCTTTACAAGATGAATCCTAATCTGCTTGTCAAAGTTAAGGAAGGGATTGATAAGGTGTTGAAATATGGGATCATTGAGCCCATTGAGGAGTCATAGTGGGTTAGCCCCATGGTGATAAGCATAAATAAAGATGGAAGGATAAGGATCTGCGTGGATTATAGAGAGTTGAAGGTTGCCTATTTTTTGTCTCCAAATAAGCGCATCCTCCAAATGGCAAGAAGAATGTGAGCAGGGCGTTCGATGTGATTGGGAAACAAGGGATCACCTCTCAAGTTGTGGGACTTGGGCTTGAGGTGAACCTCCAGGAGAAGGCTGGCTTCCTCTTCCTAAACTAATTGTTGTACTACTCCTAGTGTAATAAAATGGTTATCTAGTCCTATGCTAACATTTCATGGGTTTTAGGGAAAGAGATTTGCAAGAAATGAAACTATACTAGGAATGGTGATGCACCAAATAAAGGGTGTTTCCAAACTCAAGAAGGGTTAATTTGAAGAGGGTGTGTGCACCACAAGTCAACTTCACCTACTACAACTTAGAGAGGGTACAAAATACCACAAACTAGGAAGCACGTGTTCCCTTTGTTAAACTCGATCAGAAAAACAAGTTATCAGTCTTCCAGTGAAGAAGGATGAACTTGAGAAGGGTGAATAAGCACCACAACTCAACTGCATGCAATGCTCCACCACTTAATAAGCACAGAACTCTAAGAACCTGCAATAGAAACATGAACTTGCACAAAGTGTACCTACAAGCATGAGAAAAGGCACAAAGAAGTATAAAAGGATGAAAGGACTAAGATTAGTCACAAAACACACACTTTTATTACTTCAACAACATGCATAATGCATCATACATTCAGAAGAGGCAATGGTTTCCATTAAAATCTTGAAAAGGAGGCTTGAAAGTTACCTCAACATACAAGGACAACTTGTAGAGAGAGAGGACTCTTGAAAAATTTGCACTTGTCTCAGATATCTAACCTGTCCAACCTGTCTGACCCCTTAGAATGAGCTTCCAACTTACATTTATAGAAGAAGTTGAGAGATAGAGGAGAGAAGGAGTCATAAATTCCCTTCCTAAATTAAAGGTACATGATATATTTACTACGGTTGGCCGAACCACTTGGGAAGGTTCCATCATGTGTCATTAATTTCTGTTGACCTAGTCTTGTCAATTAATTAAAAGAATATTTAAGTAATAATAATAAATATTATTAAAAAAATATGGTGCCCCCGAAGACCTGGTTTGACTTGAAGAAAGTGGGGGGCCATGAAAATAGGTTCAAAACAACCCAACTTGGTGGTTAGCTTGCGAGCCAACTCACCGAGTTAGGCTCGATCTCTCTACCGATTCACCACAACCGAGCTCCCATTCTACACGTATTGACCGAGATAATTTGCATTACCTCATCCAAACTGATGAGCCCAAAATTACTCGCATGAGCTTATCACCGAACTCTATCTCTATAAGCTCTCTGTTTGATATGCATCGATATATCCTTCATTTGAACACATTTAATCGAGCTTACCACCCATGCGACCATTTCGAGTTCCTCCACGTGTTAGTTTTCCTTGGGTGAATTTACCTTGTTGGCGAGCTCAATGTTTCACCAAGCTCTTGTAATGGTTGGTACGATCTCTCCTTTAATGTTGAGCAACTCGGCCTCATTCTACCTTCTTCGGTTCACCCATCCTGGATTCATTCGACTCCATGAACACTCCACTGACTCATCCGTCATCCAAACTCGGCATTAACTCACAATTGACTCATCTATGCCAAAATGTCTCAGGATTCATTGGTATTGATTCCCATTTGGTGAGAATTACTATTTACTTTGTTGACATCCTTTTCATGAACTGTCGTGCATCGCTGCTGTCCCGAGCGTTGAGATTATTCAATCGAAACATTTTCAACTCATGCTTGGCCGGCTCGTTTCAATTTATATAGAACTCACGCAATTTATCTTGCACTTGCCATGAGCTCCTTGCCGAGTAACTCACTCGGCTTACCGTCACCAAATAGCTCAACATCGGTCCACTTATCGAGCCCATCGTGCATTAAATGAAAAGTCCTTATCATCTTCAACTCATTCGAACTCCTCAAACTATTCTCCGGTTAGGCTCAACTCACCGTAGAACACTCTGCAATCTTTTGTGCTACGTTATCATTTAAGCTCAATGAATAGCTCTTTGGAATGAACTCGGGAGGGGTCCTTCGTACATCATCACCGATGCATCCGAGCTCTCAAGGCCTCAATCTTCTTGGTTCGTGGCCTACGTCGATTGGATTTTCTACATGTCGAGCTTCTTCATTCTTTGACTAGAAAGTGCAAAGTTCCTAGCCGCCATCTTTCCCATGCTCTGTTCCTTACAACTGCAGGATCCTTCGGTTACTCTTTTGAACTCCATGATCGTTTTTAGCCATACTACTACCTAAACTCATTGACACCGGTGATCTCTCCACATAAATCGATCTCACGAGCTCTGTGTAATCTCCTTGCATGATCTCACTTTGCATTGAATGAGCTCTATGTATTAATTGCCTCGATTCACTTGGAAAAATTCATGTTTTTCCACGTACTATGTTCTGAACGGCGAGCCCTTATTCATGTTGAGAAACTCGGCTAATCGTCACATTCTCTCCGCTTGTGTTGGCCTTGAATTTTATTGACTAGGCTTTTGAATTTGGTGGATGAATGCCCCAAAGACCCCATGTCTGCGTTGTGGGACAAATTAGATCCCCACCACGTCATGCGTGTTGTCACCTCATGTGAGCACAACTCCTATCTACTCAGCGCGTTCCACTACTCAACATTATTGTGACCAATCTTCTCATATGCTTTTCCTACCAAGATGGAAATGCACAATATGTATAAAATAGCTCTACCAAAAAATTTTCCAAGCATCTCATGAGTCACCTCGTCATTAATTTCCATGATGACTCAACCTGTTTATGCCAAAATGATCATTGAAACCCGCAACGGCTTGGTCCAACCAACAAAATTTCCTGATGTGCCATGGATTCCAAAATTCCCCAACCCAGACTTTACTTCGCCATATTCCATGGCTTGGTCACACTACCTCGGCTGACCCGACATGCCATGGTACTTGATACCTTGTTTTCCATGTGCCAACTTGACAAATTGATTTTGATCCCCACAATTCCCATGAGCACGCGGGATCACCATGAGTCTTTTCCTCCTACTGAGTTGAGATGGATGGGCTCTTATTTTACCCCACGACATGTCCAAACCTCTCGAGCTCACCGGCCCTCAACTCGGCCCAATTTATGCAACCACCAAGTTAACTCTTGCCGAGTTCTCCTAGATTGAGCTCAACCTTGACTCCTATTGAAAATTCTTGAAGTGGACTTCTGCTACGAACTCGGCTAAGATGGAAACTTGTTGACATTGAGCTAGACCTTCTCTCCTCCTGTGAGCCATTTTCAAACACTATCGAGCTAATCATTGACACCTCACCACCACATCAAGCTATCTTCAAATATATAAGCATTCTTACACCCTTCGATCATCCCAAGCTCGGACTTGATCCCCGATTTCTTCATATGGTGAGTGGTTATTTTGAGAATGGCCCGAGCTCACCTCATTCTTCCCGACTTAGCTCAAACCCATTCTTCTAATGCACGTCCGATGTACCTACGTAGACACCGATCTCAACAACTCGAGCACCTTACTATACTTGGTTCCAACTTGGGTCTCTGAGTTGTTTCCTCCAGTGTAACCCGACGCCTTTACCTAAGCACCAGAGCTCAAGTTCAAGTGCCCTATCAACCTATGATTTTCCTTTTGAAACTAATTTTGTTGGGATCTTCTTAAAATCTAGAGAATTATGAAATCTCCATAACGCACTCTAGAATTATTTTATTAAATTGGATCAATTCTTTCCCGCATTCACTGGAAATGGGCCCGTAGGGGCCAATTTTTGTATTATGAGCCAAACCATGAACTCCAAGACCAAAAAGGGAAGAATAGTGTAAAATGATTTTGAAATATTTGAACACTGTAAATGTCTCCAAAGCATAACATTTCACTTGTAGGCCCCAAAATAATTCATGGAGAACTCTTCTGGTCCTAGGATCCAGTATACCCTCGTTGTCCAATTTTTACTTAGGGGGAAAAATGGACAACATTTTTGGTGACCTCTCAGGGAAGATTGACTGCTAAGCATGATTCCAGTAGCCTTAAGTCATTCATTGGGCATGGAGTCAATATTGGGATCCCAAAAATGATTTGAAGATGATCGGCACATCCCAAAGTATCCTTGGTATTATTGATCTTGAACTCGAGAATGATGGGCATAAGGTATACTAAATCTGACGAATACTTGGCATCTATGGAACATTGCAGAATTTTGAATGAGGCAGATCATGAAACTCTTATGGAAACTTTGAACCTTCCTTCTCCTGCAACACCTTCCGATGATGCTACAATGTGCAAGAGCAACAACAACACACAACACACACCAAAACAATGAAAACCATACATGCCAAAATTGAAACATGCAGGGTGTGCAATGCACTTATTCTACTAAAAACAAACCTATGTCTACTCTACACTAACTGGTGGAACATGTGAGTTAAACAAACCCTGCAACTAGTTTTGTAAAATAACTCCCTTTCCTCATAATGGGCAGCCATGCAGATGATTTGAGAACATACATGGTTGATACCGAGAGTGGAAAAATGAAACAAGCCCTGACTCTCTACTTGGTTCACCAAGGCATCAACTAGAAAGAAAACTAATTCCTCTTTTAGTTGCTCTGCATTTGTCCTATAGAGGCATTGTAACCGATCCTCATAATTGTGAAACTCATTTCGCATTCGAAACAAATATTCTTGGTTCTAGATTTTCCTCGGCTTCAAGGAAGCCAAATAGCTTATGGGAAATGGTCTAACCCGTTGAATATTCTGCTGCTGCTCGAACCTCAACTTTAACAAGAAATTCTTGCCGAAGACATTCTTTAAAAAGATGATAATTCGTGACTTGATTTCTCTCTTATTTCCCATTTATAAGCAATTGATATTTCACCTAGACGGATGGTATTGCAGTGACATCTCCCTCATTCAACATGGAATTTGAAAATTCAAACCCTCCTATTTGTAAATTTTGAAGATTGTTAGGGGAAGAAAAATATTGAAGAATACTTTCCTCTATCACAGACTTATTAACCAAATCAGTTCCAGTAACTGAAAATAGGAAGCTCTCCATGGCATAATCTTTGTTCAATGCTTCTAGATTAGTCCAAGCTTCTCTTGTGTGTTCCTCCTTTACGTGTGATGAGGGATATGGAAGACTCAATTCCTCCAATTTTGATTCCAAAGGACAGTTATGAGTAATGAGATGTTCTTGAGCATGTCCCTCTGCAACACTCGACACTTTGTGTTGGAAAAGAAGTGATGGAATAACAAGATTATCAAGTTCCATAGGCTCTGTCCATCAAAACATTCTTCCAAATCTGATAGATAATCTGCTTCTTCATTCTCTGACTATATCAAAGGTTCCTCCTCAATCTGAGTATCCTCCGAACTAGAACCTCCTTCACCTTGATATTCTTCATTCTCAAACATGAAATTAGAAAGATCAAATTCATTTAAAAATAAGATTTTTGAGAAGGTAGAGAGGGAAAAGGGGTAGAAAGCCTCTACACGGTCTCATCCGCATTCTCAATCTCTGAATCTGACTTGGTTTTGTGAAACTCCTTGTGGCTAATTGTAACATCTAATGATGATCTTGGAAATCTGCTACAACCCTCTAGAAGTGCTTCAAGTTATTTACATGCATGACAATCAGGATTATTGCACTCATTAGAATCATCTTGTACACTTGAGATTCTTTCTTCTTCATCTTGCACACGCTCTTCTACTACTTATTTTTCCACCTTTGGTGATCGAACTTCTACGATGAAATTGAGCTAATATGAATCTTTGCATTATGAATAGGTAGACTACTTTGGTCTTCATCCTCCAGCTCTGGATTTTTTCTTGGTACAAAACTAGTTTGTTTCATCTGTTTCTGATCTCCAACTTCTGTAGAAGGTTTAGTCAGGAATGAAGTTTGCTTGATGTTAAGTTTTGTAGCCCACTCCTTCAAATTATTTGCATGCTCAACTTTTCTAGTCTCTTTGACCATATACTCCTCCTTTTCACACATTTATTGACGATGCTCCTCCCAAAATGGATTTGGAACTATAAGATGAGGGCCAAATTGGGATTCAATGACTTCCCTCATTGTTTAAGATAGCGGAAAAGGTGCAACTTCTTGTCTTGGTGGCCTTAGAAAAAAAGGACATTTGGAAGGGTGAGGGACAAAAGATTCATGATGGGATGGAAAGATAGGAAATGAAGGAATGGAATTCTCAAGCATGTGCAGATGGTGAAAATCTTGGAATTTGAGGTTTGGATTGAAATGACATTGACTTAGAAATGGAAAGAGAACTCGAAGTGGTGGTGTAGGACTTTCCCATTGACAAGGATTCCTTACATCAAACTCATAATCCTCTATCTCTTCGATCCAACCTTCAAGTTGAGGTAGTAATTTAGTCATGAAACCAATATTTTCCTGTAGGTTGTCAAACTTTGGCATAGGGCCCACCCACGAGACAAGGTACCCTAAAGCCGTTCCTGAATGCCTTCATTTGAGCTGTGGCTCTGGATTGCACCATACCTACCTCCATTCTTTGAAACTTGAGCTGTAACTCAACATTTTCACATGTGTGATGGCCTCCAAAATCTGCATGTCCTTGCTCTTGGAAAGTTGCATAGTTAGTTGAAAAACCATAATGACCATGACTCTGCTCATGGGGATATGCATGTTGCAAGTTATTTTCTTGATAAAATGGAGGTGGAGGTGGAGGTGGAAAGAACCCACAACTACCTGCAAGTGGGAATCCCACTATGGAAATGAATCCATGATGGCACCGCTTCATGAATGGAAAGATGTCAAAGAAAACTAGATGGAAATGGATAAAACTAAAAGTTTACAACACAGAGAGTGGGTCACTTTGACCAATGAAGTCACCAGTTGTGCTTGGGTATACCTCGTAAGGATGAAATTTCACTAAGAGCACAACAACTTAATGAAATGAAGTAATGCTGCAACGGGTGATGTTGAGATGCCTCTTTTCCTTCTCCTTGAAGGAGACAAGGAAAGTTCGATATGTTGATGATTTCCTTGATTTGAAGAAGTTCTTGTCGAATTATTTGCATAAGTGAATAAACTGAAACTTGAAATCTAGAGAGATAAAGTCGTCAGATACTTTAATTTGTGTAAGTGAGAAGAGAAGTACCAACTCTTGGTCCCACTGTGCATGCCACAAACAAAATAGAGAGGGTACAAAATACCACAAACTAAGAAGCATATGTTTCCTTTGTTAAAATCGATCAGAAAAATAAGTTATCAGTCTTCTAGTGAAGAAGGATGAACTTGAGAAGGGTGAATAAGCACCACAACTCAACTGCATGCAATGCTCCACCACTTGATAAGAACATAACTCCAAGAACCTGCAATAGAAACATGAACTTGCACAATGTACCTGCAAGCATGAGAAAAGGCACAAAGAAGTATAGAAGGATGAAAGGACCGAGATTAGTCACAAAACACACACTTTTATTACTTCAACAACATGCAAAATGCATCATACATTCAGAAGAGGCAATGGTTTCCATTACAGTCTTGAAAAGGAGGCTTGAAAGTTCCCTCAACATACAAGGACAACTTGCAAAAGAGAGAGGACTCTTGAAAAATTTGCACTTTTCTCAGATATCTATCATCCTAACCTATCTCGACCCCTTGGAATGAGCTTCCAACTTACATTTATAGAAGTTGAGAGAGAGGAGAGGAGTCATAAATTCCCTTCCTAAATTGAAGGTACATGATGTATTTATTACAGTTGGTTGAACCACTTGGGAAGGTTCCATCATGTGTCATTAATTGCCTATTGACCTAGTCTTCTCAATTAATTAAAAGAATATTTAAATGAAGTATTTTAATAATAATAAAAAATATTATTAATAAAATGTTAAAAAATATTAATTTAATTAAAAAATATGGTGGGCCCCTCAAAGACTGGTTTGACTTAAAGAAAGTGGGGGCCATGAAAATAGGTTCAAAACAACCCAACTCGGTGGTTGGCTTGCCGAGCCAACTCACCGAGTTGGGCTCGAGCTCCACTACCGTTCACCGTAACCAAGCTCCCATTATGCACGTATTGGTTGAGCTACTTTACATTACCACATCCAAATTGATGAGCCCAAAATTACTCTGCACGAGCACACCGCCGAACTTTATCTCCACGAGTTCTATTTGATATGTAGTGAGCTAGCCTTCGTTTGAGTTAATTTGACCGAGTTTACCACCCATGCGACCATCACCGAGTTCCTCCACATTGTGTTAGGTTGCCTTGGGTGAATTTACTTTGTTGGCAAACTCAATGTTTCACTGACCTCTTGTAATGGTTTGTACGAGCTCTTCTTGATGTCGAACAACTTGGCCTCATTCTACCTTCTTGATTCACCCATCCTAGATTTGTTTGACTCCATGTACACTCCATCGACTCGGTTGTCATTTAAACTCAGCATTAACTCACAATTGACTCATCCATGCCAAATTGTCTCAGTCTTCATCGGTCTTGATTCCCATTTGGTGAGAATTACTATTTACTTCGCTGACATCCTTTTCACGAACCTGTCGTACATTGGCCAAAATATCCTGAGCGTTGAGCTTCTTCAATTGAAACATTTTCAACTCATGCTTGGCCGGCTCATTTTAACTTATACATAAATCACGTAATTTATCTCGCACTTGCCATGAGCTCCTTGCCAAGTAACTCACTCGGCTTACCATCACCAAATAGCTCGACGTCGGTCCACTACCGAGCCCATCGTGCATTAAATGATGAGTCCTTATCATCTTCAACTCATTTGAACTC
Organism: Taxus wallichiana var. yunnanensis; assembly: GCA_018340775.1. Classification (NCBI taxonomy): domain Eukaryota; kingdom Viridiplantae; phylum Streptophyta; class Pinopsida; order Cupressales; family Taxaceae; genus Taxus; species Taxus wallichiana. The sequence goes on along the minus strand of CM031241.1, from coordinate 75,165,695 downwards.
CTCTAACTCTTCTCTGGTTAGGCTCGAATCACCATAGAACACTCTGCAATCTTCTGTGCTATGTTATCATTTGAGCTTGGTAATAGCTCTTTGGAATCAACCGGGGAGGATTCCTTTGTGCATCGTCACCGATGCATCCAATCTCTCTAAGGCCTCAACCTTCTTGTTTTGTGGCCTACATGGCTTGGATTTTCGCATGTCGAGCTTCTTCATTCTTTGACTAGCGAGTGCAGAGTTCCTATCCACCATCTTTCCCACACTATGTTCCTTCCAACGGGATCCTTTGGTAACAATGTTGAACTCCATGCTCGTTTTTAGCCATACTACTGCCTAAACTTGTTGAAATTGGCTATCTCTCCACATAACTCGATCTCACAAGCTCTGTGTCATCTCCTTGCATGATCTCACTTTACATTGAACGAGCTCCATGTATTAATTTCCTCGATTCACTCGGAAAACTTCATGTTTTTCCATGTACTATGTTTTGAACGGCGAGCCCTTATTCGTGTTGAGCGACTCGGTTAACCATCACATTCTCTCTGCTTGTGTTGGCCTTGAATTTTATTGAACAAGTTTATGACTTTGGTGGATGAATGCCATGGACACCCCACATCTTCATTATGGGATAAATTAGACCCCGTAACATCGTGCTTGTTGTTGTCACCTCATTTGGCGCAACTCCTATTTACTCGGCATGTTCCACTACTCAACATCATTGTGACGAATCTTCTCAATTACTTTTCCTACCAAGATGGAAATGCATGGTATGAATGAAATGTCTCTACTGACAACTCTGTCGAGCATCTCATGAGTCACCTCATCATTAATTTCCATGATGAATCAACCTATTTATGCCAAAGCGATCATTGAAACCCGTAGCGGTTTGGTCCCACCAACATAAATTCCTGATGTGCCATGGACTCCAAAATTCCCCGACCTAGACTTTACTTCACCATATTCCATGGATCGGTCACACTACCTCGGCCGGCCCGGCATGCCATGGAACTCGAAACCTTGTTTTCCATGTGCCAACTTGACAAATTGATTTTTGATCCCCACAATTGCCACAAGCGCGCGAGATCACCATGAGTATTTGCCTCCTACCGAGTCGAAATTTGGATGGGTTGTTCTTTCATCCCACAACGCATCCAAACCTCTCGAGCTCGCTGGCTCTCAACTCGGCCCAACTTGTGCAACCACTAAATTAACCTTCGTCGAGTTCTCCTAGATCGAGCTCAATCTCGACTCCTATTGAATATTCTCGAAGCGGACTTCCTGCTACGAGCTTGGCTAAGATGGAAACTTGTCGACATCGAGATATACCTTCTTATACTCCTTGTGATCCATTTTCAAACACTATCGAGCTAATCGTGGACACCTCACCACCACGTCAAGCTATCTTTGAATCTATAAGCATTCTTACACCTTTGATCATCCCAAGCTCGGACTTGATCCCCGATTTCTTCATATGGTGAGCGGTTATTCCGAGCATGGCCCGAGCTTGGCCTCATTATTCCCGACTTAGATCGAACCCATTCTTCTAATGCACGTCTGATGTACCTACGTAGACACCAATCTTAACCTGAGCACCTTGCTACACTTGGTTCCAACTTGGGTCCCTGAGTTGTTTCCTCCAATGTAACCCGACGCCTTTACCTAAGCACCGAGCTCAAGTTCAAGTGCCCCATCAACCTATGATTTTCCTTTTGAAACTAATTTTGTTGGGATCTTCTTAAAATCGAAGAATTACGAAATCTCCATAATGCCCTATAGAATTATTTTATTAAATTAGATCAATTATTCCCTCATTCACTGGAAATGGGCCCGTAGGGGCTAATTTTTGTATTATGAGAAAAACCATGAAATCCAAGACCAAAAAGGGAAGGATAACGCAAAATGATTCGAAGCCTTCGAGAATCGTAAATATCTCCAAAGCAAAACATTTCACTGTAGGCCCCAAAATAATTAATGGAGAAATCTTGGTCCTTTGATCTAGTATACCCCCATTGTCTAATTTTTACTCGGAGGGCAAAAATAGACAACATTATGTTATAGATCCTTTCCCCATACCTTTTACTGAGGATATCTTGGAGGGTGTTACAAAGCACAAGCTTTACTCTTTCACTGATGGATTCTTTGGTTATCATCAGGTGCAGATTGCTTGTTGAGATGTGGAGCTCAATTACTTAATTTTAGCATACTTTATCAACTTGTTGAAAAACACAGTAACCGACATTGGTTATGTAGGGACCGACATCGGTCACCTATGACCGACATCGATCAGGAAAGTAGGAACTGCCTTCAGTTAAGTCTAACTAAAATCGGTGACTTAAGCTGAAATCATTTACCTATGCGTGAGTGTTTTATTTAACTCACATGAATTAGATCTAATTTTAGTATTAAATTAGATCTATTGATTGTAATTGCATGGCTAAGTGCCCTAAGTTTGTATAAGGTATTTATAAGCTAGAAAGCTAGGGTTAGAAGAGAGTTGCGATTATTGTGAGAAAGAATTCTTGGAGAAGAAGAAAAAGCTTGAGAAAAAGAAAGTACTATACATTGTGAGAGGTGTGGAAGATTATAAATCTTCATTGTATATCTCTTGAAAGCTTTGAATAATAGATTGACTTATTTCTTGGTGGACGTAACCCACATTAGGTGAACCACGTTAAATCTGGTGTTGATTTATATCTCTTGTTTTGTGTATTTCTTCCGGTAGAATATTTGGTTTTATTACATGTATGCTTAGATCGATATATTATCCGTACAACTTGTGTGCTTACCCCAACAAGCTGGTATCGAGCTTTGTTTGAGGGTTTTGTGTGTTGATGGTTTACTCACGAGGGTTTTTGATTGAGTGAGATCTACAACAATTGCAGAAGAAAACAAATACAAGGTAGAGAAGTTTGACGATTTGAAATTATCAATTATAGAAGATGCATATTGAGAATTATCTAAATCAAATATATTTTTACTTACCGTTGGATGAAAATTATAGACCTACAAAGATGGTGATGAAGAATGAAATATTCTTGAGGAAAGACTTTGAGATCTATAAGATTGAGTCACAGTAGCATCTGTGGCTTCTAATATTATAGAAGCAAAATCTATAGTAGAGTTAATGAAATATCTTGCTAATTTATATGAAAAATTTAGTGCTTCAAATAAATTTTATTTTATGAAGAAACTATTTAGTTCTAAGATGCATGAAGGAGGATCTGTATCTAATCATTTGAATGATTTTTGATATATTGTAAATCAATTAAAATCGATTGATATTCTGTTTGATGATGAAGTAAAAGCACTCTTATTCTTATGTTTTTGCTTGATAGTTGGGATAACTTGGTAATGGATATTAGTAATACAACATATGCTAATAATATTTTGAAGTTTGATGATGTGGTTGGTATAATATTGAATGAAGAAATTCATAGGAAAATTACAAAGGAATCATCATCTGGAAATGCTTTGAATGTAGAAACCAGGGAAAGGAAGAAGGAGAGATCCAAGAGTAAGAATAATGGGAAATCAAAGTCAAAGGATGACATATCTAAATCCAAAGGTAAGGAAATTACTTGTTGGAATTTCAAAAAGAAAGGATATACAAAGAAATATTGTTGGTCAAAGCATAAAGAAAACCAACATCCAGACAAAGGTAAAAGGAAAATATTGCAACGGAGGTAATGTAAAATGCTCTTATTATTTCTTTGGATAATAGAATAGAATCATGTGTTTTAGATTCAAGAGCTTCTTTCCATGCAACCCCTAATACGGGTTATTTTAGAAATTATGTCTAGGAAAATTTTGGGCATGTTTATTTGGGTGATAATGAACCTTGCGGTATTGCGGTAAAGGAGAAATTCATCTAAAATTGTATAATGTAGATACATGGATATTGAAAGATGTGAGACATGTGCCAAGCCTCAAGAGGAACCTTATTTCGTAGGGTAACTAGGTCAAGTTGGTTGCATGGTTACATTCACAATCGACTCTTGGAAATTCACCAAGAGTGCCCTTGTTGTGACAAGAGACAAGAAGGTAAGAACGTTATATTTGTCTAACTATGTTCTTGATTCCTTTTACGTATTATCTATTTGATTCGGATGCATGCATGTGGCATAATTGGTTGGGCCATATGAGTAAAAAAGGAATGCAGATCTTAAAAGGTAAGGGTAAGTTATTAGTTTTGAAATATTTAGATCTTGATTTCTGTGAGCATTGTGTTTTTGGAAAGTAAAAGAGAGTGATATTTCTCAAAGTTGGGGAAACTAAGGAGTAAAAATTGGAGCTTGTACACTCATATGTGTGGGGACCAACCCATGTAGCTTCTCATGGAGGATCCCAGTATTATGTTACTTTCATTGATGATGCTACAAGAAAGGTATGTGTTTATTGTATTAAACATAAATATGATGTTTTTGAGACTTTTAAAAGATGGAAAACCCTTGTGGAAAATGAATCAAATTCAAAGTTCAAGTGCCTTAGATATGAAAATGGTGGTGAATATTGTAGTAAATATTTCAATGATTATTGTTCAGTGAATGAAATACATAGAGAAAGAACGGTTCCAAGAACACCACAAGAGAATGGTATTACAGAAAGAATGAACAAGATAATCATGGAACATGCTAGAAGTATGAGGATACATGTTGGATTGCCCTTACAGTTTTGGGTAGAAGCAGTTGATATAACATTTTATTTGATTAACTGTGGGCCTTCAAGTTCACTAGATGGAGGAATACTAGAAGAAGGTTGGATCGGAAAAGAGGCGAGATCTTTCTTTTCTTAGAGTTTTTGGTTCAAAATATTTTGTGCATGTTGTTAAGGAAAATAGAAAAAGTTGGATTCAAAATCCAAGAGATGCACTTTCATTGGTCATGGATCTAGTGATTTGAGAATCCATTTTTGGGATTTAGAGAATTCTAAAAAATTTAGGAGTCGTGACATTGAATAGAATGAAAAGGAAATATACTGAGGATCAATTTTTTCTACCCAAGGACAAAGCTGGTTGAGAATTTTTTGAATGAAAATGAACTCTCGGATTTAAAAATCATACCTACGGGGTTATATAGTAACCGGTGTTAGTTGACCCTAATCGACATTAGTCGGTTGAATCGGTATCATTTACGAGAAGAGCCAAACCGGAATCGGTTAGCGAAGCTAGCGTCGGCTGCGGTGGTGACCGGTGATAGTCACTTTCAAAATTGGAAACCAATGTCCGGGAGGTCGAGAATGAGCCTTTGGTACCTCAAAATATTGTGTGAAGGTCGTAAAGGGTAAGTGAACCTCCGAGAAAGATTTACACCTTCTCTATTTTATTTATTATTGGTGATAATGGTGAACCGAGATAGTTTTGAAGAAGTAATGTCGGATGAGACCCATGTACAAAGTGGGAGCATGACATGGATGAAGAGATGGACTCCTTGGAACAAAGCTAAACTTGGGATTTGGTTAAGTTGCGGTAGGTAAGAGGACATTGTAGAAAAATGGGTTTACATAATCAAGGAAGAAAAGGGTGGACTAGAAAGGTACAAGGCAAGGGTTGTAGTAAAGGGATTTGCCTGAAAGCAGATATTGAATTTAGTAAAATATTTTCTCCTGTTGTAAATATGACTTCTATTCATACTATATTGAGTTTAGTTACAATAGATGATTTGCATTTAGAGTAAGTTGATGTCAAGATGAAATTTCTTCATGTTAATTTGTAGGAAGAGATTTATATGAATCAACTACTTGTGTATGAAGTCAAGGGTAAGGAGAAACTTGTGTGCGAGGTTGAAAAATAGCCTATATAGGCTCAAACAAGCTCAAGAAAATGATACATGAATTTTTATAGTTTCATGGATGAGCATGGTTATTTAAGATGTGAATCGACCATTGTGTTTATTTCAAGAAACTTGAAAATGAGAGCTATATTATTTTGTTATTGTATGTGGATGATATGCTTATTGCAGGATCTAGTATGCGGGATATTGGTGTGCTTAAGGGAAAGGTAGCTCACACATTTTCTATGAAGGATTTAGGAACTGTAAAAAGAATCCTTGACATGCAAATACACAGAGACAAAAAGAACAATAAATTGTATTTATCTCGGGAGGATTATATATACACGGTTTTAAAAAGGTTTAAAATTTAGAATTCAAAACCTGTAAGTACACCTATGGTGAACACTTCAAATTGAACAATTATTAGTGTCCTTTATCACACGAGGAGTTCAAATACTTGACACTAGTACCATATGCTTTCAACAATTGGGAGTCTTATGTATGGTATGGTTTTACCAGACTAGACATTACAAGATGAGATTTGTGAGTAGATTTATGGCCAATCCGGGTAAAGAGCATTGGAAAATAGTCCAATGGATACTTAGGTATTTGAGAGAGACATCTAACATGTAATTATGCTATCGAAGTTAAAATATTTATTTATGTGGCTATGTTGAATTGAATATGTTGGATATTTGGATGGTAGGAGCGCCACTAGATATATTTTCATAGTAGGTGGGATGAAAATTAGCTGGATATCGAGATTGCAGAAGGTTGTGGCTTTTTCTACTACGGAGATAGAGTATGTTGCAACTACAAGAGGCTATCAAAGAGATGATATGGATGAGAAGGTTTTTGGAAGAGTTGGGAAAGAAGAAAGATGATTGAAAATTATTTAGTTTTAGTCATAGTTTAATTCATTTGGAAAAGAACTCATCATTTCATTCTAGAGTTGAACACATTCAGTTGAGATATCACTTCATATGATAGGTATTGGGGGATGGAAAACTGAGACTGGAGAAGATTCATATGAGTGAAAACCTTGCGGATATGCTAACGAAACCATTAACAAAATAGAAGTTGGAGCTACACTCCACTTCTGTTGGTCTTCGAGTTTGAGACTTGAAGAGGAAGAAACAAAACTAAGGAAAGGATCCAAGAATGACGTTGTACAAGTATAGTGCAATAATTTATCTCCAAGTGGGATATTGTTGAGATGTGGAGCTCAATTACTTCATTTTAGCATGCTTTATCAACTTGTTGGAAAACACGATGAACCGAGCATCAGTCACCTATGACCGGCATCGGTCAAGAAAGTAGGAACTGACATTGGTTAGGGCTAACCGACATTGGTTACCTGTGTGTGAGTGTTTTATTTAACTCATGGGAATTAGATATAATTTTAGTATTAAATAAGATATATTGATTGTAATTGCATGGCTAAGTGCCCTAAGTTTGTATAAGGTATTTATAAGCTAGAAAGCTAGGGTTAGAAGAGAGAATTAATGATTATTGTGAAAATAATTGTGAGAAAGAATTCTTGGAGAAGAAGAAAAATCTTGAGAGAAAGAAAATATTGTACATCATGAGAGGTGTCGAAGATTGTAAATCTTTTGAAAGCTTTGGATAATAGATTGACTTGTTTCTTGGTGGACATAACCCACATTGGGTAAACCACGTTAAATATGGTGTTGATTTATATCTCTTGTTTTGTATATTTCTTATGGTAGAATATCCACTTTTATTGCATGTATGCTTAGATCTAATATATTATCTATACAACTTGTGTGCTAACCCCAACATTGCTAAAGGAGACCAAGAAAAGACAACTTTCACCTTGAGTGGGAAGTTTTGCATATACTGATTATGCCTTTTGGGTTGAAGAATGCGCTGTAATCTTTTCGCATGATTTTTATAAGCATTTGAGGACTTTTAAACACAAGTTTTTATAGGTTTACTTGGATTATTGGATTTGTATATGGGGTGGTGAAAGATCATTGTGATAATTTTAGACTTATGTTTGAGAGATGTAGGAAATTGAGCATCTCTCTGAAAATTAAGAAATGTATCTTTGCTACACCATTTGGGACTCTATTGGGACATATTATATGTAAAGAAGGCTTGTTGGTAGATCATGCTAAGGTTGTTGTTATCTTGGGCCTGGAGGAAACTGAAAGTAGAGTGAGGTGCGTGGATTTTAGGACACACAGGATATTACGGGTAGTTCATTAAAAGATATGATAAGATTGTTGTGCCTTTGGAAGAATTGTTGAAAGGTAAAGGAAAGTTCCATTGGAATGAGACGCAACAACTAGCATTTTAGACATTGAAGAAAGACTTATACTGTGCCCATTTTGCGATTTCCTTTTTGGGACAAACCATTTCATATACATGTCGATGCCTTTGGTATGACCATTGGCGCGCAGTGTTAACACAACTTAGTGATGGGATCATTGATCATCCTATTTGTTTCATGAGCAGGAAGTTGACCCAACGGTGAACCTAATTATACAACTACAAAGTGTGAAGCTTTGTCCATGATTTACGCATGTGCACAAGTTTAGACAATACTTGTTGGAAACTCCTATTATATTTTATACAGATCACATAGAACTTAAGTAATTGGTTAATAATCCCATTATCTCGTAGAAGTATATATCCCGATGCATCCTCTTGTTTCAGGAATTTGACTTTACCATGGTGGTAAATCCGAGAAAGAACAATTCAGACCGAATCATTTATCAAGGATTAACTTAGGAAAGGATGCGCAGAGCATTGAGGACATAATGCTAGACACACAACTATTTAGATTGAACCACGTGCCCTTTAACTTGGAAGATATTTATGTGTTTTTCTATATTGGTGTGGTTCCTGAAGGGATGAAGAGTTTAGAGAAGAAATAACTTGTCATACGCATCACGTCTTACATGTTAATCAGGGGAGATTTATACAAGTTAGGACGTGATGAGATTTTGCGCTTGAGTGTGTACATGAACATGAGCGTGAAGCTATAATAGAGGAAGATCATGGTGGGATTACATGAGGACATTATGCGGGTAATACTACCACACGAGAAGATTTCTGGCTGGCCTTTGGTGAGAAACACTATATAAGGATTGTAAAGAGTATGCCAAGGTGTGTGATCATTGTCAACACCTAGGAAGCCTCGAAAAAGGGATGAAATACATTTGAGACCAATAACGAGTGCATAAAATTTTGAGAAATGGGAAATTGAATTTGTGGGTCGTATTTCCCCACCTATGTGAAGGATTGGATCACACTATATTATTACATGTCTGATTATCGACAGGTGGGAAGAAGCAGTGCCTATGAAGGATTACATGACAACTACAACATCAAGGTTATTATGGGAGAACATTATCAACAGGTATGGATGTCCGTTGAGCTTGACAAGTGATATAGGCACACACTTTTTGAATGAGATTATCAAAATATTATTGGTTGAGTTTATGGTGGCGAGATAATAAGACAACACCCTATCACCCACAGCCGATGGTACTGTTGAGACTTTCAACAATATATTAGGACATAAATTGAAAAATATTTGTGATGTTAGAATGAAATAATGGGATGATACAGTTTTTGTTGTACTTTGGGCATACATGACAACTTACAAAATATTGAACAAAACCACACCCTTTTAGTTGGTGTTTAGCGTGGAGGCTATTTTACCAGTGGAATTTATGTTACCCTCACTGTGTATTGCGCTTGTAGGAGGATTGGATGACAAACAAGAACTTGAAAAGTGCATAGATAAATGGATGCGATTAAATGAGAGGCACGCTATTGCATGTTGGAGCGAGAAGATAGAAAAGGCCGAGACAGAAGGCTTGATACGATAGGCATATTAAGAATAAGCAGTTTGAGGTTGGACAAATGGTTCTTCTTTATGACTCCAAGTTTGCGTGCCACCATGGGAAATTAAAGGTGTATTGGTTGGGACCATATGTTGTGACATATATACTTGATTCAAGTGCTTTTCGATTACATGCACCTTGGATGACACATGTTGCCCGATTATTTCAATGAGAGTAGGTTGAAGACCTACTATAAATAAGTCTTTTTGGTGTTTGTAATAAGGCAATAGTGCCAGTTAGATTAGATTCCATTTAATCTATTTTCTTTATATGTGTTTTTTCACCATTTTTATGCTTTGTCGATTTAGTAAGTTTTTTGTGTAATAAGCGCGTTTGTGCACCAGTCGCTAAATACTATGTAAGTGATTTCATGAGTAAAGGACCGTGCATACATTTAGTGTGGGGTGGATCAAAGCAAAAAGATGAAAATTGTTGGTTCCCTCTTGATACAAGTTGGTTTGATTGAAGGCTTTTTCTGGAAGTTTGCATGGAAAAGAAAAAAATGTTATAAGTACTATGTATAAGGTGTTTTGAAGAAATTGAGTCGATTGAATACCACACAAGAAAAATGATCACTCAATGTAACATGAGGTAGATAGCGGGATGTGAAAATACTTAACATATGGTGTAGAGCTTTTGTACTTTGGTGCATGAAGGCGAACGGAGGAGGTCTATGGCTAAGGAGTAGTATAGCACACCAGAAGGTTACTAACCGCAATGCGCGAAGTGAAGCAGAAGATGTCAAAAATGGAAAGAGTACTTTAGTGAAAAAGTAACTTAAAAGAGTGGGTTGAAGGGACATGAGGGTCATGGAAAAAGTATAAATAGGGGTCGAGGGTAGTCATTTGGCTACCTTTCCTTTGAAGAAAACTTGTGTTATCGAGCGAGTCAAGTGTGATGAAGCTTTAAAGTTACGTAGAGATCATACGAACCAGAGGTGTGTGAAGACTGCGTGTGAATCCATGCGAGAAGAGAGAGTTGGAGTCAATAGTAGAGCGCATAGATAGAAGGTTGCATGCATTTAAAGCGGTTAGGATTCACAGAGCTCCGGTAGGAAGAAATTTGGTAATGTAGAACACCTAGTGCACACAATTACAATAAAATGACACCAAAAGCATGAAAGTTGAGAACAAAGAGACCCAAGGTTGTGGCTAGAAGAACCCCTGGAGGAAATCTACTTGGAGATGCAATATCCCCATGGTGTGTTGAGGGTAGAAATATGGAAATCGAATCTCACTCGATGCAAAATCAATGAGTACAATCACCGCACAAATGAGAATAAGAAGAAAACGAGGGCAGATTTGAAGAAAGTCCTCTCAGGAACGGATGAGGGTGACAAACCATTAATTGATGACTCCATGAAGTAGTAGTTGGAGAAGACAGTGTATTGCATTTGTGGGAGCTTCCTTTCTTTTCCAAACCCGCACACCTCTTCTAGTGGTTGATGTCGCAAGTTCATGAAGATTTCTTTTACTTCGTGGGGAGAAGGATGTGACTCACTGCTCAATTGATTGAGTATGTCATAGGTCTATGAAGTATGGGAGAATACATGACCTTGGACTTGTGTGCTACAACAAAAATCGAAGAACTTTCCATAAAATTGAGTTATGAGAAGGGCGGTAGGGCATAGACCATCATAGATCTGGATGATCTAGTACTTAGGGTTTCCTCACGGCTAGTGAGTTACAAATTGGGTGCTTAGAAGCGGCGAACAAACATAAATAAGATTTTTTTGTACATGACATACAAAATTTTGAAAAGGAAAGAGTACAACCTGGCAAATTTTTTTGCAAATGGGATTATTGAAGAGGCAAAGTTATTGAACAAAGAAGGAGCCAAAATCACATGGGGATCAATTTTTCTATTGATCATATTTTGGGAAATCGGGGTACCAGATGGGCCGAGGATAACATGTGGGTTTACCCACCAGTACACCCATCCCCTGCAATGCATTTTGTAGGGTATACTTGTGATGGAACCATCATAAGCACATACAAGGCCTAGATTAATAAGTTGTGTGATAGACTTTGCAGGGAATTTGAAAATGAAGGACACATTCGGCGTGAGTTTTCCATGATAGTGGGGAAAAGGTCAAGTTTGTAGTAATGCAACATTTTAGCCTTGCTCGATTTAGAATGGCTAATGGTGAGATGGGTCGATGGTGCAAAAGTATTCCATTTGCATTCTCAGTAAAATACCTTAAGTCCTCCATAAATGGGCTCAAGGATGCACAAAAGTTTACCTATGATGCAGATAAAGTTGATTTGGATTTGCACACATTGTACACAACTTATAGATATGAATCCAGACCAACATACTTGGATGTTTTGGAGCCGGACTTGTTGGATCTACACCCACATGTAAATGTTACTATTAAAGGACTTATTAGCAGGGTGTTTGTGCAATTACGACCAAAGAATCAAGGAGGATTCGAGGTGGAGGTTACTGACTCCACCTTCCCACAACCAAGGGGAATAGTGGTACCACCTATTTAGAAGGTGCGTGAGAAAGAAGCACAGGAAGAGGAAGGAGATGAAGAAGAAGGAAAACTTGACACCTCGTGGAAGAGGATGTTTTATTCTCATAGAAGTAGTAGTGGAGGCATGGGGACCTCTCAACAGGCAACACCGAACAAGAGAAAACCAAATGCGCTAGAGTGGAAGTTGTCTCTAGTTTTGAGACAAAGATATAGTCAATAAAGGAATTTTTTTGGAGAAGTTGGGCACTTCCTTGTATGAATAGTTAGAGCAAGATTTTGAGGAACATGATAGGTGAGAAAAGGAACAAGCATAAACACAAGTGTGTAAGAAGAAGAAGGCTCCAGTGACAGAAGAAGGAAATAAAATCCCGGTGAAGGAGAGCACACTAGTGCAAACAGAGGAGAAAGGAGAGAAAGAGACTGGTGACACCTTCATCATCAAGGAGGACAAAGTATTAGGAATAGGAACAAATACCCCAACCCCGAAGAATAATGAACCAAAAGGAATCCATGCAAAGGAAATGGTGGACCCCAAGGTCACCGCATATGGATTACGTGGATGATCCCATAAAGGTATTACATGCACGCTTCCAAAGTATAGTAGCCATAGAGAAGTTACATGCATGGGAGCTACTTGATCAGGATGGGGGTGTCTAGAACAAAGAAGATGATTAGTTGGAACCCTCAAAACCACTCCAAGGAGTTAGAGTTTGAAGTAAATGAGCATGCTCATTAGTACAATCCATTTGAAGAACAAGCCAAGAGAAACATACAAGGTAGTAGATCCAAACCACTTGACAGATGAGCAGGCGTGCAATGCCTTGCACAAAATGGCCTTAGAAGTGGTGAGGAGAAACTTGGATTATAGCACCATTGTTCACACCCTTGTAGCAGACAAGAAGGAGAAGGAGCATGAGGTAGATAGACTACGAAAGGGATTGCAAGGCAAATAGAAAAGGACTAAGAAATATTATGATAGAGCTTGTCTGCTAGTTCAAAATATCTTAGAGCGGTGTCTACTACAGTTGCTTGAGGCCAAAAGCAGACTATGGAGATGAAATGGAGTATCTGGAGGATCTGGTTGGGATGTTACTAGTTAACATTTAGAGTGGTGTAGGGCCAACTGCAGAGGAAATTTCAAAGAGAAGGAGAATAATAAGATTTTAGTTGAAGCAAGGATCACTGAGTTAGAGGACTTGCTCACCCAGCTCAAGGAAGCAATCACAAAGTAAGATATATGCTTTAGCAGTGTCGAAGTGTGAGCCCTTCATTGAGGTTAGGTTGGTGGACGAGGAGGCTATTTTGAAGACTATACAGGAAAGAACACCAACCAAAAACTTGAGCGCACTCACTTAATTATGGAAACCACAACGCAAAAGGATAAAATCAGGGAAAAACATAAGAAACTTGAGCAGAAAGTTAGCAAGTTCCAGAATTCTATACTGGAACATATTGAAATTATTGATGGTGCTTGTGCGGAAAGTGGTGGTGGTTATAAAGGAGTTGAAAGGAAGAGTCGAAGAGGTTACTCTTGACCAAGTGTTGGGGATTGTGGAGGCTGCATTGGGGAAGGCCTTGAAGGAGTTGGAGGAATGGAATAAATTAGTAAATGGGGTAGATGCAGAGTTCCTAGAGATCTTCCAAGAATCTTAACAGATTTTTGGTATGATGTTCATTTCGAATTTTGAAATTTTGTCTCCTTCATGAAGTTTTGTGTTCGGTGATCGAAGAATTTCGGGGACGACAATCCAGCTAGTGTGGGGTAATGTTAGACCCCTAAAAGATGCTAAGTATATTAGTGTGAGAATTTCAGATGCGCGAGAAGGTAGGCGTGAAGGTATGTGTTGAAGTAGAGTAGAAAACACGCAAAGGCTCGCGCCGGGCTAAAAATATTCGAGAGTTAGCCACATTTTGAACCACGTGACAAAATTAGAGGATGAAGCAGATTGGAGTTATGGCTAAGAAATGTTATGAAGATAAGGTTGAACATGAAGATTTGTAGTTAAATCAAAGTCTATTTTGGGAAGGATCTCATGTAGGAAGAAGATAAAGCATCATGCAAAGTTTGAGCTAATAATAGGATTAGATCTAGAGTTTAAAATAGAAGATAATCTATTATTAGGTGAAGCTTTCATGCTTATGTAGTTACCTTGTAGTGCATGCATGGATATTTGTGGCATGCGGGATATTTTGAGAGTGCATGGGTAGTGAAGGGAAAGTCCCTACTCCCTATATATATGTTATGATTCGCATTGTTAGGGACATCTTGTGATTTATTTGTAAGGTTATGTTGCTGCTATGTTTATGCACATGATCTTATGATGATAGTATTGATGTATTCAACTATTGTAATGCATGGTGGGTTAATATAATGGATCTCTGTGGTTGGTTACTTGTTATTGATGTCTTTGTAACTAGTTCTTGCTTGGTAAATTTGATATTGATCCTTGTTTAGTTCACCTTGCATATGGTTGTGATCTGTTTACTTTATGCTTTGCACTAGTTTATCTGTTATGGTTATGGAATGTATCTTCATGCATGCTAACTCCTTGAAAAAGATGGCATCAAAAGAGGGACCTAGTACCTTTGCGCGCTTCGGGTGAGTGTTCAACCTTCTCTTTGGATGAGGTGCCAACACACCTAGGGTGTTGGTAAAGAAAGTGACTACAAAAACATTTCCTCCTAGGAGAAAATGTGGAAATGTGACTTAGGAACATGGGTTTAAATTCCACCTACCCAGTTTTCAATAACTTGAGTCTATCAAGTACATTTTATGGTTTTTTCCTTCTGCGTAATCAGCCTAGAAATGGATTCACTCCCTTTTTCAACCCTTATGATACCTAGATTTCTTTACCTAGAAGATGGTTTTCTTGGGGGATTCAACCCAAGTACTTGTAATTTACAACAAATTTTGGCACATATTCAGAGTTGATATTTTATTTCACCTTTGGAAAGATAAAAATAATGCCATATTTAACAATGTTCATATGGATAGAATTTTTTCTGTTACTAATAAAGTGGCTACTCTCTCCAATGCGATGCTCCAAATTTAGAACCAGGATGAGAAATTCCAGCTGGAGGTTGAACACCTCCATCATCTGCTTGATCATTGGGTTGCCACCCCTTGTGCGGTCGACGTGTTCTTCTGATGCTCCTTCTCACCGTCTCGTTTGCAATGTTCTCCCCCTCCTCCTTGAGGGTGATGGTTTCAAAGGAACCACTCATAGAGTTGGAGAAGCCCCTCTCCTCAATGAAAGTGGTCCCCTCGGTCTCATTCCCCTTCCATTTCTCAAGGTCAAATTTTTGGCCATCTTGGCGGAGCGAGATGGTCTCCCAGAAGACAAAATTATAAGGTTAGCCCTTGTAATTTCTCCTTCTCGATATGAATAATTTTGATCAACACCAACAAGAGGAAACTATATGGAAGCCCATCCTCAACACGACTCACCCTGGTTTTGGGTGGGAGATAAAGCAGAACAATCCTCTTCCTCCACATCCTCTTTGTAATTTTTGTTGTTGTAGCCTATTTTTAAGCTATGGCCTTATTTTATGGTTCTTTGTTTTGTTCACCTTTGTTTTTGGTTGAGATTCACACTTTTATTTTGATTTAATTGGCCTCCCTCTCGGGGTCTTGTTGGCTCGATATGATTGGCATTTTGGGGTTTTATTTTTTCCACCCATCTTTTATACGATCAATGTTGTAATTACCTATTTATACCTATAAAGGTACTTTTTCAATAAAAATTAAAATTGTCAACACCTCCAAAAGAGTATACTATCGATTCCCTTAACCAATTTTGATAGAAACTAACTATTTTAATGTGGACCAAAATTGGTAGGCCTATTATGAACATGGTTATGTTTGTGAAAATCTATTTTTCACTTGACTTGAATGTACTTGTAAACATAAAATCACGCACTTGGATACATTTCTAGGTTCTATAATCATATTTACATTCATATGATTCCTAAGTGAGAAAACTAGTAATTGACAACCATCTTTGGCCTCTTTTATGTATTTCTTGTTTTCTACTTGGTCTTATACACCCTACATCCCAATCATAACTTCACTTGTGTATCTTTTATGAAATTAGACACCAACACCCATCCATGACGCCATCACCCAGGTGCCTCCGTCCCCTCTGGGTGCCCCTAACCCTTTTCTATCTTTCTCACTTCTTTTGGGTCTCTTTTATCTTTTAGGTATCTTATTTTCTTCTGGGTCGGACTTCCAGTTGTCAATTACGAAATTCAACCAAGGGAGTCATATAAATACAAATATGTATGACCAAAATAAGGGACCAAGCTCTAAGAATCTATTATCATCACCTAAGATTGCATCTAAAGGCTCTTAAAGCACTTGAGGCATCTATTTGAGATCAATTACAAGGGACAAGGGAATGAATTTTATGTATACACGCATACTCCATCCACACATCTACTTACATTGGTATATCTAGCTATCACTCATTATCAAGTGCACTTGCACAAGGGCATCCTAGGGTATGATTGTTTCACACACGCATAAGAAATACATGGAGTCACGAGATGTAGTACAATGCTTGGTTGTAACTCCACTTAGTCGGGTGACCGTCTGGGTCAGTCGATCCAACTCCTCATATTGCATCTTTTTCTGATTTGATGTAGTTTGAGGTTTTGTAGGTGAACATATCTTTGCGGAGTTATAGGTACATTCTGCGAACAAAGTGTGATATACAAGCAATGACAATGACTATCAAAGACACTTGTGTGACACCAAAAAAATTAGGTTCCAAGTTCTGTGTAGTCACAAGTGCCCAATA
>CM031241.1:75141271-75143771 GCA_018340775.1 Taxus wallichiana var. yunnanensis | reverse complement strand
ATTTTCCATCAACAAGTGTAACAAGAAACAATTACTATTGATAAATTTACCAACCAAGATCATAAATGTAAACCAAAAAAGTGGACTCCATCATGTCTCCAAAAGAACAATAAACCTTTAAAATATTTGTGCACATGCACATACACACACACATGCAATTAAAAATTTAGCAACATTGCATAATTTTAAAATTCAAAAAATGTCACAAATTTCAATTGGAATAAGTAAAGGAGACATCAAGTCTTGCCTACCCTCAACAATATTTTATTCAAGACAATAACGTTTTTTCATGAAGAACAAGAAACTACATTCACATCCATTTTATGGGTGAAAACAAGATTAGTTAGTGAAACTCTCACACATGTTTTCTATATTGCTCCAATTTGGAATTAAAAACCCCATAATTTCCCATTTACATAGTTATTTACCTCAAACATTTATGGCCCCTACCATGAGATATCATCAACCCTAAACTTTTAACCATTCCCCCTGTTACATGAGAGAATTGTTGATAAGAGCCACTAAAAATGAAATGGGTGATAACTATAAATAAGTAGTAAGATATGATAGTAAATAAGGCATCAATAATTGATGAAAATTTACCTTTACTACAATCTCAAGAGCTCAATCACTTACGAACCCACATGCATCACTTATATTTTGTTTTAATTGTTGTGCAAAAATGAAGAATATTAAATATGTGAACATCATAAAAGAAAAGAAAGTCAAAATCACTCCAAAGCATCTTCCACTACATTTATAATAAATATAAAATTTTAACAAAATTATCACAACATTTTTTCCACACCTTAGTCCAAAACTAAATAAAAACAAAAGCGGTGATGTTGCGAAGTATTCTTTGTAACAAAAAAATTGTAATGCATTGGTTGGTAGTATGTTGGAAAAGGTGTGCAAGTTGTTCATATTCTTGTTGCTCGTCTTGCAAAATGGATACTGCCTTTTGTGGATTCTTCTTCCACCCAGCCGCTGAAATTAGCTTATATTTGTTCGAATCCACACAGTTGCTCATCTTGTATGGAGGTGGAACAAGAGATTTCAGACAGGGCATTGCCCATCAGAGCAAATCTAATGGAGGAAACAAGGTCGGACCTAGCATTAGCCATCCGGTCAAATCCGGTGGAGGAAGAAAACTTGGAGAGAGCATTGGTCATCAGATCAGATTTATAGGTAAATGGCTCAGGTCCAGAGGATCAAAGGAATGCTGCAATTGGTAGAGAGATATCGCAAAATTGTCAGCCTGTGTAATCTTTCTTTGAAAAGAGATTCAAGTAAAGAAGCTCGTAAGGAAATGAAAATGCACCTTCTAGCCCTAGGATGGAGGCTTAGCTATAAAACTCGCCCGTCAAGGGACACGAAAGATGTGATGTTCGTTATGTTTCACCCATAGGTTGTATTTACTATTCTATGTTTCAAGCTTTTCTAGGATTGAAAAATGAACACAAGGCGGCTCAGGGACAGGTACATGTTGAAAAACCTAGTAATTATGTTCAATGACTGGTAGAGGTTGAATAAATCTATAAAAGTTTGGGACCCACACAGTTGGAAAATCTCTAAAATCTATGCAAGGTCCCTTAATTGTTTCCGGTAGAAAAAACATAAACTCGATTCAAAGGATTCAGTGGGAGTGAAAAGAAAGAGCAAAGCCACTAATGGTTTCGAATGCAGATATATTTAAATGAGCAGATGATCTAGGGATCGATAGACTCTAAAAACACATCTATGCAAGGTCACTTTTTCCGCCACTATCCTCAACGATTGCAATGCCATATTTCAAATCGGAAATGTTATTCCATAAAATTACATAACAGTTCTTGATGAAAAAATTGAAGGAAATGAGGAACTGATATTTCTGAAGGAGAGGGCCCAAAAATTAACAGAATGGATTGAGAATAGGTGTGTTGCGCATGATGAGCTTGTCTATGAAATTAATTTTTACCGTACAAGAGTCTTTAAATAAATTGTAATAATTATTATGACATCATCTTTTTCTCGAAATTGCTGAAGGCTACAATAACATCTCAATTTGTAGACCAATCAAATTGCAGATAAATGAAAATTTGTAATTATTTTGTTAAAAAATGTACAAGTTCATTAGTATTTATTATTAATGTGAGAAATATTTAGTTGTTTATGAAATTAATAAAAATCTATAATTGGTTGAAAAACACAAGTATTAATAACTAGTTAACTGAAGTTGAAGGCTTACGGCAGTACTAATACTCCCTCCTTGGATTATATAATTTTTTTTTTTAAGAATAACTAATGCTAATGTAAACATTTCATCTCGGAGATTTGGGAGATTAAGAGAGACGTGTCTTTTAGAGGAGAGCATTTACAGGAACAATCCGTGTGTAGAAGTAGAAGAAATTTACACTTGAAAGAGAGAGAATTTTGAAACAGGCATGGCAGGCGGTAAAACCTCCATTCGTCGCAAGTCCCTTGTGGGCAAAGCCATAGAGTATCTTAATTACAGAAAAAA
>CM031241.1:74891271-75136271 GCA_018340775.1 Taxus wallichiana var. yunnanensis | reverse complement strand
TGGACTAAGAAGACATATTAAGATCTCTGGCGGTTGTATGGGTGGTCGTGGTATTCGGTGAGTGGTCTTCTAGAGCAGTTGTATGGGCAGCTGTGAAAGGTGTTTGAGGAGTTCACTTGTGCACAAGGATGGAGTTGCGTAGGGAATGGAAGGTGGGTGTAAGGCATAGTTTGGGACTACCGGAGTAGCTTGATCCTCTAAGGCGAGTGAAAAAAATCGTGGTGGTGTTGTTTTATTAATGGCTCGATTCTAGCTCACTTGTTGTGTGGTAAGCCCTAATGGTTCGGTGGTGTTCTCCTTTGTGTTGACTCAGTACCATGGATTGCTAACTCAAATCATCAAAATTTTAATCTTCTCTGTTCCTCATATTTGGAGCTCGTTTCTACTACTTGTGGATTTTCCTTGTATGGTCTCATGGCTTGATTCCATGTTTCATCCTTTTGGAAGTAAAACCTGCATTGTAAACCCTTGTACTTGTTAATAGTTTCTATTCCTTCCTTTTCTTGTGTTGTTTCTATCTCTAGCTTAAAATAAATGTAATTTGTGCATTCAACGTCTATTAATTTTTGTTCGAGATAGCTCTACATTAGAGGTTTTAACTTGTTACCCTGTTGGGTTCATTCACATGATTCTAGGTTTGCATATTTGGTACCCAATTATGGGACTTTGTCTCATTTTTTGTTCATTTGTACTCTAATTTGACCTCTTTCACGCAGTCGACTCTTTCTTTTTGAGCTAACCCATGTATTGTATAGAGGATTTGTTGCTTCACATTATTGGACTCTTTTCCCTTGTTGAGATGGGTGTGAATCACCTTGTTTTATATGGCTAACATATTTAGCTTTATGGTACCCTATCTTTACTTGTTGAGATTCTTTTGAACTCCAACTCTCAACTCCCTTACTAGCTTGAAATTTTCTTGATGTGTGTTGATTTTGGAACTTAATTGTATATCTTCATGCCTCACTAGTTGGGTTTTAGGTTTTTCCTTGTATTGTATATGTGCATTGAGTTTCTTATGACATGTTTCAAGTTGCGACCTTTGGATTTGTTCATGGTTGTTATTCAAGTGAGTTGGTATATGAGTTTTGTATGATGAGAACAAGGTGGTCTTGCTAAAAGAAAATGCCTCAATGTGATGAGGTCAATGGACTGTGATGATTATTGGGTTTACGAGAAGATGGGTTGATGGAAAAAGGATTCAAAACCCTCTGCAACTACAACTAGCTCATGGATCACCTATGACCAACTCCTTGATCATTCAGGCATGGTTCATATCTCATAATCTATGTTATTTAGTTTTTCTTTTGCAACAAAATAAAATTTTAAACCATAGGGATTTGATTATATTAAATAAACTTGTTTTAAAACACTAAAATGTTCTATCGTAACTTACATAATTCAACATTTCTTGGTAGACAATGAACTTAAACCCTCACTTTGTGATGATCTAGAAAACATCCCAACCAAACTAGATTGCTACAGTACCCTTATATTGATAGGTTAAGGTCGAGTCCCATGTAAATATGTTGACCATTCCCTTGTTAAAACTAGTAAATTGCAATTTTCAGAGACTCGCAAATCAACCTTTGTAAATTTGAAAAAGAGATTTTAAGTTTCTTTTGTGTTCCTTGTTATATGAGGAGTTGCTTTAACACTTAGATAAACTTTGATTGATCATATGTGTTCTTTTTGGCACTCCTCTAGGAGCCCTGTTATGTTGAGTTGCACTTTTAGGAAGAGTGTTAAAATTGAAAAGTTGGGTTTTGTATCGGCACGCTATTTGAACCATGAAAAATGAAATGCTTTACCACCTTCACAAACCTCTAGTATTTTTACTAGACAATTGTCTGGAATCTTCAGTTTGGGGAAAAACACATTCCTGGCTAGTTTGGCAAGGGGTTTTATAGGCCAGCTCTTTTGTTGATTAAGTTAAATTTAGACTAATTACGATCGGTGGCTTGGAAACCTATCTACTAATTGAACATCGTTCACTCATTTTGAATTCCATTAGTTCCTGTGAATTCTTGGTATATAGGAGGACACATAGAAATTTTCTCGTTATGTGTTTTCTCATCGGAAGAAATATTTTGAACATGGTTTCTTAACCTTCGAGCCTAGTTTGAGTGTTGTTGCAGAATGGCGGGGAAAATGTAAGAGAAAGTAGTAGGACTCTAGTCAAGTTAGCAAACCATCGTGGAAACTTATTAACACTTGCAAATAACTGTTTGAAACTCTATCCTATGGCTTGACATGTGAAATTTAACTTTTGGGAAAATAGTCTCTCTCTCTTCCTAATCTCTTCTCTCTCCTCCTTTAGTTAAGAAATGAATGTATTTCTCTAACCCTCTCCTTTTGAATGCAAATTATTACTATTATGTAAAAGGGAAACTGAAAACCTTAATTATTCTAGATCTAGGTGGATGCCATGTCAATGATTTATCGCTGATTTCATGCTCACATGGTTTTGTAGGATGCAAGTAAGATGGTGAAATGGCGTGGATGTGATTCATTGTATATGGTTAGAATTTATGTATGTTAATGGAAAGAAATTTTTATGTATTGTTATGTTACAGTAAAGTTATTTATTGAAATTTGGCACTATGCACGAGATGCTAGTTTTAGGGGTGCTTTGTGAAATATGCATTTAACTATAGGTGTACTTTTGATTCAAATTGGCATATGGTAAAAAATGGGGGAGGGTTGAATATATATGGTAAAGGATAGTTCAACAATTTGAAAAGTAGTAAGAGGTTTATTAGTGAAGTTTTGTAATATTTTAGATGTTAGGGTTTAAGGGAAATGTTCATCTAAACATGGGTGTTATCTTGAGCCCCAAATTTTGTATTGTAAAAGTTGGATATGTATGTTAAATGAAATCGAATTTAATATCTTCTTGTGCATTTTTTTTGTGAAATTTATGGTGAAATCTCCATAGTGTTGTGTTATCTAACTAGAAAATATAGAAAGAGACCTAATTATAATAGTAAACTTCAGTTTTTAAAACTTGTGCATATCTACCCTTCTTGCATGATATTTCTTAACATAGAAGAAACCAAAACCTTAGAATGAACTTAAAACTTTACACTTGATAATACCTTCTAGCTTAAGTAACTAAGGGCCCAAGTTTGAGTTGGTCGTTATATCCTATATTCTTAGCGATATCGTTGTGAACCCAACAATTAGAAACAACCCGGTAAAATTTTATCTTGGGTATGTGGTAGCCACATGATATTGATAGTTGTGTGTGTGTAGTAAGGAGAATGTGATTACCTTTAGGTAGTACTTTATGGGTAACCAAACCCCAACATAATGTAAGATCCTTTTGGTCGGGCACACATGTAAGTGAAGAGTGTAGGAAAGAATTGGTGCATAACAAGGTTATTAGTAAGGGTATGCCCAATAGTGTGCATTTTTTTCAAAGGTTTGGGTGCATATGAATTTTGATAAGGTGTGAAGGTGGTACACCAAGATTGTGCAATGAGAAAGCGAGTGCGCATAATAACACAAAAGTAGGATTGCATGGTGGATCGGACATTAAGAGAAAATGTCAAAAAAATGAAAAAAGGGACAAATTGTTGATTAATAAGATGACATGGACTCATCTAGAAGATTTTTTTCAAATACCAGATTAGGCTAGTTTTACATAATTAATGAAAAAATTGACTAGGAGAGGGGAGATGGTTGAAAGAGAATTTTGAAGTAAATGAAGAGCGAGAAGAGAAACCTATAAATAAGTATTTGATGCCACATCTAATGGTTATTGAAAGTTAGTGAAGGTTGTTAAAGGTTGAGAGAATAGATGAAGAACTTGATATTTGATAAGGACAAAGAGTTGAGAGATAACCAAATCAAATTTGTAGATGTCTTTAGTATATACACCATCTTGTGTTAGTCTAGAGTCAATTTTGAACTTTGTAATATTCCAATTAGAGGTATATCATTGTAGTAGGGCATTACCTTTACGCCAAGTGGTATCAGAGTGTGGCATAAAAAATGGAGAGGAAGGTTGATAGACATGTAAAGGCTGGTAGATCTCTAACAGTGAGGCAATTCATCAATAATTAAAGATGAAAATGAGAAGATTTATTAAAGACAGTGAAATGAATGCAACTATCGTGCGTGCGAAGAGAACAAGTTATGATTGAACAAAGGTGTAGTTCCACCATAAATTAGTAATAAAATAGGTGGAGGTTAATGGAGCTAGTGGATTAGTTGTTGTATTGATTATGACATTGAAAGTGCCCTTTTCATGCCATCCTGTGTATGCCTTTTCAAGATTTTGTCTTTTTCACCCATCCTCCTCGTGAATCCCTCTATTGGCCATTTCCAACAGCTCCTCCTTGTGCCAAAATAAGAGTTGGGGAAGATTAGAAGGAGTGGGTAAATATTGCAATGTTTTCTCTTGTCCACCATTAAAGGGGTCTTTGAGATTTGTTTCTTGTTTAGTTTGTGGTTTGCTTCTGTAAATTTTTTTCCCTCCATAGATATGGTATTAGGTTTCATCTTTTGTATAAAAAGGTGCCATGACCACTACTATTATGTTTGGAAAACTCTGCTTTATGTGTTTTTCATGGCTTCTTGCCTAGGGAGTTTTATTTATTTTTAATCGGAGCTTTTATATGTTTCTACCATGACTTCCATTTTCTTCTTCCAAGCATGGTGAGGTAAGGTAGGATCTCTATTTTGTGAGCCATGAGATCTTTGGTACAAGTTGGGGTTTCTCTTTATGCTCAAGATCTATGAGTGTTTCCTCTATTCACTTACTTCTAACTCATCCATCAAATCTGTGGCGTTTTTGTTTTATTAATGGCTTGGTTCTAGCTCGCTTGTTGTTTAGTAAGCCCCAATGGCTTGGTGGTGTTCTCCTTTGTGTTGATTTGGTACCATGAACTATTAAATCGAATCATTGACATTTTAATCTGCTCTATTTTTCATATTTGGAGCTCGTTTCTTCTACTTGTGGCTTTTCCTTGTATGGTCTCATGTCTTGAATCCATGTTTTGTCCTTTTGGAATTAAAACTTTCACTGTAAACCTTTGTACTTGTTAACAATTTCTATTCTTTCCATGACTTGTGTTGTTTCTATCTCTAGCTTAAAATAAATGCATTTTATGTGTTTTCCATCTATTAATTTGTGTTCAGATAGCTCTACATTAGAGGTTTTAACTTATTACCCTATTGGGTTCATTCACATGATTCTAGGTTTGCATAGTTGGTACCCAAATTTGGGTCTCTATCTCATTTTTGTTCCTTTGTACTCTAATTCTACCTCTTTCAGGCGGTCAACTCTTTTTTTCTGAGCTAACCCATGGATTGTATAGAGGGATTTGTTGCTTCACATTATTGGCCACTTTTCCTTGTTGAGATGGGTGTGAATCACCTTGTTTTATATGGCTTCCATGTTTAGCTTTATGATACCCTATCTTTACTTATTGAGATTCTTTTGAACACCAACTCTCAACTCCCTTACTAGCTTGAAATTTGCTTGTTACTTTACTTGATGTGTTTTGATTTTGGAACTCGATTGTATATTTTTATGCCTCACTAGTTGGGGTTTAGGTTTTTCCTTGTATTATATCTATGCTTTGAGTTTCTTATGACACGTTTCAAGTTGCGACCTTTGGATTTGTTCATGGTTGTTATTCGACTGAGTTGATATATGAGTTTTGTATGATGAGACTAAGGTGGTCTTGTTAAAAGAAAATGCCTCAATGTGATGATGTCACATGGACTGTAATGATTATTGGGTTTACACAAGATAGGTTCATGGAAAAAGGATTTAAAAACCCTCTAAAGCAACTACAATGATCGGCTCATAGAACACCTATGACCAACTTGTCGATCATTCCAGGCATGGTTCATCTCTCATAATTTTTGTTCTTTAGTTTTTCTTTTACAATGGAATAAAATTTTAAACCGTAGGATTTTCATACATTTGATTGTATTAAATAAACTTGTTTTAAAATAATAAAATGTTCTATCATAACTTACAAAATTCAATATTCCTTGGTAGACAATGAACTTAAACCCTCACTTTGTGATGATCTAGAAAACATCCCAAAAAACTAGATTGCTACAGTACCCTTTTATTGATAGGTTAAGGTTGAGTTCCCTGTAAATATGTTGACCGTTCCCTTGTTAAAACCAGTAAATCATGAT
This sequence comes from Taxus wallichiana var. yunnanensis, assembly GCA_018340775.1. Taxonomy (NCBI): domain Eukaryota; kingdom Viridiplantae; phylum Streptophyta; class Pinopsida; order Cupressales; family Taxaceae; genus Taxus; species Taxus wallichiana. The sequence goes on along the minus strand of CM031241.1, from coordinate 75,130,109 downwards.
TTTAGAGACTCACAAATCAACCTTCGTAAATGGAAAAGAGATGTTAAGTTTCTTCCATGTTCCTTGTTATGTGAGGAGTCACTTCAACACTTAGATCAACCTTGATTGATCGTATGTGCTCTTTTGGCACTCCTCTAGGAGCCCTGTTACCTCGTGTTGCACTTTTAGGAAAATTGTTAAAATTGAAAAGTTGGGTTTCGTATCGGTGTGTCATTTGAACCCTGAACAATGAAATGCTTACCCACCTTCGCAACCCTCTAGTATTTTTACTAGACAACTACTTGGAATCTTCAGTTTTGGGGAAAAATGCATTCCTTGATATTTTGGCAAGGGGGTTTTGTAGGCTTTTGGATGTTGTTGACTAAGTTAAATTAGACCAATTACGACCGGTGGCTCTGGAAACCTATCCGCCAATTGAAAACCGTTCGCTCATTTTTAATTCTGTTAGTTCTGTGAATTCTTGGTATATAGGAGGACATGCATAAATTTTCTTGTTATGTGTTTACTCATTAGAAGACATATTTTGAAAATGGTTTCTTAGCCTCGAGCCTAATTTGAGATTTGTTGCAACCGACGGGAAAATGTAAAAGAAAGTAGTAGGACCCTAGTCAAGTTAGCAAACATCGTGGAAACTTATTAACCCTTGTAGATAACTATTTGAAACACTATCCTATGGCTTAACGTGTGAAATTTGAATCTTGGGAAAATAGTCTCTCTCTCTCTTCCGAATCTCTTCTCTCTCCTCCCTTAGTTAAGAAATGAAGGGAAATGAAATGAATGTATGTCTCTAACCCTCTCCTTTCAAATGAAAATTATTAGTATTATGTAAATGGAAAATTGAAAACGTTAATTATGCTAGATCTAGGTGGATGCCATGCCAACAATTTATCGTTGATTTCATGCTCACATGGTTTTGTAGGATGCAAGTAAGATGGTGAAATGGCATGGATGTGATTCATTGTATATTGTTAGAATTTATGTATGTTAATGGAAATAAAATTTTATGTATTTTTATGTACAAAGTAAAGTTATTTATTGAAATTTGGCAATATGAATGAGATGCTAGTTTTAGGGTGCTTTGGGAAATATGCATTTAACTATAGGTGTACTTTTGATTCAAATTAGCATATGGTAAAAAAGTAGGGGTTGAATATATATGTTAAGTGAAATGGTAGAGGATAGTTCAAAATTTTGTGAAGTATTGAAAGGTTTATTAGTGAAGTTTTGTAATATTTTAGATGTTAGGGTTTAAGGGAAATGTTCATCTAAACATGGGTGTTATCTTGAGCCCCAAATTTTGTATTGTAAAAGTTGGATATGTATGTTAAATGAAATCAAATTTAATATCTTATAGTGCATTCTCGTTGTGAAATTTATGATGAAATCTCTAGAGTGTTGTGTTATTTAACTAACAAATATAGAAAGAGACCTAATTATAACAATCAACCTTAGTTTAAAACTTGTGCATATCTACCCTTCTCACATGATCTTTCTTAACATAAAAGAAACCAAAACCTTAGAAGGAACTTAAAACTTTACACTTGATAACACCTTCTAGCTTAAGTAACTAAGAGCCCAAGTTTGAGTTGGTCATTATAGCCTATATGCTTAGCGACATCATCGTGAACGACAATTAGGAACCACATGGTAAAAATTTATCTTGGGTATGTGGTCCCCATGTGAGATTGATAGTTGTGTGTGTAGTAAGGAGAATGTGATTACCTTTAGGTAGTAATCTATGGGTAACCAAACCCCAACATAATGTAAGATCCTCTTGGTTGGGCACACATGTAAGTGAAGAGTGTAGGGGTGAAGATCGCTAACTAACCTTGGAAGTCACCTGTATGAGTTGGAATCATAAATGAACTCGATACCCAATTTCTATTATCGTTTGGCTTCTATGGTGCAATACTAAGAGTTAATTGTGAAACTTAACCACATTTTAATTTATGATTACTTTGTGAAAATGTAACCATAAGATGATGTGCTTAGAGAAAGGTGAAATGTATATCATTCTTATAATGTGTTTATACCATCTTATGGTGAGAACCACTTCGTGTAGACTTTAATGTGAATCTTAACCTTTTAAATGAATAACTACTCCCTCTTATTATCCCCCTTGTCCTATTTTTGCATTGAATGTATGGTGTGAAATCATGTTCTTGACATGAACCCCTAGGGCAAGGACTAGTAGTCTCATGAACATACCAATGTCCCTATTAATAAATGGGTTACTCAACAATTTTTTAAAAAAGTAATTAAATCAAATTGAATGAAACCATTTTAAGATGAATGAAAATGATTTGAGTGGATCCAATGTTTTAGTTAACCACACAAGAGAATATTGAGTGTAAGCCCCCTTAAACCCCACTCCAACAAGAGTTCTAGCTTGACAAGAAGTATCGAATGTACCTAGAGTTACATGATGATTGTTGGAGATAAGGGTGTTCAATCGCTCTAGTTGTGACCTTAGTAAGGTGTGTAAAATTTATAATTGAATGTCTCCTGTAACACGCATCTAATACTTAATTGTCTAGGAATCCAAACTGGTGGAGTGTGAAATCATACCCGTTAGTACCTTGATGACTAAGAAATTAAGTGAAGTAGATGGGATACATGGTTAGTTTTCATAACGTAAAACAAAATAGACTAACCTTAGAACTTAAATGCTAATATGAAAAGAATGTGAAATCTATCTACTCTTGAATCAATAAACTTCCTTTGCTTCATGAGAACCTCCCTTGTTGCAACTAAGATAAATGGAAAAGAAAATGAATCCTTGGAACAAACACTAAAAGGATCATGTATGTACATATGTTCATACCAACAACTAGGTTACAACATTCTGGTGATGAGGGAAATAAGCAAAATTAGATGGGATTACTACAAGTGAAATGTTAAATAAAGTAAAGATAATGGAGTCTAGTTATAAAATAATTGATAAGTGATTTCCAAACAAATAAGGTCAATAACGAAACATGAATGTAATAAATATGTAAACTAGGAAAGTGTTGTCATGGATGGTGCCCATACGAGATTCATAATGTAGTTGAATCATTATGTTGTGTCTTGTCAAAAAAAAGTGGCCTTGATGTGCGTCACGTGTTTTCATATTGCCTATGTGGGTTAGTGTTTGTGCAAGTAGATCATGTGTTGTGCATTGGCATAAGTGATCCCCTGTAGTGTTGTGTGAACTACAATGTAAGTAAAAAAATTACCCCGGTATTTTTAGTGTTGTATTTGTGTGTAATTTTTGGGCATTACATAAGGGCGTAAGGACTAGCTAGCTCGAGGTTATTGAAGAAAATTGACATGAGATATGTTTCGTGGTGTCGGATGCTCAAAATGATGATGGTGTAGTATGAGGTAAAATAAATGAAAGACATGACAGAGGTGAAAAACAAGAAGACTAATTCATTGATGTTATAGAAGTGTGACTCTTGAGATCTACTTTAAGAATGGGTCGAGGACCAAGGATGGAGTTTTTGTCATTCTCTAGAAGATTATAGCGAGAAGGGATATTAGATTGGATTACAAATATGGAGGAATATTTTGAGTTTGAAGAGATCCGTAATGCCCACATTTTACACACACAAATACAACAGTAAAATACTAGGATATTTTTTTTTTTTTGACTTACATTGCTCACTACACAATGCCACAAAGGCTCCAAGTAAGGAAAAATCCATAACACATACGACACTTACATAAGCCATCGACCCACATAGACACATGACAACACCATATACATGTCGATGCCACACCTTCCCCAATGAACGAATGCTAGCAATAACCCAACCACAAGAAAAGGGACTCAAGGATTGGCAACCCCACAACACATCATTTCCATGATTACATCTTAGTTATGATTAACATTCCAGGAACATTTTTATACAAGGATGATTTTATCCATTTTCCACATACAGATTCTACAATTCATTTCACATTCAACTTATTGTTCGACCATTTAAGTTTTCTCTTTATCCCTTATGACAATCTCCATAACTTACATAATTAAATTCCATATTTCCAATTACCTACAAAGTTCCTAATTCTCTCGTTCTTATGCTAAAGGTTTGTTTTCTCAAAATATGTTTAGTTGACATTTAATTTTACCCTCATTATGCAAGGGGACCAACCAGAAGTTGTCGAGGGAAAATAATACACATCAAAGGAGGTGAAGGTTCAAGTTTCTCTTTCCTATAAACTTCCTTCCATTTGAAGCACATTTGTTTTCATACTATGGTTGTTTTAGTATCAATCTTAGTTTGATTCAGTTAAGCATTTACAAGACATAATTTTATTTTATCTTATTTTTAGTGGACTCTAAACTGGCTCAAAGGCCTAGTCCCACCAAGAATCAATTTGTATCCATTATTAACAAAAATTCAATGCCTAAATCATCCATAAGGACTTCAAGTGATTTTTTGTTCCTAAACCATTATCACACATACTATTGTTTCTCATTTCATTTACAATGTTTGCTAGGTCTCTTTTTTTTGGGGTGTCACTTTATAACATAAAGAGTTACGAAAGTACTTATTTACCATTTTGAATAAGTATATGATTGGAAGCATTATAACTACACACGAATCCCAAGTTAACCTCCTAATCAACTGAGGTTTGGTTTAATTCCAATTGCACCTAATGATCTACGCCTCAACTATATATGAGTTTAAGGCAAGAGGACATATTTATGCTAAACCACCTTCAAGAAAAGACCAAGGTGATATGTTGATAGAAACCAAGGTAACACATTTAACTGAGAGGAACTAAGGAGTTCATTAACAAGAGTTTAAGACCTAGAACAAGTATTTCACGATCTCCAATTATGTCGTCTGGATCCAACAAGGATTTCATTCGCTGATGAAGTTAATTTCTAGATCTAATCACGTAAGACCTAGCAATCCAAAAGGATACTAAGGGAGTATTAGCTCTACTTACCCCACAGATGGTAAGGTTACACTGCATAGTCATTGCTTCGAACAAGGACTCATAAGGTGACTTCCAAGGCGGTCTTGACCACTCAACATGGTGTCGGGCCTAAAGAGAGGACATTCTCCTCGCGGTTACCAAAACTAGAAGGAAACCACATACTGGATAAAGTTAGACCATGTCATTCCTAAAAGATGGGTTCACGACAATGTCGCTAAACATAACGACTATGATGGTAAACTTCAACTAGGGGTTTTATTTACCTAACCTAGGAGGCACTGTTATCTCTTGAAATTACACCCTATAGAGAGATGGTTATAGGTGTTATAAGCTTGCAAATTTGATCTCTCTCTTTCATAGATACAATGGAAACACCTCAGGTCTGTGGGTATACCTATTTTGAGGTGAGTCTCCAATATCAAGGCCGGTTCCTTATTGATGTATCCTAAATTGATTTTCTAGGTTTAAGGGTAAAAGATGACTGTAAAATGATTTAAAACTAAGGTGATACACCAAATTTGTATGAGGTCTTTGACTGAGTATATGCATAATTGATATGGAAAGGATTTTTGATGCACAAGCCAACAATTTTTCGAGAATATTAAGGGAAAACACTTTGGTGTATTGAGGGAAAGTATCACAACAATACTACTAAGTTAAACATGCACATTAATATCACAGAAATTACTAAATTTGCAACAAGGTAAGATGATCAATTGGGAACTTACATTCACAAGATTAAAGGAACATACACAATCTGCGCAAATAATTGGAAAGGCGTAAAAACTTCACATTCGTAGGGGAAAAGCGCGAGAAAAACTTCAGCACTACTACCGTATCTAAAATTCCTCCTTGCTAAGGCACCCAATATATAGCAAAATTATTTCCCACCCTTCCTAAAAATAGGCTAGAATTGTACTCACCCATGCATAAAAATAGAACAAGCAAATACAAAGAAACATTAACAACCATTGGTTACAACTCAGTCAATTGCAGTTGACTGTTCTATTTTTAAGAAAAGCATGAGTGATAATTTGCTAAAAATAATTTTTGCTTGATGAGCAAGTCTTCTTCCTTGTGCATGCAAATTTTTTCTTCTTTCTGATATGTCCTTTTGCGAAGGCATGCAACCTTATCCATTTGTAGTGATAATATTAGCACTTTCTAACCATGGTTGAATCTGGTGAACTTAGGACTCAAATTAAGGTGCAAAAGTATTGCAAACTTAATCATTTTTGGTATTTGCATTGTTGAGCTCCATTTGAGCTAGCAAAGTTCTGCTAAATTTTCCCTAGCCGCCATTGTTGACTGTTCAAGCTTGACTAAAGGTTTCTGTAAAGAACTCTGTCTTTCATTATTTTGAAAAAGAGTTGTCCACGTAGGACAGATTTGAACTGCAAACGGGCCTGGAAAATATTTTCTTTTTTGTTTCGATAGAGATTGTGCATTTTTAAACATTCGGCCCACCCTTTCACTTTTAATTTGGGCCTAACACGTCTTTATCTCGGTGCCAGTGGGGTCAGTTGCGTTCAACTTTATCCTCTTTTTTTAAAACAAAGGTTCAAAGTTTCAAAAAAAAAAAGTTCCGACGGCCCACCTTTCCGCCTTGGGCTTTTGATGGCGTGGGTGAAGTCGCGGGCAATTTTATCACTTTTGTCCCTTTCAAAAAAGGGTTCAAATTTTCAAATTGACCCGACGATCTCGCCTTTGAATTAATTCAATATGATTGACTTTCGATGCTTTCAGAAATTGCAGCAATTTTAAACTTTACTCCCTTTTCAAAAAGCTTAAAAGTTTCAAAGGCAAAAATGTTTGACGATCCGCTCCTCTGCTTTGACCTTTTTTTTATGCGGGCTCAACATTTGACTTTTTCCTTTGACATGAGCGGGGCTCACGGGTCATTTTAAAACTTTACGCCCTTTTGAAATAAAGCTTAAAATCTCAAAATACAAAAAGGTCCTGCCCCTCACATCAGGCCTCTGAACCAATTTGAATATTTTGCAAAAGGAAAAAGTGCCAAGTTCTGTAAAATGTCCCCACCATGCTGCATCCAATTAGATTTCGTTAGGCCTGTGGGTTAATCGACACTTTTACAAAATGATGAAAAGATGCTAAGTTCGCCAAAAGACCCTGCCATTTTCATGTGTCAAGCTAGGGTTTGCATCGATTTTGGTGATCAATTCTGAGCATTGATCTTTGTACTTTTGATTCGTGGTTGTTGATCTCCAACTCATCGATGAGTTAAGTTACTTTAGTTTGATGAATAAAACACTCAAAACCCTAAGTCTTTCATATTTTCATTCTCGAGCTCTATCGAGCTAAAGGAACTCTGTAAAATTTTTGCCCTGGACGGCGGCCATTGGAGATGATCTTTCGAGCTCGGTTTATTTACATCTATAGTTTTGTTCTGTCGAGCTTGGCTTTGGAACTATCTATTATTTAACGGCCACCATTTTGATCACTTCGAGTTATGGGTTGGCTTATACTGCAAGATTTGGTTGATTTGACCAGTTGTGTTGCTTTGAGTTCAAATTTTCTTCAAACGATCTGTGTCCTATGAAGCTCTGTGAAGATTCTATGACCGCCATTATTGAGGTTTGTGAGCTCAGTCCTTTCTGTATCATCGTTATTTTGAACAAGATGGTAGCGGCTTTGTGTTTTTTTGTAATCTCTTGACTGTATATTGCTCATTTCGATCAATATTGAGCTTGCCCTTTTACTTTGTCTCTGCTATTTCATCTTGAAACATTGATACTCATTTTCCTTTGCATTTTTAATGTGATTTCTGGAACAACATTGATCTCTGAGTTGAAACTCATTCTAGGTTCTCCTTTTGGCTCTAAATTTGATGAGGGTTTGCTCTGCTTCAATTTTAACCAGTGAGTTCTTGATCCTTACTCTGATTTTAGTACCCATTAATGGTTTTCTCGATCAAATCCAAGATCTACATTTTATTCCTTAGATCTACAACTTTATTCATTCCTTTGAGTTGTATTGCAACAAATTTGTATATGAACTTTTAACTGTCCTACCTGAATGAATTATTTTTCCAAAATCTGTATATGCACATGTATTTTTCATTTGTGGCTTGAAATATTACAACCCAGATTTGGGTATCACTCCTTTGGCATGGGTATTCATACTTCTTTATTGCTTCTTGATTATACAATCCATACCTGCACACTTGAGAAAACAATTAGAAAATATTTAGGCTTTTTGGCCTCTCTTATGTCCATGGTTTTCTTTTCTTCTTTCTCCTTCTTTCTAAGTGAGAAAATCATGTATGCGTTTTTATCTTCAAGTAATTTATATCTCTTATTGTTAAGAGATCCATATGCACGAATTAAGATAATATAGGAATATGGATTAACCCTGAGCTCTTAACTGATAATCTTCCTCTTTTCTTCTTTTCAGGTATAGTACTTCCAGTGATGAAGATGAAGAGGGAATAAGCTGAAGATGAAGATGCATCAACCAAAGGAGAAGACCCAAGGAAATGATGGGTTCACTCATACTCCTCTATTTTCTCTTTCATGCATGTGTACCTCTTATTTCAGTAGTTGTACTTTACTTTTCAGTTACATCCCACGGCTTGTGTGGGAACAATTGAAATTCCTTATGAATAAAACATTGAATTATGAAATTGAGTTGTGTATTTCTTTCTGCATTTATGCTTTCTGATATGGATTGTATGATGAACTAAACAACCCAATACTATAATTGAATGTCTTAATCATGAAGGAAATAACATTAAAGAATACCTATAACATCTAGTAATGAACTTTGATTTTCGTAATCTGCAATCTTGATTGTTGCTTCATAATCTAACAATTCATCTATTCTGCGCATTCGGTGTCTTCATCAAGACAACACAACTATCCTTCGGGGTCTTGTGTTCTTTTGCTGAAGATAGCATGAAATTGTAGGCTATGTGACATGTTATGTTTTGTAATAACACACATAGTTGCAGATTTCATGTAATCATTAATTAATTCAACAGTAACAATATTGTTTGAAAGAAACTCCCCTAGCTTAGGTATACTTCACCAATGCTATCCATCGTAATGAAGTTTTGAGTTGACCATTTTTACACAAGTGCAAAAACTGTCAACAACGCCTACGAGTACAAGGTTTAATTTTATTCTATGGTTTCAATTTTTTCTACACTACGAAGGATCACACACATTAAGACAAGTTATGCACAGATCTTATACTAGGGTTGATTGTTTCAATTAAATATCTTTATTACATTTATAAGGTAAGAATACAACACAATAAATAATTAATCATTTATTGAACACTGAAAAATGCCCCACAATGTATTAACTTCAAATTCATTTACTATATATATATATATATATATATATATATATATATATATATATATATATATATATATATATATATATATATATATATATATATATATATATATATCAAACCCTTTTACCATACGCAACTATGAATCAAATTGAACTTGTGATTAAATGCACATTTCCTAAGATATCCCTAAAACTAGCATCCCATACATATTAGCAAATTTCAAATATAACATTTTTGTAGCATGAGACTACATTATACATATATTCATTTTACAATGACCTATAAAAATTACAATAATAAATAATGAATTACACATCGCCCTTTCACCATCTTTCTTGCATCCTACAAAACCATGTGAGCATGAAATCAGCGATAAATCGCTGGCATGGAATCCACCCTAATATAACATAATTAATGTATTTAGTTTCCCATTTACATGTAATAATAATTAAAATTTGCATTCGAAAGAAAAGGTTTAGAAACATGTATTCAATTCATTTCATTTCACTTCACTTCGTAACCAAGGAAAGAGAAAGAGAAAGGAAGAGAGAGAAACACCATTTTGTCAAAAGTTCTATTTCACAAAACAAGTTACACTATAGATTTTTCAAACAGTTATTTACATGTGTCAAAAGTTTCCATGGTGGTTTGGTAACCTGACAAGGGTCCTACAACTTTATTTTTATATTTTCCTGCTTGCTACAAAAACGCTTGATTAAGACTCGGAGGAGAAGGAACCACTTTCAAATGTTGTCTTCTGATGAGTAAACACACCATGAGTAATTTTCTACGTGTCCTCCTATACCCCAAGAATTCACAGGAACAAACAGAATTCAAAACTGGCGAATGGTTTACAATTGGCGGCTATTTTTCTGAGGTCATTAGTCTCAGTTGTCCTAGTTGCAAACGATCAAAAGTTAGCTCGAGGGCTCAGAAAACCATGTCCAAAATTGACATTCGATGGACGAACATGCAATGAGAAACTTCCTACAAGTTCCCCTATATATGGAGAATTCACCAGAGTCGACGGGACTCAAAACTAGAAAACTGTTTTCAAACGGCGACATGATTTCTGAGGCCACCGGTACTAATTGGTCCAGTTTAACCTAGTCAAACTATGACCAAAGGCCTACAAAATGGCTTTTCTAAACTATACAGAAAAGTGGTTTTCCCTGAACTGAAGGTTTCATGCAATTGTCTAGTAAAAACACTAGAGCTTTACGAATACGGATAATAATTTATCTATCCAGGTTTTAAATGGCGATTCAAAATGAAAGCCAACTTTTTAGATTTAGCAGCTTCCTACCGCTGCAAAATAGTGTGACAGGCTCCTATAAGGGTGTCAAAAAGGTCACAAAAGTTCATTTGGGGTCGATCCAAAGATTGAAGTGACACCTCACATAACAAGGTACACGAAGGAAGCTTAACCTCCCTTTCGGAGTTACAAAGGTTACTTTGCGAGTCTCCAAAAGTCACAATTTATCTATTTAAACCGGAGATGGTCAACATATTTACCGGGAAGTCAACTTCAACTTGTCGATAAAACAATATTGTAGTGATCTAGTTTGGCCAAGAATTTTTTTGAATCACCTCAAAATGAGGGTTGAAGTTCATGGTTGACTACAAAATGGTTATTTTGATTGTGTGAGTTACGATGTGACATTTTATTGTTTTGCAACAAGTTATTATAAAACAATTAAATGTATGATAATCCTAAGCTTTTAAAATTATATTTCGTTGCAAAAGAAAAAAATAAAGTATGAGAATTATGAAAGATAAGGAGAGATGAACCATGCCTGGAGGACAAAGCCGATCAAACCCGTAGGATTCAATTCGACATCACACTTTGGCATTTCGTCAAACATTTCACAAGCATCGATCTATCCTCCATGACGACACACAAATCTTCTCGATCCCTTGAAAATTTCAAACATGATATGTTTTGATGATTGACTAAGGCTTGCTCAAGACTCCAAACTGAACATACCCTACAATCATTAAATTCCATTTTGACCCAGGCTGGGAAGGTGCTGACAAGGGTTGTAGAAATATGGATTTGCACCTACCCACCATATTTTCTTGAGAGTTTCTAAGAATTTTCAACGAACTCATTTTTTGTATATCCAACAAAAGTTGTAGTCCACGAGCCACATTTCATGTGTTTAAATGAACAGTTCACCTGTCAACACATGCTTCCACATTTTTGCATACCTATCTACCAGAGCACCTCAAACTACAACATCTGACACTATTCCTATATCTTGTATGCTTTGATGGATGTCCATACTCTGTCTTGTAGCTCACATCTGGCATTGGACGAGAGACACTAGCAACGGTTATGGAATCTGGCTTTAAATCTGTCTGTAAAATTTGCTCAAAAGTTTCTATAGCCTTTTCAACAAACCCATTTTGTGTATATCCTATAATTGTTGTAGGCAAAACTGCTAGGGAACTTACAACTACGAAATATGACAAAAAAAATCATTTTGGCGCTGATAGGGAGGAGCTGGAATAAATTCAAATTTCCATTATGCTTTGACGGACGTCCTTTCCCTGTTCTGGTACTTCCTTTTCAACGCAGGCTGGGAGTATGTGGCAAAAAGGTGAGCTGATCAGGTTGGAGGCCTGCTGCATAATGAGAACTAGTGTGAATGTCTCTGAGGAAACTATGGCCCCCTCCACATTCAGCCAGCTCTGTAAACTTCCAAAAACTACTAAATTTACAATGTTTCCATGGGTTTGTGTGTGGTCTAAGCCCCAAATCTCAAATTTAATCAAACTCCTTTTTTTTGTCAAGGAAATGACTGGTATGATTGGATATTATGGTGCCCATGTGCCTTCACATGGGGGGTCACCTACCCCACTTGCCCACTTGCCCACTTGCCTACACACCTTTTTTTTAAAAATTTACTTCTTTATTTATTTTATATTATATCCTTTTTTTTGGCCGGGTATTACAAGATCAATGACTGAAAAGAGTTAAGGTAGTGCAAACCAAGTTGAAAGAGCATGTGGTACTACAATGGAAGGAAATACAAAATGAATGTTGAAGAAGAGGTAAAGATAAGATAGTGTGCGGATAGAGTTGTCATGAAACAAAATTATGTTTTCCCCTTTAATTATCAAATGAGTTTTATAAAAAGTTTACAAAACTTGAAGAAAAAGGAGATGTTGGTTAAGGATTATATGAAGTAGTTTCACCAGGTCATGATAAGGTCCATGCATATTGAGGATGATCAAGAGAAGGTTGCATAAGATACATTGAGGGTTTGAGATTTTTAATCCAATAGGAGATTGGTTTTATACACATTCAAATTGTGGGGTAGGATTATTAGTTAGCCTTGAAGGTGGAAGAAATTTTGTTATACAAAAGTTAGATTGCATCCCAATGAGGAAGATACAATGTAAACATTGGAGGAGGAAGCAAATCATTGATATAATAAGCTACAAGAAGATGAGCACATTAGTTCATAGATGCATACATAGGGTATTGTGTAGGAAGAAGGAGCCTATCATGTATAGAAAATGGGCACATAAATGTTATAAAAATTACAAAAGATGCAATATTCTAGATAATATTTTTGAAGAACTCCCAGATGAGTGTCAATATGTAATGTCCCCAATGGACATATTTTTTCCCCTAGACGGATTTCAGGCAATCCCCAATCCTCATATCACAACTTATAACACAAAGATTAAATTTACTTTTGCAGATCTGAATTTATAAAGGAAATTGCGACTAGGGTAGGATTAAATACCACCACAAATCAGCCCGTAAATCTATATCATTCCACTCAAATCTAGTACCACTAATTTATAAAGTCCAAATATGTATAAAATTACAGATTTCAGATGTAAACAAGGCTGCAATAAATTATTTAAAAACCTTGTCTGCAACATAACTTCAAAAATTCATATCTTTTGCTAGAGAAGTCCAAATGAGCTGAAACTTTGGATCTTGGGACAAAAAAATATGAAGAGTAATTGTTCAAAGTTAGTTTTCACACAAAAACACAAAACCCTAATTTTCCCCTAAAAATTAGGTCTCCTAGCACATTTAGGGCATCAAATCAGCTCCAAAAATTAAGAAAACAAGCTACTTTGATTCCCAACATTCACCTCAAGATATAACAATAAAAATCAGATTTTTAAGTACCTCCAAATCACACAAATAAACCAACAAGTGGGTCGCTCCACTAGAGATTAATAGAAGAACAACCGTTGCAATATTTCTTTAAATCCTTGCTACAAAAATCTGCCAAAAACTCCTCTGAAATTAATCTCTACAAATCAACCCTGAATCAACTCCAATAATGACAAACTAGGGTGGATCTTTCACCACTAAAGAGTGCCCTACTAGCTAGGAATGGATCTCTCACCACCGAAGCTAGGGTCCCTGTGGGATCTTACTCCACAAGCTAAAGAAAATCTAAGTGTGTATGCAAAAGCTATAAGCTTAAGACACAAATAAAAAAATATCAAATGGTTATGGAATCCCTTCCCCTCAAGTCGACTTCTCCTTATAAAGGAAGAAGAGACCCAAAACAACCTCTACAATATCCAATTAGTTCACAAGGATTTTCCCTATGCAAGCATTTAATATTTTCCCATATTAAATGCTTTTCCCAACAACTTTTTCCCTCCTAATGCAAGTCACATTTTTCTAGGGGAAATACATAGTAAAATGGGCATTTATCCTTTCTATGTTCCCATTCCCCTTCTAAGGCAAGTCGCCTTTTCACCTAGGATGGATAACAATTTATATTTGGGCCTTTTCCATCATAGATTACATAATTATTAAGTCACATAAATTATTATAAGTGCTCTATATATATATTTTCTTTATTAATGGCACTTTATAATAATTAAATATAACTTAAGTCACCCTTATATTTTTCCTTTGGTCGTCGGGTTGACAAAATAGGCCAAAGGTCTTCGAATGGGAAGGGGATATTACAGAATACAACACTTTTGTCAAAGTTGCATATCTTTGACCAAAAACCCAAGACATCATTAAAGAAATTACAATTTTTTTTTAAAGAAGTGTAATAAATAATATAATATATCAAATGGATATGTAGTTGTGCACCATTGTGTGTGAGAGATAAATATCAATGGATGACTATCAAATGAAAATGGGGATGCACATCTAGTCCATAATATAGGCATCCACTATATGTTTTTCATCCAACCCATATAAGACCTACTATCATTGGCTAATAAATGCAAGAATTATATATAAGTTCTACGGGAATTGTATGGATGTACAATAAGTATTTATCTATATTTTGTAGGTTTGTAACAAAGCATCTAGAGTTTCCGTGTGCATTTCATTCAAGAATAATTTCTCAATGGTGATATTGAGCTCCAATTTTATCTTGTTGAATATCAAGTTGTAGATATTTTCAAGAACCCTCTATGTACAATGAATTTTTCTAAGTTTGAGCAATTCTATTTATTTCAAAATTTCCATTAAGGGAAGTGTGCATGACAATGTCATCTCCTAATAGCCTTGTTGTATCTTCCTTCTCTATACTTCTTCTATATTGTAAAAGATAATCTTATATGATTTTATACAAACATCATCCTATGTGAGTTTACTTGTAAATATAATGAATCATTGTGTTATAAAGATTTCTTTTTTAATTAAAAAATACTCCATAAATTCATACAAGACTTCTTGTATGCAATTTTCTCATGGGAACTTAGAATATTTATGTTAGATTATCCCTATAGACATTTTGGTTGACTATCATCCTATTTGGTTTAAAGATTATAAATCCTTATATATAAGAAGGTAAGATTGACATATATCCCCCACTAAACATTAAGGAAGAGTTTTGGAGCATGTAATGTTTTTGGGACACATTTAGTGTAGCCCACACAACAATGCACATCTCCACTATAATTTACTATAAAATTTAAATAGATATAACTTATAGATACGTTATAACTTCACACATTAGTTGTAAAGTTGAATAAATCAAGTTATTGATTTAATTAATTGAGAGTGAATTGGTTCAACCAAATGGTTTCAGCCAATTCACCCACCCTATTAATATGGTGATTTCCTTTTGGAAATGAATATGAAAAACACATGGGTACAAATTTTTATGACTACCTAATAAAAATTATCAAGAAGTGTAAAGGACGATTTGTTGGGTTTGGCCTATAACTATCACACAACTTTGTAATATGTTAGATGGTGTATGTTCCTCATTTATTTAATTAATAAACTAGAAAGTTCTATTTCGTTATGGTTTTAACACAATGTTATCTACATAATAAATTGTGTGTTTTATTATTTTAAAATTATTTCCTATAATTTGTCAATGTCATGCTATCTATCATAATACCTAAAAACCTTATAATTCGGGGGTTAATTTAATTTACATATGTAATTAAAACAATTTAGTTGTAAAAACTAATGAACATACTCAAAATGTCTTAGAGATGCTTCGTCTCTATTTTGGAAGTGCAAAATGCACCGAGATTGAATCGTTGTGCACGTCCCTAACTAGTGGTTCTATCTAGGAAGATAAATAGGTTTTGTAACTTTTTTCCCATGTAACTAATTAAAATATGATTTTTTGTAATATTTTATGTCTTGCAAATGTGTGAAACTATATGCGCAATAAATAAAAAAGACACAAAACCCTAACAATGGGTAAAACCCTTACAAAAATGTTAGTGCGTGGGTCAAGTGTGATTTTACACCACCTATGTCAACCACTACTCGAGAGGATTTAAAGAACATGTATTTCTCTACGTAGACATGTGATATATGTATGGATGCAATTACATTTTTAATTAGATCACTAGATAATGTTTCAGATTGGCTTTCTTGCTTCATTCTTGATTTATCTTTGAGTGACTTTGGATTGGGAAAATGTACTCTAGAACATGGTTTGGAGTGCTTTAGACCCATGTAGGGGTTGTTCCTTATGTGTGCTAGTAATTTAAGAAAATTAAGGAGAGATTTGATTTCCTTTTGAGAAATATTTTCTTAAGGAGTTGATGAAAGTGCTAGGAAAGTAAATGATTACATCTAAATTTTTATATATGATCGTGTAGGTATGATTTCACATTGTGGCCAATCCATGAGGAAAATAATGACCCTTAAAATATATCAATTTTAGAAAACTACCATTGAAAGGGCCAAGGAAAAATTGCTAGTTTCATACCAAGCCATTTGGCAATTTGGTCCCTATTTGGTGGTTTTTGAGAAAGGATGTATAGTGCTTGCATGGTTTTTCGCATGATATTTACGATTGATAGACTTATTTGGATTAATGTGAGCTATTATGTGAGTTACAAAAAGTGCAATGGAGAGAGAAAGTCTTACTTGCAATAGGATTAGGGATATAACAATTAGGCTCGTAGTGCATTTAGAGGAAAAAGCATTACATGATACAATCACCATGCAATTGTTTCCTTTTCATTGGAGTGATATTTAAGATAAGAATATGTTATATTTCAAAGGCATCCCCATATCAAAATCAAATTAGAAGTAGTTAGAGTATATGAATTCAAGGTTGGTTTTGATTTTTTTAATCATAATGTTGTGTTTGATAATAATGTAGAGAGAACACATGATGATCCCATTAACATCCTCGATATTTATGGGTTTGCAAAGAGTTGAGTAAATAATAAGGTTTTCATAAAGGAGGTTGTTTTCGAGTGATTTGTGAGTGATCAAAATAATGCAAGACATGATTTCACTCATTGAGGCACATAGAACACATTTAGGTCAAGCCATATATAGATATGCACATACATAACAATGTTCTTAATAGGCCTACTAATTTTGGCTCACATTAAGATGCTTAGTTTTGTCAAATATAATTAAGTGAATCTAATAATATGCTCTTGTAGATGTGTTTGTGCTAATTTGTAGACTTATTTTGTTTATGTTTTCGCTAATAATTTCTTTTATCTAACTCTAATTCTCTAGTCATTCCCACATTCAAACTATTTTCAAGTATTTTCTTTTTTCATATAATTTCTATGATCTAGATTAGACCCTTGCTTCTATAATAAAAATGTATTATTAAATTATATCTGAATAAACTTAATTACATTTTAGATATAAGTGTTTAAACCTACCATTCAAAATTTACTACCCTTCTTAATATGGTTCATATTGTGTTTGAAATAGTGTCAATATAATAATTCTATAAATTTATATGGACATTAAAAAATCTTCAAACTAGAAATTAAATGTTTTTCATAACACTTAGTGGGCTTCAATTGATTGGTACATTCATGTATCTAAAAATTATTTATAGTTAAATTATAAAATAATAAAAAATAAAAATAAAATTCAAAGATTTAAATTTTAAAAAATTAAATAACAATATATTGAAATAAAATTACTAAATATAAAATTAATAAAAGGAAAAATGAGTTTTGGTGAAAGTCATTGGAGTAGAATAAATAATCTCATCTGTATACACCTTTTTTATATTGTTTTGAAATAAATTACATGCGACACTAAATTATATATATAATTTTTAAAAGTAGTAAATTCCATCACATTAATAAGTTTAAATATAATTTTATGTGCGGAAAACAAAATGTTAAAATAGCAAAGCCAAACATAGAAAATAACTTGGAAAAAGAAAACCAAGATTAATAAAACCCGCACAATGTGCACATCGCTATATTCAGACATTATGTATATGAAGACCGTCTATTTTTAGTCGTTCTCGCCAAGAGATAAGAGACTGGTAAGATGAAACTCGTTCCTGTGCGGTGCTGTGTTCAGAAAAAAATGGCGCTTCTTGGAGTGGTGTAGCTTTCCGCGCAGGCATGGAGGCCGAGACTAGCTCATGTGGTTTTAATATGGGCAAGCATTTGGATACTGTGGGCTGCCAAAGCAAAGAGAAATCTTATCCAGTTGTGGCTGGACAATATAGATTGGGAGATGAAATTGGACGGGGAGGAAGCGCAGTTGTTTACAGCGCTCTGTGCGTGCCATGCACAGAAATTGTGGCCATCAAATGCGTGGACCTCGACAAGACCAGCGCCGCCATGATCAACAAAGTCGAGCAGGAAGCGAAGACTCTGAGATTGCTCTCCCATCCAAACGTTCTCAGCGCCCACTGTGCATTCGTCGTCAATACCCATCTCTGGGAAGTCATGCCTTTCATGGCTGCCGGGTCTGTTCACGCCATTCTCAAAACATCATTTCAGAACGGATTGGAGGAGCCGGTGATTGCAACCATCTTGAAGGAAACCCTAAAAGCGCTTGCGTACTTGCACAAGGAAGGCCACATTCACAGAGATGTCAAGGCAGCCAATATTCTTGTGGAAACCGATGGCTCCATCAAATTGGCAGATTTTGGGGTGTCTGCGTTTATTTACCAGTCAGGCGACGGGGAAAAGATGAGGAGACACACCTTCTCTGGTACAGTTTTCTGGATGGCACCCGAAGTTCTTTTCAGCGATGATTATAGAGAAGGATACGACTGCAAGGCTGATATTTGGTCGTTGGGTATAACTGCAATGGAGCTTGCTCAGGGCCGCCCGCCATTTTCTTAGGCGAGGCCAATGGAAGTTATTCATTAGCTTAGCAAAGGCATGGTTCCCAAATTATCTGATTCCATATTTTCAAAATCGTTTCAAGACATGGTGAGCATGTGTCTTGTCCTTGACCCACACAAAAGATCCAGTGCAGAACAACTGTTGAAGCATCCCTTCTTTAAGAATCATGCCAAGAAACCCAATTATCTTGTGAAACATGTATTGGATGGACTGCAGTCACTTGCAGGAAGGATCAAGAATTTCAAGGAGGAAGAATATGGTCGTTGTCAAGCCAAAGCCCTTGGTGCAGTACAGTCCTTGTCTATTCAGCCTCCTCATCTACCAAAGGAAGGAGAATATGAGAAGTGGGATTTTGATCCGGTTAAACCATAATTAATGTTCTTGAATGTCAATCTCCTTTGATATTAATGGTGTATTTGCCCATTTTTGAAGGGCTGGAAGGAGTTTGTTTGTTTGCTGATTTTCATATAGAACTTGGTGCACAGATTTTGTAAATAAGTGGAGGCCATTTCCTTCCTTCAATTTTGATGTATATAGATATAAAAAAATTATTTGCCTATCCTGCAGTCTACATTTGTCTGTGTCTGCAAATCTTTATATTCTTTCCTTTTTTCTTCGTGTATGTCTGAGGAAGATGTTGCTACTTATACACAGTAAATAAAGATGATTAATAAAATATAGTAATTAAGGAAAAGCAGTATGCCATAGTGCTAAGCATTCTTAGTGTATTTTGAAATATGACAAATTTGTTAAGAGTTGATTTCAATAAATTTTTCTTGAAGTAATATAGCAATTAGCATATTGTTTTCTTTGGGGTGTATCATGATAGTCATATTTGTTGGGGTTTTGTTTTCCCTGGCTTTTGTTGTTGGCGTCCTATTAATAGTAGTGTGAATCAGTCAATTCATGATAATTTTGTCGTATGTTTGTTTTTCCCACACTCTAAAATAATCAGTAGAAGAACATCTAAAAATAGAAATAGATGTGTTTATGAGGGCATTTCCTCCTTATTATATATTTGACTATATATTTTTTTAGTAGGCGAAAAAAAGGAAAGAGGTCTTGGGTAATAAAATGTTGTCCAATTAAATGTTAATTGTAACCAATATCATTCTCAATGTGCGGTAAGTTTGATATTAGTTTGCGTTATATTGTTATATTTTAATCGTTAATAAGGTTTGCAAAACATCTTCTTCACATATAAATCTTTGGTTAAAGGAGAAGAAAATGAAATGCAATCTCCTCTAATTTGCAGAGTTCTATGTAAGTTTGAACAAGGGTGCTTTAAAATTGGTATGAATGTTCAAGAAAGTTGAATACAAAGAACCTCATTCATTGAAGAGATAAATTTATATCCACATTCAAGAGTGTACTTACACAATACGAAACAATTCCCCTCACATAGAAATCTAGTCCTAAACAACTCTCCTCGTGTAGAAATTCTAGTTCTAAACGACCCCCTTGTATAGAATCTCTAGTCCACAAACAATGTCAAATTTGAAGAAAATTTTCATCAAAATAAAGAATAACTTAGACAACATTTGAGTGAGTTTTACTAGTTTTTTGCATGAGTTTTCCAAAAAAAAAAAAAAAAAAAAGTCAAACTTTTTTCTTGAAAATATTACATTATTATTAGAAAAATGGCCAATGCTCTACCATGTTGTTGTATCTAATTTTCAATTGATCAAATATGGGGGTAGACTATGTAGTATGAACTTGTGAAAAATTCTTGAGTCTGACCATGAAGCAATACACGACACCTTAAAGACTAGATCGAACCCATATGGCTCATTGGAATAAATTGGTGCAATGGCACATATGTTCTAGTGTTTGTAAGTATATTGTTGAATTCTTAATTTTTGTGTGTTTGAGTACTTTTTTCTTTAATTTTATCTATTTATATCACTACTAATGTTATTAATAGAGGTTAGTGGTGCCAAAAAAGCTTCCACCTTTTCATGGTTGGTGTTATAATTAAATAATTTATATTCCTGAAATGAAGAGAAGCGTTAATATCTTCTAAAAATGATCCTTTGATTCCTTTATTTTAGGACCTTTAGTTTTAAACTATTTCATCGGTCACACACCGAATCTATATCCTCCTTAAACTTGATCTTATGGTATTAGTAGATGCATATCGAGAGATAGAAAGAGAGAGGGAAGAGAGAATGAGAGGGAGGGAGGGAAGGAAGAGAGAGAGAGAGAGAGAGAGAGAGAGAGAGAGGGAGTGAGGGATAATGAGAGAGAGGGAGGGAGACATAGGAGGGAAGATAGAGAGATGAGGGAAGATACATAAAGAGTGAGAGAGGGATAAAGAGGGGGAGGGGTAGAGATAGGAGGGAAGGGAGAACAAGAGTGTGAGAGAGGGAGAGAGATAAGGGGAGAGAGGGAGAGAGAGGAGAGAAGAGGGATGATAAAGTTTAAGTAGAAACCAACACGAACACATTCTCATTTAACTGCCTATATTGTATGAAAATGCTCTTTATAACATTATATTTAACAACAAGAACACATTCTCATTTCACCACCTATATTGTATGAAAATTATCTTTTTAACAAAAAGAGTACATATTCTCATTTAACCACGTATATTGTATGAAAAATTATTTTTACAACAAGAACACTCTTATTTCACCACCGATGTAGATGGGAAGGAGCGAGACGGTCAGGTAGTGGAAAAACACCTAACATAGTGTCTAATAACCCACTCAAATGTGCTTGAGGCATCGGTTTAGTCACATGATATTATGATCACAAAATATCACCCTGGACACCCTAACACTAATGCAAATTGAAGGATTTTGTCATGTTTGTTTTATCAGAAGCTTGTGAGAAAATGGATTAGAGATGGGAGAAAATGAGAGAGGTTTTGGTAGAAAAACCATATGCCCAGTTGCAGTTCAAAAGAGACATTCCTAGGTGCCACAAGACGTGAGAAATCATTTTTCAAAGCTCGGATACTTAAGAGACATCACCCGACCGATGTAGAGGACCAAGACGGTTGAGAAGTGGAAAAATACCTCCAATAGTGTCTAACAACCCACCCAAACATGTGGGAGGAATTATTTTAGTGACATGAGTTGTTGATTGTAAAATATCACCCTAAATACCCTAACAGTGACACAAATTGAAGGTTTTTATCATGTTGTTTATTATAACCTTGAGAAAATGGGTGGGATATGTGGGAAAACGAGAGAGGTTTTCATAGATAGCCTAGATGCCCAAAATTAGGTTTAAATGAGATATTATCATGTGCCATAGGTGGCGATAAATCATATTTCAAAGTTTAAAGATACTTTTTTCTCTCATGGTGCTTAAGAGACATCGCCTTAGAAAGATGTAGTTGAGAAGGAATCGAGAGGCAGGTTGGGAAACATAAAAATACCTCCAAAATTTTCTAATAGACCAACCAAAGGTATGGGTGGAATTAGTTTGGTTCTACATGAGGTGGTGATCACAAAATATCTCCCTTGACACCCTAACAATGACGTAAATTAAAGGTTTTGCCATGTTTCTTTTAGTGTGACCACAAAAAAATGTGTAGGATATGGGAGAAATTGAGATATGTGCTTGTAGACATACCAAGTTCTTATTTAAATGTTCAAATGATACATTCTTAGGTACCATGAGATGTGAGAAATTACCCATCAAAGATTGGCTACTTTTATGTCTTGGGGCGCTTAAGAGACATTTCTCGACTAATGCAAACGAGAAGGAACAAGACGATTGGGAATAAGAAAGAAAACTATTATAGTGTATAATAACACACATATATCTCGGCATCATTTTTGGTGTCATGAGGTGGCGATTGTAAAATATCACTCTAGACACCCTAACACTAATACAAATTAAAGGTTTTTTCTACATTTGTTTTATAGTGGTTGTGAGAAAATGGGTAGGAGATGGGAGAAACCAAGATATATTTTTGTAGATAGACCATATTACCAAATTTATGGTCATATGAGACATTCCCAAGTTCAAGGGGTTGTGATAAGTTGTCTCACAAAGTTTGGCTACTTTTCTCTCTAAGGATGTTTAAGAGACATCGATCAATAGAGCCAAGAAGGGTCGGGAAGGACCAGGATAGTTAAGAAGTGGAACGAGACCTCTAACAATGTATAATAGTCCACATGTATATATGGGTAGCATCGTTCGGCACCAAGAGGTGGAAATCAAAAATATCACCCTAGGCACCCTAATATTGACGTAAATTAAAGTTTTTGTTGCATTTCATTTACTATGGCCACAAGAAATAGTCAAGAGACGAAAGAAACTAAGAGAGGTTTTGTATATGGATCAGATGCTCAATTTTAGGTTTAAATGATTTATTCCTAATCTTTAAGGGTTACAAGAAATCATGTCAAAGTTTATCTACTTTTCACGATCGGGGTGCTTAAGAGACATCACTTGATTGATGTAGTTGAGAAGGATCGGGATGATTGAGTAGTGGAATGAAACCTATGATATCATATAACATCCCACTCGGACATGTGGGTAGCATCAATTTGGTGTCATGAGGTGGTGATGGAAAAATAATGTGTTAAACTTGTAACACCGATGTAAATTATTTTTTTCCACGTTTCATTATTAAGACCACAAGAAAATGAGATAGAGATGGGAGAAACCAAGAGATGTTTTTGAACATGGACTAGATTCCTAGTTGTAGGTTTATAAGAGACATTTCCATGTGCCACAAGTTGAGAAATTATTTTTCAAATTTTGGCTACTTTTCATTCTCAAGGAGCTTAAGAGAGATCGCTCGACCGATGTATCCTGGAAAAGACCAGTATCGTAGTGTAGAACAATGATGCTTCGACATCATCTAACAACTCACCTATACATGTGGGTAGAATCAGTTTAGTTTCATGAGGTGATGATTGTAAAATGTTACCCTAAACGTCTTGATAATGACATAAATTGAATATTTTTCCATGTTTAATTTATTGCGACTACGAGAAAATGGGCAAGATATGGGAGAAACCAAGAGAGGTTATTATAGGAAGACTAGATGCCTAATTTTAGGTTTAACTTATACATACCCAAGTGCTATAGGTGTGAGAATTATCTCACAAAGTTTGGCTACTTTTTGTTCTCAAGGTGCTTAATTTTTGTCAATTTAATAAATAATTATAATATAAAATTTTATTGAAATGAAATTATTAATTACTCTCGACGGAGTATACAATTTTATGAAATGAGTAAAAGAAAGCATTTATTTTTTAAATGAATAAGCTTGATACCGATTACATATGTTATTTCTCGGTGTTCACATGATCGTATCATTTTAATCTTAAAAACCATATGCTAACTCCATCGGCTCTTAATTCATTTCAATTTATAGTTGGAAATTTCTCCTAAAATTTTTACTATGATGCCCACACCTAAAGAACACATTGAATAGAGAAGATTGAATAATTTTTTAATTAGTGGAGAACTCTCTCTCTCTCTCTCATTCTCCCTCTCTCCTTTTCTATCTCTTACCTCCTCTCTCTCTCTCTTACCTCCTCTCTTGTTTTCCTTTCCTTCCCCTCTCTCTTTCTCCCTCTCCCTCTCTCTCTTGATCTCTCTTTCCTCATTTATATCTATTTTCTCCCTCTCTCTCCCTCTCTCCCTTTCTCTTGGGAAATGTAGGTATGCAATACATGTGACTATGTCCATTTCAACAATCTCATGAATCGCATGAGACATTTGCAATGTCTTGGATATGGTCAATAAGAGTTATCTGGTTCTCTCCGGTGAAATATGAAACGTTCTTCAATGTTGCAACTAGAACTGGATTTTGTGCATGAGAGCCGGTGGGTTCTACCAAAGTGAATTTGATGTAGGGGTTGGGTTGTGCCATCTTGATTGGTCAAAGAACTTTAGTTGATTGAATGAAAGTCCTTTCGGGTAGATGTGTTGACAATGTATTGTTTGGTGGAGATAGAGGCCTTTAAGCTCTTCTTTCTCTTCTTGCGCTATCCGGGGATAAATGAAGATAGTCAAATAGCCCCTCTTATCTAGTTCTTGACCTTGTTTGTATTCTTCTCATGAACTTGATAAACTTGGGCTGCTGAAACCACTGGATTTGAGTGATGGAGTCGCCAGATGTGTTTCTCCAAAGCCTCCAAAGGCTAGAAGTTAACCAAGACACACACCCAATCTTGATAAAAATGAAATATGACTTGTCCCCGGTGTGCCAAAACTATTGATGCGCAGAATCACAATATCCACCGAATGTCTACAACTCGATGGGTTGAGACTTTCAGTTTGATTACATAACATGGATCATCTCTCAAAGTGTGGGACTTTGTGAATCGAGAGAGCTCTCCAGATGAAGGTCGGTTCCTATTCCTCTGTTCAGGTGCACACGTTCATATCACAAAGGATCTACTCTAAAACCCACTCTAACTTTCCAAGGAGACTGGGTTAAGGAGATGCACAAAATGAAACCTAAACTAACAAGGGTGATGCACCAAAGGAATGATGAAACACCTACTAATAAACACAAACCATAAAATTGCAATACAATCACCATGCAAAAATAACCAGGACTGCAATGAGAGATCAGAAAGGAGACAATGAATGTAAGAGAGGGTTGAAAATTATCCACAGACATGCATTATTGCTCCAAAAGTTGATACAGTGCATTACAATGGCCAAGAGGCACAAACTTGCATTACAATTTAAATGGGAGGCTTGGACTCCACAAATTCACTTACGGGCAAGAGAAGAAGGGAGGGTGTAGCAAAGAAGAAATGTCCAACCATTAGAAAATTGCCCCTCCTTACAATATATAGGAAGAATAGAGAGAAAGGGAGAATAATTCCCATCATACTTCAACCACCCTGGTAGGTGAGAAACCTAACAGCCTCCAAAAATGGCAGACTGTATTTATTCCAATCGTAGTTGAGATCATCTGAAGGTCAGAATCCGGCACCCAACACGAGCTCTCACAATCTTTTAAGATCCAAGCATTTAAAAATCTTGGTGGGCTTTATGATTCGCCAAATATTTTCCAAACATACTTTGGGTTTGGAGTCTACCCCTACGAGATCTACATGGAGCCCCACGCATTCTTAAGATTTTACTACCTCCTTTCACTCTAAAGTTGCATCTAACTGACATGTGGTGTTGTCTATGGGCTTGCTTTGTTTCCTTTATATTCTACCTAAGCCCCTCTTATTGGCAGAGACATTATGCCTGACCCGAGACACGTGGAGGCTCAGTGCACATTTGGGACTTACTTTTGGATTCGCCCCCTGAAAGAGTGTTGAAGGGACACGTGGGGATTTCCATTGGTTCTCTCCTTTCCTTAATCGATTCAATGGCCGGTTCTACCCCCACCCACCCTTTGACTTCTGGCCACATGGCGAGCCTACGCTTGTTTGGGGACCGCCTCCGGATTTTAACTTTGAAGTTACATTGAATTGACGAATGGAGGCTTCCTTCGGCTGTCCTGAGCTTGGAATTTTCAATGGCCGGTGTCCCCTTTTCGGACCTCAGACACGTGGAGGGCTGACACTCGATTTGGGAACCTGCTCTGGATTTTTCCTTTGAAGTTGCATGGACAAGGCATGTGGAGGCTTCCACTGACCCTGTTGTACTTAGCTAATTCAGACCTGCTGCTTTTCTTGGTCCTTGACTACGTGGTGGGCTTGTGCTCATTTGGGGACTGCCTTTAGATTCAACCCTTGAGGGTGCACCGATGAGACACTTTGGCACCTTCTGCATTGAGTCTGTTTCAAGTTTGGACTTTTCAACGGCCGGAGAAATCGTTTCAAACAGCGGCCACGTGGTGATCATGTGCTCATTTGGGGAATCCTCCTCTTTCGCACCTTTAGCATTCTTGTTGTTGAGACACGTGGAGGCTTCCATTTGGACATTTTATACTTAGCTTATTCGGGCCTTAAGTGAACAAATTATATGCGCTTTCATTATTGACTCCACATGGAATTCCTACGGGGTTTTGAGTTTCTTGTTCCCTTTCACTCTTGGAATTGCGCTGAGCTAACATGTAGTGCCTTCAGTGAGTCCATTGCTTTGCTTAGGGTTGAATCATTCCGGATTGCCATTGCTGAGCCTGTTTGTAACCTGATTGCTAGTTTTGAAATGTGGGCTCGCATGACTGAACCGACTCTTCAATTTTCTTTTGTGCAGGGTCGTGTTTGATTAATTTTGCCTAGGGGAAAAATTGGTCAACAATTTGGTGACTCACGGGGTCACCTGCCTACTAGGTGAAAAGATCAGTTGCCTTGAAGTATCCATTGGGCACGGAGTCATGAATTGATAGCCTGGTACTGATCTTGTTCCTGAAACCTCGAGCCCGGCTGCTTGCGACCTGTTGGCCCTTAACCTACTCATTGCTTGCACTCTCAATTTTCATAAGAAAATCTTGAAGGTGAGATTTTTAGAGTAGAAAATTTTCTTGACCTAGAGCATTCACCTGCTTCTTGGAAATGGACTGTAGGAACACATTCACCTTTAGAGGCACATTGAACTACACAATGATTCAACCTAGGAGCAATGAGACTTGTGCCAAAGCACTTAGGGAAATTGAAACCTACACTACAACAAGACAATGTGCATACGCACTTAGAGGAATTAAAATCCTAGGCTAATATTTACAATGGTGAAACCTTTTCCTTTTAGTAACAACGTTTAAGATAGATTGTTAACTGGAATCGGAAGCTCCTCTCCATCCAATGTAGACAATTGGAAGGCATTGCTACTCTTACATCCTGTGACCATGTAGGGGCCACTCTAAATAGCATTGAATTTAGAATGCCTCCCTGGCTTTTCCCGATCTGCATCCCACTTCAGGACTAGGTCCCCTTCCTGAAAGGTCCTTGCTCTTTTTTCTTATCAAACCACATCTTGACTAAGGCTTGATCTTTTCTATCATTTGAACTGAATGTTCTCTGATTTCTTCCAATTCTATCAGCTCTACATACCTAGCCTCCATTGGTTCAAACTCAGATAATTCCAACTGCTTCATGAGTTCCAATGCGGGAAGCTCTAATGATATAGGCAACATTACCTCCTTCCCATAGACCAGCTTGTAAGGGGAATTACCTGTAGATCTCTTTGGTGTGATCCTGTCAGACCATAATGCTGATTTTAGCTTTGTATGCCATATCCTTTGATTTTCATCTAGAGTCCTTCTGATGATTCTTAGCAAATTCTTGTTCGTGGACTCTGCCTACCCATTACCTTGTGGGTAATAATTGAAGAGGTGCTCAAGTAGATCCCATTCTTAATATCCCATTCTGTGATCTTGGAGCCTAGGAATGCCAAGGCATTGTTTGATATGATAGTGGCGGTACTCCGAACCTAGTCACTATCCCTTCATAAAAGTCTAGTATGCTAGACTTGTTTGCTTCTTTGAGTGCTACCGCCTCGGTCCACTTGGTGAAATAGTCTGTTTCCGTGAGAATCCATTTGTGGCCTTGGATTGAGTTTGGATTGATGACCCAATGAAGTCCAATCCCCATTGCATGAATGGTTGGTCAACTGAAATTGGGTGCAATGGGAGTGTTGTTAATCTTTCCTTTCCTGTGAAGAATGCACATTTTTACACTTCTTGATCCAAGTGTAACAGTCATTGAACACCATGTGGGCCAATAATATCCCACCTTCATTATCTTGAGAGCTATTACTCATGCAGATAAAATGACCTCTGGCTTCTCCATCGTGAAACTCCTATAACACCTTCTCGATTTGACTTGTTCCGATGCATCTCAGTAGAACACTATTGATGTCCCTTTTGAACAAAACACCATCAACAAGCACATATGGAATGGCTTGTAATATGAAGTATCTCCTCTTTGCTTTGCTCATTTATGGAGGGCATAGGCCTGTTTGCAGGAAGTGCATCATATTCTGAGTCCAACAAGGAATAGACACATTATCATTTTCTTGTTCTTGACCATCTTGTAGTACCAAGACAACTCCATTTCCATTGCTTGCATCAACTTGTTGACTCGAGGCTAGTTGTTCACATAGTCCCTTTCCACGAACCAACTTAGTGACCTTAATTTCAATGTCATATTCCATGACACGAGTGATCCATCCTGCACGTTTCTCATTCACATCCTTGTTCAAAAGGAAGTCCCTGACTCCCGCATGAGAAACTAACAACTGGATCCTGTTGTTTGAGACTAGGTGTTTGAACTTCTTTAAGCTCCTGATCACTGCAAGGACATGCTTCTTGATGAAAGAGTACCTCACTTCATAGTCCTCCAAGCCTTGACTAAAGAAGGCAACTGGTTGTTCAGATCCCCCTTTGTTTTGTTGCACTAGGATTGCAGAAATTATGTCCCCACCACCAAAGGCATAAAGCATGAAGTCCTTGGAGAAGTCTGGATTGATGAGAGTTGGAGCTTGGGATATGGCTTCTTTGATGGCTTCAAAAATTTCTTTTCCCTCAGTTTTCCACCTAAATTCCATGCTCTTCTTCAACATCAGTGTTATTGGCTTCACAAAACAAGAAAATTTGGCACAAACTTGCGGACAAAATTGATTCTTCCTAGAAAGCTCTGAAGAGCCTTCTTATGACTTAGCAAGGGCAATTCTCAAATTACTTCAACTCTTTCTGAGTCGATCATCAATACTTCCTTTGACACAATATGGCCTAGGGGATTTCCTTTGTGATCCAGGAATATGCATTTTTGGGATTCAATGATACCCCAAATCTCTACATCTTTGAAATAATTGTCTTAAATGGAAAAGGTGATCTTCTACGTTTTTGGAGAACATAGTGATATCATCAAGATATATCAGTACTATTTTATTGATCAACCCCTTGAATGTCATGTCCATCACCCTCTAGAAAGGTGGCCCCTGACATTAGACAATCCAAACAACATCTTCTTATAGGCATAGGTGCCCCACTTAGTGGTGAAATCCATTTTGAATTGGTCATCTTCTTTCACCATTATCTGATTATACCCTGAGTATCCATCCAGGAGAGAAAATATTTTTGAGCTGGATACTACCTGTAAGATTTGTTCCATTGAAGGGAGTGGGTAGTGGTCTTTGAGAGATGCTCTGTTCAAGTCTCGAAAGTCCACGCACAACCTAATTTCTCCATTCTTCTTCCTGACTGGTACCAAGTTTGTAACCCAACTTGAATGCTTGATTGGGAATATAATGCTTGCCTCTATCAGTTTGTTTAGCTCTTTCTTCATTAGAGGCTCAATGTGTGGGTTGACTAGTCTTTGTTTCTACCTGATGGGCTTAGCCTCTGGATCTAGTTCTATTGTATGTTGTGCCAACTTTGGATTGAATCCTCGCAGGTCTTCATAACTCTAGGCAAAAACGTCTAGAAATTCTTGGAAAAGTTGTATGAATTCATATCTCTCTTGCTCAGTGGTCACCTTGCCAATTTGGAGTGTCTTTCCTTCCCCAACAAAAATAGGTTTTGAATCATCTCCCTTGACCTTAATGTTTGCTTTTTCTTTACAAAATTGGTCATTAGGATTGAATATTGACTCCAGTGTCACCAAACCTATGGGAAGCTTGTTGGTCCTGCTGCACTACTTGATCCCCGTATTGCTGCTCTAATTTATCTTGATTCCTAGCTGAGAATTCAGCCTCTTCTTGTAGGAAATTTATGATCTGTTGATCATTTTCAAACACCTACTAACTTGTGTTATTTTTGGAACTACTTGGCCTTACAATCACATGGATATGTGGTTTTTTTCCTCTTTTGATACTATCAACCACATCAAATGTTGCTCTAACTGTTGCAAGCCTATCTGTAGCTTCATTCTTTTTCCTGGGTATGGACACAATGTTGAAAGCTTCAAAGTCTTCAATTAGGTCCCATACCCTGTTTTTGTAGCTCTTGAGTAGGTCATTCTTTGCAGCGTGTTTCCCTCTGACTTGATTCACCATTAGCTCACTATCACCCAATGCAATATGTGAATTAAGGCAATTGGACTTAATGCCTCTCTTTCTTGCCCAATGCAATCTGTGAATTAAGGCTTCATACTCAGCTACATTATTTGAGCAAGTAAACTGGAAACAAAAAGTTGAGTAGTATTTCATACCTTGTGGCGAAATGAGCATAGCTCCTCCACCTATGCCTTATCTACTCCTTGAGCCATCAAAGAATGACTATCATACTTCATTATCATCTTTTTGATATGGCTTGGTGATGCTAGGGAGAGGATGATTATCTTCATGCAAACAATAGACTCTTAGCTCAGATTCCTCCATTTCTTTGTAAGGGTCAAAAGCATGCCTTTTGTTTTCCCATTCATCAAGAGTCAAGTATGGAATACTTCCGACCTTGGTATCTGATTCATAGGTGCTTGGGTAATCCTCTTGATCAAATGCTGAACAATTTACATTAATTAGACTTAGTACATGAGGCTCTATGTGAAATTTTGCAATGGTCTCGGATCTGATTGTGGCCTTATCCCCATACCTCATTTTGAACAACATGTGTGACCAATCAACAAAAAAATAGCCCCCAATTTTAGCAAGTGAAGTCTCTTGACAAACACAATGCAAAGAGTGGTGGCAAGTCTATGACTGATACATCTTGCAACACTGTTACATTGGGACATGCATGTAATGTGAGGCTCAAATATTTGATTACTCCAACCGTTGTTACTTGTTTTTCCATCCAATTGCACCACACCTTTGGAGATGACTTCATATTGAAGACCTAATTGGTCAACTATTTGTTTCGGCATGACTGAGCTACTTGCTCCCAAATCAATCATGTAATTATGTATCAACTTATCTCCTATGATCAATGAGATATAGAATGGAGGGGGATTCAAATTTTTACCTTGATGGCCTCCTCAATTTGATGCTCCTTGTTGAGTTGCATTGGTAAGTACCTTGTCTTGTTGATTGGGTGGCTGATTTGATGTTGACCGATTGCCATAGCAACTTGCAATAGGTCTCTTTGTCCTAGGATAGCTAATGACTCCCACATTGAGATGTTTACATTCATTTTCTTCATTTTCTCAATGATGTTAAATGGATATGAACTATCTCTCTGCTGCCCTTGCCTTGCACCATCTTCTCTTGTGCATAAGTTGTTACAACGGGTGCTTGGGCTGGCTTAGAAGGTGATTTGGGCTGACCTTGCACATTAGGAACTGCACTTTGATTACCAATACCTTGTGGAGTAATAAGAGGTTGTGGATCATTTGAATTTGATGACTGTCCTTCTCAATATTACTTTTCTTAGACCGTGTATTGGCTGCTACACTTTGAGAAGGGGCTTGGCTCACACCACAAAAATATTTAGCCTGCCAATTGACAAGTGTGGTCTCATTTGGAGGTACTTCTTGCTGAGTTGATTCCTACTACTTATTTCCTTCTTAGCTTGGTTCTTGGGGCACACTAATGGTTTGTACCATCAAATCCTGATTCAATGCACCATTGAAACACATTGATTGATTGTGAGGTAGATTGCAGGGGTAACACCATTCGTACTCATGTGCCATGTTGTTTTGTGTTGGAACCAAGGCCCTTGATGTTGAAGCCACATTTGGATCATATGGTCGGAATGGCCTAGCAGCTTGAGGTTGTCCTTGGCTCTAATTTTGATTTCCATCTGAGCTGGTGGTCTATTTTGCTAGTATGGGGGTCTAGCTTGATATTGATTTAGAGGTTGATACGGCCTAGAACTTTGAGCTTGTTGTCTCTTGATAGTCACTAGCTCATTTCCTAGGTTCTACAGTTACTTCATAACCTCTTGTAGCTCTTTTGAGGTGCTTGAAGAAGTAGAAGCCTCATTATTGCTTTGATTCCTAGGGGCTAGAATGGGATTCAACTCTAGCATTTGGCTAGTTGTAGGAGCTCCTAGTTCTGGATATAGAGGCATAGGTGGCCTAGGTGCTAGCTTACCAGCTTGAATTAAGTAGTTTTCAGCTCTAATAGCAATATTATAGGTTATGGGTATAGTTATACCTCCCATTGATTGAATCATCATGGCAATATCAGAATTTAAAGCTTTGAGGAAGTATAGAAAAGCACCTTTTGGTCTCACGACCACCGGAATCCTATCCCACGTCCTCTGAAATCTAAAGTTTAAGTTCATCAACTATTCATTAGGAGCTCTCTTGGTGGTTGTCAGTTGTTGTAACAAGGATAGATTATCCGCCTTTTCTCCAAATTGGTTATGAAGGGTTGTGTACATATGATCCCAATTCTGGATAGACCTGCTTATTAGACTCCTAAACCATTGCAAAGCTTTACCTTTAAAGGAGGATGCCAATAACTTAACAACAATGTCCATTTCAACAATCTCATGAATTGCACAGACATTTGTAATGTCTTGGATATGGTCAATCGAATTTTTCTTGTTCTCTCCAGTGAAATATGGAACGTTTTTCAATGTTGTAACTAGAACTAGATTTTGTGCATTGAGAGCCAGTGGGTTCTTTGCCAGTGAATTTGACGTAGGGGTTGGGTTGTGCCATCCTGATTGGTTGAAGAACTCTAGTTGATTGAATGAAAGGCCTTCCGGGAAGAGGTGTTGACAATGTCTTGTTTGGTGGAGATGGAGACCTTTGAGCTCTTCTTCCTCTTCTTTCTCTATCTGGGGATAAATGTAGATAGACAAATAGCCCCTCTTCTCTAGTTCTTGACCTTGTTTGTATTCTTCTCATGAACTTGATAAACTTGAGTCACATTGAAACCACTAGATTTGAACCCTTTTTTGGAGTCGTCGGATGTGTTTTCGAAGCCTCCAAAGGCTAGAAGTATACCAAGACACACACCCAATCTTGTTAAACTGAAATATGACTTCTATCCCATCGGGCATGCCAAAACTATTGATGCGGAATCACAACACCCCTGAATGTATGTAACTCGATGGGTTGAGACTTTCAGTGTGATTGCATAACATGGAGCATCTCTCAAAGTGTGGGACTTTGTGAATCGAGAGAGCTCTCTCGGATGAAGGTCGGTTCCTATTCCTTTGTTCAGGTGCACACGTTCATATTACAGAGGATCTACTCTAAAACCTACTCTAACTTGCCAAGGAGACAAGGTTAAGGAGATGCAAGAAATAAAACCTAAACTAACAAGGGTGATGCACCAAAGGAATTTTGAAACACCTGCTAATAAACACAAACCATAAAAATACAATACAATCACCATGCAAAAATAACCAAGATTGCAATGAGAGATCAGAAAGGAGACAATGAACATAAGAGAGGGTTGAAAATTATCCACAGACATGCATTATTGCTCCAAAAGTTGATATAGTGCATTACAATGGCCAAGAGGCACAAACTTGCATTACAATTTGAATGGGAGGCTTGGACTCCACAAATCCACTTATGGGCAAGAGAAGAAGGGAGGGTGCAAAGCAAAAATGTCCAACCTTTAGAAAATTTCCCCTCCTTACAATATATAGGAAGAATAGAGAGAAGGGGAGAAGAATTCCCATCATACTTCAACCACCTGGTAGGTGAGAAACCTAACAACCTCAAAAATGGTGGACTATATTTATTCCAGTCGTAGTTGAGATCATCTAAAGGTCAAAATCCGGTGCCCAACGCAGGATCTCACAATCTTTTAAGATCCAAGCATTTAAAAATCCTAGCGGGCTTTATGATTCGCCAAATATTTTCCAAACATACTTCGGGTTTGGAGTCTACCCCTGTGAGATCTACATGGAGCCCCGCGCATTCTTAAGATTTTACTTCCTCCTTTCACTCCTAAAGTTGCACCGAACTAACATGTGGCGTTGTCTATGGGCTTTCTCTATTTCCTTTGTATTCTACCTAAGCCCCTCTTATTAGCGGAGACACTATGCCTGACCCGAGACACGTGGAGGCTCAGCGCACATTTGGGACCTAATTTTGGATTCACCCCTTGAAAGAGTGTCGAAGGGACACATGGGGCTTTCCACTAGTTCTCCTTTCCTTAGTCAATTCAATGGTTAGTTCTTCCCCCTCTTTTGACTTTTGGCCATGCGGTAAGCCTACGCTTGTTTGGGGACCACCTCTGGATTTTAACTCTAAAGTTACGTTGAACTAACGACATGTGGAGGCTTCCTTCGGCTTATCTCGAGCTTGGAATTTTCAATGGCCGGTGTTCCCTTTTCGGACCTGGGACACATGGAGGGTTGGCGCTCATTTGGGAACCCGCTCCAGATTTTTCCTTTGAAGTTACGCAGACGAGGCACGTGGAGGCTTCCGCTGGCCCTGTTGTACTTAGCCGATTTGGGCCTGCTACCTTTCTTGGTCTATGACTACGTGGTGGGATGGTACTCATTTGGGGACTGCCTTTAGATTTGACCCTTGAGGGTGCATCGATGAGACACATGGTGCCGTCCGCTGGTTTTTTTTGAGTTTGGAATTTTTAACGGCCGATGAAACCATTTCAAACTCTTACCACGTGGCGATCCTGCACTCATTTGGGGACTCCTCCTCTGTCACACCTTTGACATTGTGCCATTGAGACACGTGGAGGCTTCCACTGGCCCTTTTATACTTATCCAATTCAGGCCTCAAGTGAACAAATTATATGTGCTTCCTTGGCGGGTCCCTCATTGTTGACTCCACGTGGAATTCCTGTGAGGTTTTGAGTTTCATTGTTCCCTCTCACTCTTGGAATTACATTGAGCTAACATGTAGTGCCTTCCGTGAGTCCATTGCTTTGCTTAGGGTTGAATCATTCTAGATTGCCATTGTGGATCTTGTTTCTAACTTGATTGCTAGTTTCTAAATGTGGGCTCGCATGACTGAACCGGCTCTTTAATTTTCTTTTGTGCAGGGTCATGTTTGATTAATTTTGCCTAAGGGGAAAAATTGGTCAACAA
This sequence comes from Taxus wallichiana var. yunnanensis, assembly GCA_018340775.1. Classification (NCBI taxonomy): domain Eukaryota; kingdom Viridiplantae; phylum Streptophyta; class Pinopsida; order Cupressales; family Taxaceae; genus Taxus; species Taxus wallichiana. Next base: position 75,094,528 of record CM031241.1, on the reverse strand, counting down.
AAACCATACATGTTTTTAATAATATACATCAACAAAATATAAATTTACACCTACATGTTGTAGAGGCACACAAAACAATGCCTAGACATCAAAATTATGGGGTATCATCGAACAATTTAGTTCTCTCTTCCGATTGGGAAGATGAAGAACCAATCTCATAAGGGGATTAGACTTTATAAAATCAAACCTCCTACACCCAAGGGATGATATAGATCCATCTATTAATACGAATAAATAATATACACGTTAGTATAAAACTAATTACATGTAAAATGACATTAGTTATAAATAAATACTTACCAAAATTTCATAGTCCCTTGAATCACCATCTTCTATTGTTGGAAATTGTGTCTTAGTGTTGTCATTGATGGAAAATTGTGTTATGGTTTCATATCAGTCTCCATGAGGTTTTATTCAAAGGTCAAACATGAAGGTTGAATGGTAGTGTCATGTTTGGTGATGTTCTATAAGGTCTTGGGGCATTTTTTAGAGTGTATGGCCATAGTATGATTCCTCATAAGTTGATTAAAGGCTAGCATTAGTGTCAATAATTTTCTATATGATGTTTTAAAGGTTTACATGCATCAACTTGGTCATTTTATGGTTTGTCATGGTTGAGTCAAGTCATTCTAGGCCTATTCCTAGTTCTAGAACATGCAGAATGAGTTGGAGGTATGATTTTTGGAGCTGATCAGTTCTTTCCCATTATGGTAGAAGCATGGTGATAGGGTACATGGAATGTATGATGATTTTAAGCCAATTATTATAGGTTTGGTGGTGCTTTATTTTCCTTGGGAAGCAAAACAATGAAGACAAGCTAAGTAAGCACATGTAAGTCATTGTGGCTAGAGAGTTTCATATCTATTTGAGATATATGGTTAGTATGTATAGTTATAGGATGTTGTCATGATGCTTCATGACAAGTTTTAGGTCAAAGTGAAGAATATTTTGTAAGATACATTAGTTTTTGTAAAACCAAGTTTTCTAGAGTGTGTTTTTGTGCTAAAAATTAACCTTCTGATGCTCATTGTGAATTGTGTGCTTTACATTAGACCTAGAGATTTTGGAGGATGATTTTCCATGGAACTAATAAGTTTTGTAAAAATAATGAGGTGGTTTGATCATCTGGTTTTTATGAACAATCATTAAGAAGGTAAAGTGGTTTAAAACCCTAATTAAACCCTAGCTCATAGCAACTTGGAGAAAATTATTTAAGGTTGTAGATTACTCCATATTTCTAGAAAGGTAAGATAGACCATGTGACAGTATGTGGGCCCCACTCAAAAATGCTATTTTCGAATAATTTCAGTTTGTGGAAAAGTTTTCCAAATAAAGTATAAAATAAATTGACATCGTTTTGAGCCTAGGAGTTGTTATACATTTCCATGATAGTTCAGGTCATGGTTGAGGTCCTAGAGGGAAAAATGTGCCCTATTTATGAAGACTGGTCTTTGGGCCCTAAAAGGACAATTTTGAATAGTTTCATAGATTGACCTAGTTGAAGGCATTCGCTTAGAGTTGGAAGAAAATGTAAGATGTTTTGGAAAGAATATTTAGAGATATTTCTAATTATGTATGTTATTTCTCTTGATTGTGAGTTTTGATAAGTGAACCAACTCAATTTTTGAAGACTAAGTTTGATTTTTGTAAGAAAGGATTTCTCTATATCTATTTAAGAGTGAAGAGGGATGAATTCAATCCCTATTTAAGGAATTTATACATTTTTAAAGTAACATCAAGGGTGTAAGCTAATTGGGTTTCTAAAACTACTTTCTAGGAAGTTTAGTTTGATGGAGAGGAAAAGAGGTGTGGTTTGCATTTATGAGTGTTTTATGAGGTCTAGAAGGAATGGATGTGTTCTACAGGTCATTGGATTTCCAATAAGTGGTTACATGTCATAGTTTAGGTGCTATGGTGTGATCTTGAGCTTGTTTGGTGAAGAATGGTTCCTAAAAGCAACTATTTTGTGAAGAAAATGGTCTTGATAGAATTATGAGAAATTTGATTATTGAAAGTAGGGTTCATTTTAAGAAGCCTATGGTAAATTGGAGGTGGAAAATCCTCGACAAATATACCTCAAACCACTTTCGTTGAAAGGAAAATTTTCCAAGATTTTAGATTCAAATTTTTGCCTACTGTCATTTTCTTAAGGGGGAGAACTCAACATTTTTTTGGTGTCGGACGATAACAAGGTTTGTTTTTGCATGAAAACAAGCTTTTTTGTCATGTGATAGCAAGGCTTGTTTTCGGGTGACAACAAGGCTTGTTGTCGTGTGACAACAAACCTTGTTGTTGCCCAACACCAAAAAAATGCTTCATTTTTTCAAGCTGTCTACAACCCCTGGTCACACGTCAATAACACTGGTCATGCGTCAATCAAATTGACCCCTGGTCGCGCATCAACAACCCTCTAGTTACGCGTCAACAACCCTCTAGTCACACATCAACAACCCTCTGGTCACGCATCAACAACCCTCTGGTCACGCGTCAACACCTTCTCTTGTCGTGCATCTTAGAACACTATATTGTCGCTCATCTAGAAATGAAAATCTTCCTTCTCGTGCATCAGTGACACTTTCCTATTACAAGTCTACAACAACCAGTCTGAGACTCTGATCCACACTTTGTCTGCTTGTAATTTACAAGTAATTTAGATGGTACCTTAGTAAGTTACTAGTATACTACTAGGAAAATTACCTAGGTTTATATAGGAGTAGTTTTCAATGGTAGGTGAATTTGAACCCTAAAAAAATTTATACTAGAAATTTTAGGTAAACAATACACTGACCTACTCTGAAAAATTTGCCTTTTCAAATTTTCTAAAAATGGAATATTCACCAAATTACGAATATTCACCACTAAAAATATCCTTGATTGAAATTTAATGTGCGAGCATGTATGATTTATTTATGATATATTTGTCATGTGCGAGGCCTTTGGAGTCTTGAAAAATTATAGTGATGAATTTGGAGGTCTTTGATGAGTTGGGTGATGGGGTTTTGGGCTTATTTTGATCTTATTTGATGTCGTGGAATGTGGCCTACCTACATGGGTCCATATTATGAGTTGTATTGATTTAGTGTTATGTTTTTATGTTTTAATGGTCTATATATTTTATCTGGAGTGACTCATGTTACAGTTTTGAGTTGTAAAGCATATAAAAGTGCATGTTTGGTTCAAAACTTGATCTAGTGAAGTGAGAGGGAAAATTGTGATCTAGAGATGAGAGTGTAAAATATCTTAAAGGGAATCAAGAGATAGTTAAGGATGATTTCAAAATCTAAAGAAGTTTTAAGAGCATGTGTACAAGGGTTTGACATCAAATCAGGTCATGAAAGATCAAGATTGTGCGAGTTATAAGAATGAGGGTTTGAAGGTGTGTGAGCTGAAATTATGATCTTCATCAGTTTTGGTAGAAATAATACTTGGAGATATTCATCTTAATGTGGTTGAGTTGGTTCTTGATCACCTTAGGGGTTGTAGCCTCCTTATGGAGTGGGTGTTTCACTAAATTAGGGGTTAGTGCTCCTTGTAGGGTTAGTGCTCCTTGTGAAGTTGGTGCTTCACTAAATTTATTTTCTTTGTGTAATATAAACAAAGTTTTATTGGGTTTTCTTCCCCATTAAGTTTTCCCACTTATATATGGTGTATTGTGTACTCTCTTTTGTGTTATGATATTGTGAATGGTTAATACACATCTAATATGCACATGTGTGGTTATAAATGATGAATTTATGGTTTGGTAAATGAAGTAAAAATTATTGTAAGATCGATTCACACCGCCTCAGTCCATTGTGCTTCCAACAATTGGTATCAGAGCTATGTCCTTGTGAAGCAAGTCTAACAGCTTGGAGGAGATCCTAGAAGCACAAGATGGCTAAGAAAATAAGGAAAGAGAATCAGGAGTTGAGAGTCATGACCAAGAAGGATGAAGAAACCATCAAGTGTCTCAAGATTCAGTTGGAGAAGTCTATTTCTAATTTGAGTTCAAAGGAAGAATAATTTGATATATTTAAAAATAATCCGTGTGATGTTTTTATGAATGGTCAAGATGATCTCAAAGAGGTGGTGATGGATCTACAAGCATAATTGGCTTTCCATAGAAAGGAGAACATCAGTTTGAAGTCTAAAATCAAAGGTATGACAGCAGTACTCAAGGCCAAATAATAAGAGTATGTTAAGCTCAAGGAAGAGATACAAACCCTAAAGGTCAAAGGAGATGAGAAGCATTGACTAACAAACCAAAAAGTTGGTCCTAGTTCCAAGGAGGTGAAAATGAAGGTGTTCATACCAAGAAGGTCTACTCAAGGCCTAATCTCATTAGGATGACCAAATGTAATAAGGTATGCAAAATTTCATTGTTATTGTTATGCTTGCAATGGTTTTGGTCATAGAGCAAGGGATTGTAGGAAGTTTTTCAGTTGTGTGTACCCTTGGAGAAATGGAAGATATCACAATAGTCATCAGTCAAGAGATAGGCAAGAGGTTATTTTCCTTAAGTGTCATCACAAGGGTCATATTGCAAGGTTTTTCTCTCATGAATCATCAAGGCAAGTGAAGAGGTTTGATGCTCTCAAAATCAAGGAAGTGTGGATGCCAAAACTAGTCAAGGTGAATTACAAACGTAAATTAAGGATAAATCAATCTCAAACAAGGATATCAAGAGTCATAACCATGAAAATGAGGACAAAATGTCTAAATAAAAAGGTGAATAAAACCATGTGTGCCTAACTCGCAATTCATTCTCTAGTACATGAGAAGTTGAGAAGTCCGGGATTTTGTGATACCTCAAGAGTCATAAAGTATGGAATGTAATCTATCCATGAGATTTGAAGCTTTTTATCATTATTAGGTGTTTGAGTTTGTAAAAGTAAGCATGAGTAAATTATGTTACATGCATCTTTCATGGTCAATGGTTTTAGTCAAAACACCTAGAATTGTGTCTCACTCCATGTCTTATCTTGCTTTGTTTTCAAGAAGTATGTGTGATCATGTTTCAAAGCTTTGTTAATTTTTTTGTTTGTCATGTCATGAAGTTATAAGCTTTGTGATATGTGTAACAAATTTATCATCATGATTCTATAAAAGAGAGAAGTTTGTGTCCTATAAGGATATCATTATAAGGAACATGTAAATTCATCATAAGTATTAAGGTTTGTATTAGACATTAAAGCCTTGAAGAAATGAGAGTTTGTGTATCAAGGTTCTAGAAGAGTATGATCCGTGTTAGGATATTTGTCAAGTCTATCATGCCTTGGTCATAAGAGTATGAGGCCTATAAGAGTGTGTCAAGTTTTTACTATCATGAAGAAGGTTTCTCTGGTCTTTTTAGTCCGAGTATAAGAGGGTTTGTTCTCGGTATAAAATGTCTTGCATCAAGATATTTGAAGGAGGTTATCGTTATATCCCTCATCCCAAAGGGAGTTGATAAACATCATGGAACTTATTTGATGAGTTTGAAGTAAGCTTGAAGGCTAAATTGTGAAGTTCCTACAAGACCGACTATCTATTCACAAAGGCATGACAGTTCCTGAGTTGTTGTTTCATCAAAAGAAGGTAGTTATGGCCTATCATGAAGATTCAAAGCTTGACAAAGTAAAATTAGGTGCTTGTTTTGAGGATCTTTCTTTGAAAGACATCAAAATTCAAGGTTCCATTTAGAAGGAAGTGAAAAGATGCTTAAAGTCATGCTACATCATAACAAAGGTGTAAAAGTTAAAGTGCTCTAAGTCTCTTGCAAATTATGGCATCAAAGGATTCTTCATATGGCAAAGTGTGATTATTTTAATTCATGAAGGGATGTAGTTAGTTATAAAAATTTATCCAATTTGTTTAAAGAGTTTCAAAGACTTCAATTTGCATAATGTCCATGGCAAGTATGTTAGTGAACCATGATATGGGTTAACAATGGTTTCAATGTGGATAGTAAAGGTGTGTATCACGGTTATAAATTGATGATTGGGATTATGTTAGGTTGTGGAGCTAGATTGCTTCACAGTTAGCATGCAATGGAAAGTGAATGGAAATACAGTGAACCATCATCGGTCAGACAAGCCCGACTTCGGTCAGAGCAAGTGGGAACCGCGACCCGTCATCGGTCAGACAGACAAACATCGGTCAGAGCAAGTGAAATCGTCGGAGCGGTTAGGTCTAACTTAGGTTTATTTGCGCCGGTTACTGTGCGATGTGTTTTATTTTAAGTCACGGGCTTTAAATATAGATTTTGTTTTAAAGCAAATCTATTGGATGTAATTACATAGCTAAGGTGCCCTAAGTTTATATATTTTATATATAAGCGTGAAAGTTAGGGCTTAGGTGGAATAATGAGAAGGATTGGATTAGATCCTTGATTCTCCGAGACCGAGAGGATGAAGACGAAGAAGAAGAAGAGGAAAAAGGAATAGGTTACATGAAGACAGAGACTCCATGGAGAGGAGTTGGATAGAAGGAAATAATAGGCTACTGTATTTCCTTTGTATTGTTTAGTCTCATGTAATGGCTTGCATAGTATGTAAAGCACATAGCGTTTCTTCTTGTAGATCCACATGTTGGTGAGATCTTGTATTATAGATCTATGTAGATCTAGTCTTGCATTGTAGATCCGTGAGATCTTGTATTATTGATCCATGTAGATCTAGATATTGTAGAGGTCTTGTTTGCAGATTCACAATACAGTGAGAGCTTGGCTACACAGTGGCAGATGCAAGGTAGCTTCAGGTATGTGAGATCTGGTTATGTTTGAGAGGCACGGTTGGAGTGCACTCAAGTAGATCTAGTTAGAGATATAGAGGAGATGCAAGTGGTGGTATGGAGGCACGGTTTAGTGTACTCAAGAGATCCGGTTGGGGATTTGGGAGGAGGAGATACTCTTGTAGAGATACATGTACTCTTGTGCAGAAGAGTGGGTTTGTAATCTCTTGTTATATTTATATATATATATATATATTGGTGGAAGTAGCCCACATTTGGTGAACCAAGGTAATGCTTATTATGTGTGTTTACTTTTTATGATTTGGATTATTCTAGTTTATCCTCCCACTGCTGTAGATTTTGTGGGGAATTGTTTAGATCATGTGTGCATGATTTTGTTTGTTATTAAATCATGGCACTATTCCGCCCCAAATCCCAACAGCTAGTATCAGAGCAGTGTTTGTTTTTCCTGATGAGAAGATCACAGGAAGATATTTAATCTCAAGTGGGAGTTGGAAGAATAAGGTTGCTAGAAGTTATATGGTGACCGTGGGTGGTCATTACTGAGTAGCTTGGTTATAAACAGAAAATCATAAATCTGAAGAAATAGAAAGATACATAGATTGTATCTTGTTTGCTGAGGTGTCCCAGTTCTTGGAGGCATAAGCATGTTGGTCAGATTGCAGATCTGGTTATTGAGGTATGGTTTTACCTTGGTATTGCAGTGCTTATATTATTTTGGTTGCACATGCATGTTTGGGACTGCAGATCTAGATCTGAGAATGAGAGAAAAAGGAGTAGTTATGCATCCTTTGGTGTAGTTAGATGCATGGGCTTTGGTAGAGAGGCAGTAGCACAAAATGAAGATGGGGCTTCCATCAGAGAAGCATGTACTTTAGTTGAAGATGTGGTTGAGTGTCTTGGTGTTGGTAAGGTGATGTGTTTCATCTTGATGCAATTTATTGCATGGACTTGTTATTAAGTTTTTTGTACGAGATTTGGATGCTTCTTGAAATGACTGGCTCAACTCAACTATCGCCTTGGTCAAAGTAGGCACCTGGTGTGGTGTGTTATGCCAAATTGTGTGGCATTGGGTTCGTTCCAACAACATTGACATCAGTCTGAGAACCGAGGTCGGTCACAGAGGAACCGATACTAGTCAGCTAACCATGGTTGGTTAGGGGATGACCGTGGTTGGTCTTTGTGGCAACTTATCTATATAGGGTTTTTTGCAGCAAGAGAGGGTAGTTGGTTCAGTGTCTGTTTTGGAGGATCAGGTTTCTGGCACAGTGTGTACAGGTAGAAACCATGTTGATCACTTCAATGGTTTGGATCAGAAAGAGGACGGAGTTGGCTCGGTTAGTCCATTGAGACTTTGAGTCAGGTATCTCTATATGGTTCATGTTTTATTTCTTTCGTTTGGAGCAACTGATATTATGTTTGGACTGTGTGCACAAATTTACACCATGGTTTCTTGGTGTTGTTTGACTTTTATTTCCCGGTTGTGTGGAATCTTGAGGACAAGGGTTTCTAGTCTAAGGATGAGATCCTCAATGAAAAGTCATGGTTAGACATAGTTGCAGGTAACGAGAGATGTTGAGTACATACGGATGGAAAGAAGGTGATTCACCTACTTCACAAGAATTCCAAACTTATGTGATGTAGAAGTATTCTCAGAGAAGAAAGGGAATCAATTTTATAGGTCTTTCATCTAGTTTTATTTCTCACTGACGTATTATTAGCGAGCAAAGTGCAGGGGATTTCGTGTTTAGTGGGAGCAAGCCATGGTTGTTGGCATTGCAGGATTGGATACATGATGCACATGCAGAGTGAGAGGAGATTACTACTATTCAGAGTGGTAGAGGCACTAGTTGGTTTTGGAGGACAGTCAAGGATTTGCAGGTATATTGAGTTTATTGCTTTGTGATGTCACTTCTGGTTTATTTTGTGGTGCTGGATATCCCTATGGGATTATAGTTGATGGTTAGATTCAACTGGGTGAAGATGATAGAGCAATTTTTCAGATTTTTAAGGGTTAAAAGAGAAAATATGACTGTTACAGAGACCGGTGTCGGTTAGGATTAACCGTGGTCGGTCATCTGGTAACTATGGTTGGTCAGGTAGTGACCGGGGTTAGTTAGGAAACCGTGGTCGGTTTGGTCACAGGTTTAACAATAGTGTTTATTTACCATTTTTAGATGGTGCCCTTGTTTTTCTTTCATCTTGGTTAATTTATGCAAGTATGTTGATGACATGTATGCTAATATTTGCACTTGGTATTAGTGGCATGGTTCAACATGGATGTTTTTATTGACATTGATGAGCACAGATTCATATTCGGCTTTGGAGTTAGTTGATGGCAGACTTGGAGCTTCTAGAGAGCTAGTGATATGGATGGATGTACATGGTGAGTTTGTACATGTTGGATAGATTCAATTTTGTGAGTCTATGATGATGCATATGTTTGATTTGCACATGGATGCCTTGAGCATGAGTAGGGGATGTTTGTATTTCCTCTTGTTACTATGTTACTCCTTGAGAGATGTTATCTATAGATGGTTTTCTTGGACATGCTAGTTGTTTATGCAGAGTTGGATTTATAGATTGCAGTGTTTGGATTCTATTGAGTTATGCAGGTTTGTGGATTGATCACCCATTGTTGTAGGTAGAACTCATGTGGGTTGTCTTTACCCAGGATCTTGTTTTTCTTTTGCATATTCTAGTTTGACTGTCATGGTCACAGATTCATTGGCGGTTGCATGGAGACATGGATAGATGGATGGAGAACATGGTTGGTTTTACAGGTATGGCTACGGATGTGATTAAGGCTCAGAACTTCAATTTGAGTGGGAGCTCTTACAGGTGTGTTAGTCATGATGGCTTGTTGCATGAGGAGCTAGGTTGGCTTGTTTGTCTGATACCAACAATTGGTATGGTGTTACGATTCAGTGGGAGCTTGAGGCTTGGTGTCACGGATCAGTTGTAGCTTCGTGCAGGTTTGGTAAGTCATGGTTTCATCTTCTTGGTTTGAGAAGATGGTTTTGATCTTCCTAGTTTTATTTTTGAGAGAATTGTTGAAGGAAAGAATAGATGGTCTTCATAGTGTGTAGAGGATGGTGATGTACAAGTACAGGTATAGAGATTCAACAATTTATCTCCAAGTGGGAGATTGTTAGGTTGTGGAGCTAGATTTCTTCACAGTTAGCATGCAATGGAAAGTGACTGGAAATACATTGAACCTTCATCGGTCAAACAGGCCCGACTTTGGTCAGAGCAAGTGGGAACCACGACCCATCATCAGTCAGAGTAAGTGGGAACCGTCTGCGGTTAGGTTTAATCGGTGTCGATTACCTGTGCGATGTGTTTTATTTTAAGTCACGGGCTTTAAATATATATTTTGTTTTAAAGAAAATCTATTGGATGTAATTACATAGCTAAGGTGCCCTAAGTTTATATATTTTATATATAAGCGTGAAAGTTAGGGCTTAGGTGGAATAATGAGAAGGATCGGATTAGATCCTTGATCCTCCGAGATCGAGAGGATGAAGATGAAGAACAAGAAGAGGAAAAAGGAACAGGTTACATGAAGACAGAGACTCCATGGAGAGGAGCTAGACAAAAGGAAATAGTAGGCTACTGTATTTCCTTTGTATTTTTAGTCTCATGTAATGGCTTACATAGTATGCAAAGCACATAGCGTTTCTTCTTGTAGATCCACATGTTGGTGAGATCTTGTATTATAGATCTATGTAGATCTAGTCTTGTGTATTATAGATCTATGTAGATCTAGTCTTGCATTGTAGATCCATGAGATCTTGTATTATTGATCCATGTAGATCTAGATATTGTAGAGGTCTCATTTGTAGATTCACAATACAGTGAGAGCTTGGCTGCACAGTGGCAAATGCAGGGTAGCTTCAGGTATGTGAGATTTAGTTATGTTTGAGAGGCACGGTTGGAGTGCACTCAGGTAGATCCGGTTAGAGATCTAGAGGAGACACAAGTGGTGGTATGGAGGCACGGTTTAGTGTACTCAGGCATATCCGGTTGGGGATCTAGGAGGAGGAGATACTCTTGTAGAGATACATGTACTCTTGTGTAGAAGAGTGGGTTTGTAATCTCTTGTTTTATATATATATATATATATATATATGAGATCTCTATTTTTGGTGGATGTAGCCCACATTTGGTGAACCACGGTACATGCTTGTTATGTGTGTGTACTTTTATGTGATTTGGATTATTCTAGTTTATCCTCCCACTGCTATAGATTTTGTGGGGAATTGTTTAGATCCTGTGTGCATGATTTTGTTTGTTATTAAATCATAGCACTATTCCGCTACCCCTAAATCCCAACAAATTAAAGGCAACTTGAAGGATCAAAATAATATGATCACAGAAAATGTACTAACAATTTCTACATTATGTGCTCCTAATTCAATCAAGGAAAAGACAAGTCCTAAGGTGTATCAAGTGGGTTGTGAAGAGGAATTTAAGATATAGGATTCTCTTGTCCTAGGTGGCAGAGAAGGCTTCAAAGTTGGGGACTATTATACATGGAGTTCTTCCCAAGGAAATAATTATGTGTGTTTAGTGATTTGAGCATCAATAAGATATATTTAAGACTTGAAGGATCAAGGAGATGTATAATTTCTTATTAAATTATGGCTTAAGCATAAAGAAGTGAAAAAATGGTCTTTGCAAGTTTATTCATGTTAAGAAATGTTAAGATGAGTATCTACATCAAGAGGAATGAAGGATACATCTATGTCAAGCAAGAGTAAAGGTGACCCAAAGGTTTTACTAAGTTTCTTATGTCTAAAATAGTGAGTTAACACACAGTCTACAAGAATGCATAAGGGTTGAAATTGAGGTCTGAAATCTTGATGAAGGGTCAAAATGAAGTACGAGTCATCACAGTCAAGATGTGCTTTTCAAAGTTCATATTTTGAATGAGTTGCGGGGTAGTAATATTAAAATCTAAGCAAGATGTTCATGATGTATTCATCATGTTTGATTATCTTGAAGTGCTTGTCGCTCTTGAAATATGTGATGAGATATATCTCAGTGGACTCTGTGTGATAGATATCTTGTATCTTGAATAGATGATGCATTGTGCCAAGGAGTGTTGTAAGTGGTGAAGATGACCCAGAACAATAAGCTATAGGTTTTTAGATGATATTTGAGATGGTATATGGGATACTAAAGTGATTTGTAGAGCTAGATTGATTGATTCATTATAACTTGAGTAAAAGATGTATCATATTAGGGTATTGTATCATGTTTGTGTTTCATTCATGATTTAAGACATGTCTAACATTAGTTGTAAAGATCTAGGGATAGTTTCTAATCCTCTAAGTGATATCAAATAATATGGGGTACTTTATGAAGGTGTATGTGCTCCTACACATTCAAGGTTTGCAAAGTTGAGATTGAGTCCTCTCAAGGTTGTAAGGTATGTATTACTTAGGACTATATGCATAACTGATTGTGAAGTTGCATATTGAGGTCCCGAAGGTTTTTGTTTCATATTTAAGAAGACTTAAGAAATTTGCAAGAAAACAATGGCCTAAGTCTAAAATTTAGGTCCGAGCAATGATCTAGGGTTTGTATATACCTTAAATGCCACGAGAAGGTATAACTTCACTTCAAAGGGTTGGAAAAAGGTATGAGATAGGATATTATTGTTGTATATGTTAAAAATATTAGTGAGAAAAATGTGAGAAAACAAAGAAACTTGATTCCCTAATCTAATCTCCTCAACAATACACTAGATAGAGAAATGGATTGAAAGATTTCAAACTCATCCTTTGATGTGTTATATTTTCTCTTGGATGGAAGATGCACCGCTTCATATTTGATTTGGATTCGCTTGGTCAGCACCTCCCTTGATCGTGTATGGATTTTCTTGATGATAGATTGATTGTAGATGAATGGATTGATTGAGTGATTGAAGATAAAATGGATGATTGATAAAATTAGCATAACTTTGTTATGGATTTGAGAGATGGCTCTCATGGAGGAGGAGAGCTCAATTTATAGTTTGTGGGTGGAGGATTCAATGGCTAAGATGAAGCCATGTTGGATTTGGATCAAGGGTGGAGGATGCATGTGAGGATAGAAAGATCTAGAATTGGATTATTCTAGAATTTAGAAGTTTTAATTCAATGGAGGGAGGGAGATATTTGAATTTTTAAATATGATAGAGGGAAATTTAGAGAGGCTTCTAGAAATAGAATCCTCTATATTTAGAGGTGAGAATATGATTAGGATTAGGAATCTAGATTAGGTTAATAAATGATGATTAGGGGTGAGGTTACATGGAAAGGATAGGTGTAGTGATGTGTAGGGTAGGTCATAGGTGAGGTGTAGGAATATTAAATTCCTATAAAATGTTAATGAAGGATTATGATGATAATATGGTATAATAAAAGATTAATGATGAAAATGGGATATTGGATGAATTAAAATGATTAATGATGAAATGTTGGGATATTTGATAAATGATTAAAAGGGGAAATATGATAAAATGGAATATTAGATAAATGATAAAGGGTAAATGTGATAAAGGGATTAATAATAATTAATCTCGTGATTAATTATTATGTGGATAGTGATGATGTTGTTTGCAGGACAAATTAATCGTAATTGATTATGCCAATATTTTAGATGTCTACAATTGTGATTCTTGATTGAAGAAGTATGTACAAGGTGTTGAAAATATGTGCATTCATGTTAAGGAGAATTAAGTCATGAGTAAGGGTATTGTACACTGTCAAATAACTCAAGTAAAGAGTGACAGAGGTTGGTGGACGATCAAAACCGGGAAGAGGAGATTTTTGCTCATGCCACAAAGATTGCATTTAACTATTATGCAAGTGTCATAACATGATCATGGTAATTTTTGATGTTGAATATTGATATATAATACTAAAGGAATCTTAAACACTCATTACCTAAGAAAAGAGAAGTCAAGAGAGATGTAAGAAAAGTATAGGAGGATCAAGAACATCTTGACAAAGCTCAATAGGAATATTTTGTATTGAAATAGTGTGCTGCTGATTATAAAGGTCTATAGAAGTAGGGGAAGATTTCAATATCTTTAAAAAATATTATGAGGTGTCAAGGAGGATTGGTAAGGTAGAGTATGAAATTGTTTGCAAGTATCAATGTAGGGGGAGAAAAATTCATAAGCTATAGAAGTTATAATGTGATGAAATAGAGCAGAGCAACATGTTGTATATCTTGTAATGATAACCACAGTGTCCGTATGAGCCTCTTGAGATAGGGGAGTAGATATGATCTTCAAACATGTGTTCTAGGAGATAAGAAGACTAGATTTGGTGGTGAATTTCATATGGTTACAAGAGGTGAAAGTCCTAAGGCTTTGTGACATAAGCATTGAAGAAACACTTTAGATCGGGTGTGACATTGTTGTTGTCCCTCTTTCATGGCAAGTTGATAAAGATATGAGCATTTATTTTTGCATTATCCATTAGATTATGGTGATATCTAGTCGGGGGATCAATTATTTTGTGTTTCATATTCTTGAAATTATTTTAAAACATTGAGAAAGTTGGCATTTTTTTAGTGCGAATGAGTTTTAGGGACATTGGTCCTAAAGGAGGTTTTGAAAACATTAGAGGAAGATTTTACAGTTTTAGCATGGAATGGACTCGAGAAGGAATTTGCAAATCATGGATGAATACAAGGTGGAGGATATTAACTTAAGGGGAGCTATGTGAAATCTCACATTCAAGTCCATGGATCATTTTTGTTGTTGTTGAGGTCAGAAAAAGAACAAGTATAGTCTAAGGGGGAGTCATTTGAGAAAATAAGTGCATTTTTCCCATTATGTCTAGTCTTGCGGTGTCATTTTTCATGTCTAGTTATCATTGTATCATTTTTCATATATGTCAAAGGCAGAGGGAAGCATCAGATACATAGAAAGGAGGTCTTGTAGGTGTGTTTTGTCTTATGGTTGCCATCAATGTTTTTGAAGGTGGTTGTCATCAATGACAAAGGGGAGATTGTTAGCCATTGTTTCTTAGTGTTGTCATTGATATCAAGTCCATTTATGGAAAATGGTTTTATGACATCATATAAGTCTCAATGAAGTTTCATTCAAAGGTCAAACATGAAGGTTGATTGCTAGTGTCATGTTTGGTGATGTTATATGAGGTCCTAGAGCATGATTTAGAGTGTATGGTCATAGTATGAGTCCTCCTAAGTTTATTGAAGGTTTTTATGAGGTTAAGGATGTTATATATGACGTGTCAAAATTTTCCATGTGTTAACTTGTTCAATTCATGGTTTGACATGGTTGAGTCATGTCATTCTCGGCCTATTACTAGTTCTAGAACATGTAGAATGTAGAATGAGTTAGAGGTATGAGTTTTGGAGATGATCAGTCCTATCCAAACATGGTAACAACATTTTTATAGTGTAAATTTCATGTATGATGAGTTTCATCATAGTTCTCATAGGTTTGGTGGTGTTTTATGGTCCTTGGGAAGCAAAATAGTGAAGACATGCTAAGTAAGCACATGTAATTCATTATGGCTAGAGAGCTTCAGCTATATGGTAAGTATTTAAATTTAGAGGATGTTTTCATGATACTTCATGAAAATTTTTAGGTTATACTAAATAATATTTTACAAGATACATCCATTTTGGCGAAACCAGTTTTCTAGAGTGTATTTTTGTGCTAAAAATGGACCTTCTGATGCTCATTGTGAATTGTGTGCTTTGCATAAGATCCATAGATTTTTGGGGAGTATTTTACATGGAAATAAGATTTTTAGAAAAAATAATGAGGTGGTTTGATCGTCTTGTTTTTATGAAAAATCGTTAATAAGGTAAAGTGGTTTAAAACCCTAGTTAAACTCCATCTCAAAGCGACTTGGAGTAAATTGATCATAAAGAGTCTATTTTGATTTTTTTATAAATTATAATTTTAGGTTTTATAGGACTTCTCCATCTTTCCATAAAGTTATGATAGAGCATGTGACAAAGTGTGTAGGCCCCACTCAAAAAGGATAGTTTCGAAGAGTTTTAGTTTGTGGAAAAGTTTTCCAAAAAGATATGAAATAAATTGAAATTGTTTTGAGCATATGAGTTGTTATACATTTCCATGATATTTTTAGGTCATGGTTGAAGTCCTAGAGGGAAAAGTGTTCCCTATTTATGAAGACTGGTCTTTGGGCCCTAAAAGGGTAGTTTTGAGTGAAGTTACAAAGATTGACCTAGTTGAAGGCTTTCCACTTAGAGTTGGAAGAAAATGTAAGATGTTATGGAAATAATATTCAAATACCTTTCCAATGATGTATGGTTTATCTCTAGATTAGGGGTTTTGATAAGTGAACCATCTCACTTTATGAAGACCAAGTTTGATTGTTTTCAGGATAGGATTGCTTTGGCTAGAAGATGGAAGTAGAAGTATCATGTTTTGGATTTTTCGATGCTTGTTATCTATTGGAGAGTGAATAGGGATTAATTTTTTCCTATTAAAGGAATTTATAGTTCTTTAAAGTGACATCAATGGTGAAAACAAATTGAGTTTCCAAAATTACTTTCTGGGTAGTTCAATTTGGTGAAGAGGAAAATATGTATGGTTTTCATCAATGGATGTTTCATGAGTTCTAGAAAATATGGATGTGTTATACATGTCAGTGGCTTTCTAATTATTTATTACATGGAATAGTTTAGGTGTTATGGTTTGATCTTGTGCTTGTTTGGTGAAGATTGGTTCTGGAATCGGCTATTTTGTGAAGGAGATGGTCCTTCTTGATAGATTTATGAGAAATTTTATAGGTGAAAGTTAATGTACAAGCACGTATGATGTTTTATGATATATTATTCATTTTTAGGCCTTTTTAGGCTTTAGAGGTCTTTGATGAGTCTAGTGATGGGGTTTTGAGCCTATTTTGAGCCTATTTTGAGCCTATTTGCATGGCTGACCTAAATGGGTCCATCTTATGATTTTTATTGAATTAGTGTTATGTTTTTATGTTGTAATGGTTGAGCTAATTGATTTAGATTGACTCGTGTTATGTTTTTGAGTTGGAAAACATATACAAGTGCATGTTTGGTTTAAAATTTGATCTAGTGAAGTGAGAGGGGAAAATGTGACCTAGATGAGAGTGTGAAAGTTGTTCAAGGGAATCAAGAGAGAGATGAGGATGAGTGAAAAAATATGAAGAAGGTTGAATATCATGTGTGCAGGGTTTGAGATCAAATCAAGTCATGAAAGATCAAGATTGAGTGAGTTAGAAGAATGAGGGTTTAAAGAAAGTTTGAAGGTGTGTGAGTTGAAATTGTGATCTCCATCAGTTGTGGTAGAAAAAATACTCAAAGATCTTCATCTATAGGTGGTTGAGTTGGTTCTTGATCACCTTAGGGGGTTGTATCATTCTTGTGGAGTGGGTTCTTTGCTAAACTAGGGTCGGTGCTCCTTGTAGGGTTGGTGCTCTACTAAACTAGGGGTTGGTGCTTCACTAAATTTCTTTGCTTTGTGTAATATAAGTAGAGTTTCAGTGGGTTTTCTTCCCCATGAGGGTTTCCCACTTATATTTGGTGTCTTGTGTACTCTCTTTTGTGTTATGATATTGTGAATGGTTAATACACATCTAATATGCACATGTATGGTTATAAATGATGAATGCATGGTTTGGTAAATGAAGTAAAAATTATTGTAGGACTGATTCACCCCCCCTCTCAGTCCATTTTGCTTCCAACACCTCTCAACATCAATCTTAAGGGAAACAACATTAGTGATAGGTTTACTAAATAGAGTTTTCACCTCCTCTTTTGGAAACTATGGTGAAGAAAATTAGAATATGTATGAATGTCATTTATTTATACTAAATGATGTTATTTAATACAATAAATTCATTATGAAAATTACATTACTAGCTCATACCTATGTAAGAGGCACAATAGATGTTATGCCCATAACAACTCCAATATCTAATGATTATTGAATGTCAGAAGGAGATTCTAATGATGTCATCAATTAAAAACAAGAACAAGGTTATGTAACCAAAATAATGAAACTTACACACATATAAGTTACATGACATTATTTGCATACATTAAATATAGTTCATTATCTTCATAAATGATGATTAAAATTACTAAAACTCACATCAATAAATTCCCAACATGCATCCTCATAATACCATCCATGGATGTCGAAGGTCCAATAGCTACTGTTTAGTTCATCAAATTGTCATTGTAAGATAGCATCTCTATATAGAAAACAAATTAACAAAGTAAAATATTTACTAATTTATTATAAATTAGACTCGAGAGGTTGTCACGTTATGACACATATACCTTTTCTACATGTATTGTATTCACTCCTGTAAATATTTATCTTTAAAACAACTAATGCATCATTGGAGAGAACATTTCCATTAACCATTCATCATTAATCAAGGTTTCAAAGTAAGGATCTTTCATATCAAGAGTTGAAATCAAATTGAAAAGCTCATTCAAATGAAAACAAAATTGGTCTTAAGAGACCTTTAGTTGATGTTTCCAACCAATTCCGTCACCTATATCCTTCTTCGTTGTACATTATCATGCAAAGCCTTGTTAAGAGCTACTACCCTACAAAACAACAAACTTTTTTGTTCAAAAAATGCAGATGGATTCTAAAAATATGGCCACCTTTTTGGATACCCGTTTTGGACTTTCAACTTCATCTAAAGTTTCGGACTCTAACTCACAAAGTAAATCCTCCTTTTTATTTCTTAGCACTCTCAATTAGGCTTACTCCTTGTAGCCCTATTTTCATGCAAGTCTTATTATTCTAAAAATTTGACAAATCCCCATGAGGAACTAAACATATGTTTCAATACCCTTTATGGATTTCTTTCTTTGTATTAAATTTTAGATCCCGAAACTAAGTACAAAGTTTCCTACTCACATGTCTCCTTTACAATTAGGCCTCTATTAGGTCTCCAAGGCTATAAAATAGAGTTTGTAAGTTCATATGCCTCATTGCATTTCCTTGACTTCAAAATTACCTCATATATGTTAAAAACCACATTATAACATATTCAAATGTTTCCTAGGTCTTAGACCTTATTCATGCTTCATATTACAAGAAATACATAAATTGCATCCATACTCAAGTCCATCCCTCATTGTTTTTCATTGAGATTGTATTTATGTCCAAATATTCTCAATCTCTCCTATCACACAACACTTTCCTCCTTATAACTTACAAGATACCACTAGTCACATATTTATCTTCATAAGATAACCATTTACATGTAATCTTGATTCATCAATGTACACAAAATCCACAAAGGAAGTTATTAGTATTACAGTAATGTCAAATAAAACTCCTTATTTACTGGTTTCCTAGAATGGATCCTTACTCCATACTAATTTATAAACCTACAAGACATCTTCTTACAACTTATTAGTAATCCTCCCAAGGTTCTTAACCTTTATAACAATGTTCCAAGATACTTTAAACTTCTTGTTACATCCTTAAACATGATTGTGTTTCCGATTCCTTCCCTAAATCATCTTGGATTTCCTTCTTCATTCATTATCACACCTCCATTGGACCTCCATATTCCCTTCTATACAAGTCTCTTAAGACAAGAAAGAGTGGCTTTGCATATACAATCAAATTTATTTACTTAAACACGCAAAACCGGGTCATGTAAATACAATCAACCCGAGATTTTGATGTTAGAATTATAAGAACTACTTGAATCACCTTGATACTTTTGGTAACCTTTCCATATGATTAATTAAAATTTATTACCACTTTATAGGATTTTTCATTGGTTAAAATGCGAGTTATGAGGATTTTCACATTCACAAACCCTAGATGAGGTTTATTAGGTCGAGAGTAAAAATACTACATATTTTGGACAAATTATAACTTCAAACCTTCAAATGAACTCCTACAACTTTGTGAAAACCTTTTTCATCTTTCATTCTTTAGGTTTACCGTTTGATTATGCTTAGAACATGATCAACAATAAGCTTTACCTCGCAAGATGATTTCAAGACCTTGTTTATGACAGCTTTACAATCACTCATCCTTTCGTAAATAAATAAACAAGATTGATAAGTTTTTACATGTTACATATAAGTTTTTAGTGGCTTGATACTTCATGAAAAACTTCCATGGACATATCTTTAAGCCTTCATTCTTGGTTTCACACTCTAAACATCCTTCTCTAACCTTGTATACTTCATTCTACACCTTTGCTCATGTCTTTGCAGTCACATTCATATTTGTTCAAACATGGAAATTAAACCAATTAGACTATAGAAACACTTTTATACATAATTTATTCTTTTATTTCTTGAAATCTCCTTTAGTTCCATCAAAACAAATATATCTCCTCTAAAAACTAGAATCTCCTTAAGCTTACATTGAACATGCAAATCTTAGCTTTTAAAGCTCTATTTTTGATGAGGGGCGTGTCTAAGTGTATTTATTGAGACAAATTCCACTTTAACATGTTTAAGGGGTCAAAAGAGGTCAATTAAAGAGGTTGGAGTTCACTAGAAGGCTATAAAATTTAAATTTGAGCTATTGACGAGTTTACCGTCAAAACTCATTTTGAATTTCTAAGTAAGCTATTTTGGTATTTTAGTCAATTTTGGGCTTGTAAGTGGGTTGGTAGGTGTTTGGGATGAGTGGAGAATGTTTAAATAATGTAGGAAACCCTTCTTGAGAGACATTATTCATTTATCAAGGTGATTTGATATAAAGTATACTTGTAAAGTTCTTAACTCAAGTGAGTTAAGTAGTTGTCAAGCCTAGTTAAGGTCATAACTAAGGAAAGTTGGTTAGGGATTTGATATTCGAATGAGGAAGAATTTTTGGGCATTAGATGGATGAATGGAAGGATATTCCATGTTAGAGAAGTCTCGGGTATGAAAAATGAGGCAAAAAGGAGTTCATGAAGAAATGAGGGCTTGATATGACTGTAACCAAGATGAAAACCTCCATTAATGAAAAATAAAGGTTTTTGAGGATGAGTATGTTATAAATTTATTATGTAATGGAATGAAAACTATGTTTAAAATTTTATTTCATTGGATTTGAATTCATTTTATGTGGTTTTAATAAGAATAAGTGAAATGTGATTGATATCTCTAACTGTGCATGAAGAAAACCAGGTATTCCAATGAAAAGGGTGTGCAAATTGAGTTGGTGGGACCATTTCAAAAATAATCACGAGTTGATGTAAAAGAAGAAAGTTTCTTAATGTTATTACATAACTTTTAAAGTTGGTTTGAGATCATGAGGTGTTAATTTGCTCAAGATATTGATTTTTCTTTGCTTGTTGTCTTGTTGTTGGCAGCCCTAGGATTGCAATAGAAAAAGGGCATAACTTGAGATTTATAAATGGAAACATTCTGAATTTTTTTTAGCATGTTCTTGGGTACCTAATAATATTAAATACAAATTTTCAAGTCATTTGGATGTGTTTTGGTCATGAAAAACTTGAAAACTCAGACTGTATACCTGTAGGTGCTAAGAAGGCTTGTCTAGAAAGGAGACAAGGTGGTGGAAAAGTGGTTTACCTTGGGATTTGAGCCATAAAATTTTGCATGAACATTGGGGAGACAAAAGGGTACTCAAAACATCTTACACTTTTATTTGGGTCATTGTGGATTTCTCCCAACATGAACTCACCAATGGCATTCTTCTTGAGAAGGCTTATAGGGCAGTTTTAAGGAATTTGATAAAAGTTGCAATTCTTATTTATTCCAAACCAATTTTAATGATGTGATTACACCTATATGGCATGAAAATAAGATATGTGATGATCATATCTCATAAATGTCTCTAGAATCCAATAAATGCATGTTTTAGAGCCTATGGAAAGTGAAGTTCTTAAGAGCAAAACAAGGCAGATTTGAGTGATTTGCTAAAAGATGAAGTTATCTATTGATTGTAATCATTTTGAATGTTGGTTTCACATCTAAGAAGCATATAAACAAATTTATTGAAGTCTGTCTCTCAGTAAAGGTGTTGAGAAATCAAAATTGCTTGTTTATAGCCATATAGGCTAGTGAAGAAAGATCCTCTAGCAGAGGTGAAAGGACAATTTTGGGTAAGTTTTATTGTTTGTTCATTGAATTGGTGACTTAGTTGTTGTGCTTAATAGTCCTCTGCATCATTTGGTATCAGATTGAGAGGATTTCTCTTGTGAAGAGATAAAAAGGATGAAGACAAAGAATCGGATGAGAGAAACAAAGGTGGATAAGGAGATAGCAATTTTGAGAAATGATTTGAAGATGTTAGATATTTTGGAGGAATGGTGTCTACAGTTGAAAAGAATTCAGATGAGTGGATGGAATTTGAAGAGGAAGGTGTGGAATTTGAAGAAGAAGGTGAAGTGGCTAGTTGAGTCACTTGTTGAGAAGAGAAATAATGAAATGAGAAGAGGAAAAGTGCATGAAGAAGCACTTGGTGAAGAGATGAAGAAAAAGAGAAATGTGTCCAGGAAAGAGGCACTTTTGAAGACATTTTTGTATTTTATTTTCATATTTGACATTATGTTTCATTTTTGTGTACAGGTATGTAAAGTTGGGTGAATAAAATCAAGGATGTGGCATTGAAAGTTGTCAGAAAGAGGTCAAGAAGAACCTCCTTAGAGACAAATAGATGTGATGAAGAAAGAGAGCAGGTATTTGAGAAAGAAATTAGTGTTTTTCAGTATACTAATGATGATATGAATGAAGGTTTAATGTTTCATGATGCCTATGAGAGTATTCCAGCAAAAATCGACATGAAAGAGTGCACAAACAAGAAGAAAGAAAGCTATGAAAGCAGGAAAGATGACGGGATCAAGCATCATATCTTTGAAGAGGTAACTAGCATTGTAAATTTTGATTCTAATCATGTAATCAAGCATGAGAATGCTGATGTACAGGTGAAAGTAAGGAAGAGCAATGTTAAGCACTCAAATCAAACAATGAATCATGGATATGTAATGCCTATGTGACTTAAGAAATCAGCAGATGAGGTGAAGTATGCAAGTTTCAAGCAAGCGACAATGACTAAAATTGAAGAGACAAGAATACAAACACAAAGAAAGCAAGGAAAATAAGAAATTTTGAGGAATCAAGCAAGGCACAAGATAATCAAGAAGGTATGGCAAAGAAAGAATACAAGTGTAACACAGGAAAGAGAGGATGACAAGTTGAAGAGGATGAAGATCTCTTTAAAAGAGAGAAAATTTTAGAGGATAAAGAAGGAAAAGAAGGTCCCAAGTACGATGAGGGAAATGAAGAGTTGGATGAGGTTTCTTTGAGAGAGGAAATGCAGGTGTTAGAAGAGTTGTTTGAATCAGCAAATGTACATTCAAATCAGATGGTTGAGTTGGTTAAGAATATTGAAGAAGAGAAAGCAAAATGTGAGTGCATTCAAGGAGAGAATGAAGCATGGGAAGTTCAAGAAGGATATATAGATGAAGAAGACAAATATTTAATGCAAGAAAAGACCATGAGGTATGTTCAAGCCCAAGCTTTTCAATCTAATATTGCTCTTAGTGGTGTTTGTGCAGGTAAACTAATGGAAGAGATGAAGATAGAACAAGAGAAAAGAAGAGTTTTAAAAAGGAAAAAGACTCCATTTTGAGTTCTTGAGGTTACAAATCATTATGAAAGACAAATTCAAGGAAAAGAGCATGATTCTAAGGTTATGGACAGTCAAGAAATGATACATGGACAACTGAAGCAGGGTTTGCATATAGAGCAAGGTAGGAAGAAGATAACATTCAAAGAAACCAAATACATTTCACCAAGAAGACAACGTATTCATGTGACAAGAAGGATAATACTCATCATGGAGAACATCATGAAGACCTTGTACTCATGGTATAGAACCAGGAACAAGCTCGTGGAGGTTAGATTCAACTGGAAGATTAGGAAAAAGAAGAAAATCTTCGTTCTACATAAGTTTATGTGGCAAACTTTCTTGTCCCTTGGGAGTATGATGCATGGGCATCAGTCTAAGTGCATTTATTGAGAAAAATTCCACTTTGAACATGTTGAGGGGGTCAAAAGAGGTCAATTAAAGAGGTTGGAGTTCACTAGAAGGCTATAAAATTTAAATTTGAGCTATTGACGAGTTTACCCGTCAAAACTCATTTTGAATTTCTAAGTAAGCTATTTTGGTATTTTAGTCAATTTTGGGCTTGTAAGTGGGTTGGTAGGTGTTTGGGATGAGTGGAGAATGTTTAAATAATGTAGGAAACCCTTCTTGAGAGACATTATTCATTTATCAAGGTGATTTGATATAAAGTATACTTGTAAAGTTCTTGAACTCAAGTGAGTTAAGTAGTTGTCAAGCCTAGTTAAGGTCATAACTAAGGAAAGTTGGTTAGGGATTTGATATTCGAATGAGGAAGAATTTTTGGGCATTAGATGGATGAATGGAAGGATATTCCATGTTAGAGAAGTCTCGGGTATGAAAATGAGGCAAAAAGGAGTTCATGAAGAAATGAAGGCTTGATATGGCTGTAACCAAGATGAAAACCTCCATTAATGAAAAATGAAGGTGTTTGAGCATGAGTATGTTATAAATTTATTATGTAATGGAATGAAAAATATGTTTAAAATTTGATTTCATTTCATTTGAATTCATTTTATTTGGTTTGAAGAAGAATAAGTAAAATGTGATTGATATCTCTAACTGTGCATGAAGAAAACCAGGCATTCCAATGAAAAGAGTGTGCAAACTGAGATGGTGGGACCATTACAAAAAGAATCATGAGTTGATGTAAAAAGAAGAAAGTTTATGAATTTTATTACAGAACTTTTAAAGTTGGTTTGAGATCATGAGGTGTCAATTTGATCAAGATATTGATTTTTCATTGCTTCTTGTTCTGCTGTTGGCAGCCCTAGGATTGCAATAGAAAAAAGGGCCTAACTTGAGATTTATAATTGAAAACATTCTGAATATTTTTGAGCATTTTCTTGGGTAGCTAATAATATTAAATAAAAAAAATCAAGTCATTTGGATGTGTTGTGGTCATGAAAAACTTGAAAACTCAGACTGTATACCTGTAGGTGCTAATGAAGGCTTGTCTAGAAAGGAGATAAGGTGGTGGAAAAGTGGTTTACCTTGGGATTTGATCCATAAAATTTTACATGCAATTTGGGGAGACAAAAGGGTATTCAAAACACGTTATACTTTTATTTGGGTAATTTTGGATTTCTCCCAACATAAACTCACCAATGGCATTCTTCTTGAGAAGGCTTATAGGGCAGTTTTAAGGAATTTGATAAAAGTTGTAATTCTTATTTATTCCAAACCAATTTGAATGATTAAATTACACCTATATGGCATGAAAATAAGATATGTGATGATCAGATCTCATAAATGTCTCTAGAATCCAATAAATGCATGTTTTAGAGCCTATGGAAAGTGAAGTTCTTAAGAGTAAAACAGGGCAGATTTGAGTGATTTGCTAAAAGATGAAGTTATCTATTGATTGTAATCAGTTTGAATATTGTTTTGACATCTAAGAAGCATAGAAACAAATTTATTGAAGTCCATCTCTCAGTAAAGGTGTTAAGAAACCAAATTTACTTGTTTATAGCCATATAGGCTAGTGAAGAAAGATCCTCTAGCAGAGGTGAAAGGACAATTTTGGGTAAGTTTTATTTGTTTGTTCATTGACTTGGTGACTTGGTTGTTGTCCTTAATAGTCCTCTGCATCAATTTTTTTGTTTCCTTGTGTAGAGGGGATACATATCCACTTACAACAGTCGTCCTATGTTTTCCATTCTTCCCCACAACTCTCTCAACCTCCCATGAACAAATAAGAACATGTCATTTTAGCATTTTCTTATACTTATTTATTTGGTACGTCTCTTAGCTTTTCCTAGATGACTATTAGGATATAATTACATTTAACATTAATATTAGGATCTTTGAGTATTCCTTATACATCACTACATAACCTTACAAAATCATTTCCATAGCATTTAAACCTATAAATCACAATCAGACTCTTCCAATGCTATAATGATGGTCCTCTGCCTATAATAAGATAACTTCAACTTTGAAATCCCCTAATCACATCAAGGTTTACTCCTAAAACTCCTTTTTGACTATATTTACAAATGGACAAGGCTCGGGTTGATGCTTCGCATCATACTCCCGCGTGAAAAAAATTAAACCCCTGTTCAAACATGTTTTCTTCCTCTTTTTCCAATTTATTATCTCTTTGTTCTCTTCACCTCCTTCTTTGTTTGGTGATTGGGTTTCTTCAACTAGTTTCTCATAAATATGAGCATGTAACTCCACTCCACACTTAGTCCTCTTCTTTGCAACTTGATCCTTCAAGATGAGAATACCCTTTTGAGTCTTCTTAATTGTGTCTTGCTCCAAAATCTCACCTTTTCACACAAACCTGCACATACATAACTCTATACACAATTAGACATAAAAATTTAGACTTATGAGTCTCCTTGGTATTTTGTTTCCGCCATGCTTGCTCATTAGACCTCTTTTTAACCTTCATGAGGCTCTCATGCTCTTTTTTTGGACAAAATTCTTCTTCAACGGTTATTTCCTTATTAATGACATGTTCCAAGATGGACATTTCTTCTAACAAATCTTCTTCACTTTGATAAACAAACATATAGAATTGTTGTTCATCTAACAACTCTCCATCACTTGCAATTTGTTTTTCAAGGTCTTTTATCTCCTTCATGAGATCTTCTTCAAGGGTTAAGGCTATGCCTTTATCATTCTCTCTATCATCTTCTTCAGTTACGAGCTTATGAATTTTCTCAAATATTTTTATGTTCCTCCAACACTAGTGTGCATGTACTCAAAACATCAGTATCAAATTCAGATTTAAAAACTTGAGGAAATTTTTTATCCTTGAGGATATTCTTCCATCTGCATGTTCATATTGAGCTTTCTTATCTCCTTAAGTTGTTTGCATAGTAACTTCTTTTTCTTATTTCTTCTCTTTGCTATTAACTTGACTGGTCATCTAATTTGCTTCTTATTCATTACCCATCCATTCCATGGGTCTTTCATATTATCTATCGTGATTATATTTTTTTAATCTCCTCCATTTCTCTCTAGTAATCTTTCTTTCTCTTGCATTTCTTTTTCCTAGTTCACGTCTCTTGGCAGTCCTATCATCTTCTTTACCTCTACAAGCAAGTCTTTTCCACCTTTCTTCATTTCTCTTGTCTCACCCAATTCTGTTAAACCTTGGTCTCTTGACAATTTTCCAAGTTCTCTCACATTGGATCTTTTTCTGGAGTAATCAATATGCTCTTTATTCTTGAGCTTCTCAAGATCTTTATATTTTCTAAAGACTTCCTTAGCTTATACAATCACCTACAAATTTTATTAGCTTCTTAATAGCTTATTATGACTCAATGATCCCAAATTTCATTAACAAAGTTTCCACAAACCTGTATTTTCTTGCAAATAATCAAAATTTCTTGAAATAACAACTATATACCCACCTTTTTGCAAGAGCAATCTACGTTTTGATACCAAAGTTTGATGACACCTACACCTTTTCTATATGTATTATATTCACTCCTACAAATATTTATCTTGAAAACAGCTAATGCATCATTAGAGATAACTTTTCCAATAACCATTTATTAATAATCAAGGTGTCAAAATAAGGATATTTCATATCAAGAGTTGAATAAAATTGAAAATTTCATTCAGATGAAAATGAATTGATCTTAAGAGAACTTTGGTTGATGTTTTCAACCAATTCCATCACCTATAGCCTTCTCCATTGTATATTTTCATACAAATCCATGTTAAGAGCTACTAGACCTGTAATAATACAAACTTTATTATTCAAAACAATTCATAAAGATTCAAAAGAATATGGTCACCTTTTTTGATACCCTTTTAGGACTTTCAACTTCATCTAAAGTTTTAGACTCTAACTCGCAAATAGAATCCTCATTTTTATTTCTTGGCTCTCTTAATTAGGCTTACTCCTTGTAGCCCTATTTTCATGCAAGTCTTATTGTTTTGGAGAATTGACAAAGCCCCATGAGGAACTAAACATATGTTTTAATACCCTTAATGTATTTCGTGATCTCCATCAAATTTTAGATAATAAAACTGAGTATAAGGTTTCCTACTCACCTATCTCATTTACAATTAGGCCTCTATTATGTCTTCAAGACTATAAAACATAGTTTGTAAGTTCCTAATGCTTCCTTAAATTTCTTTGACTTCACAATTACCTCAAATAGGTTAAACACCACACTATAACCTATTTCAAATGTTTCCCAATTATTATATCTTATTCGTGCTTCACATCACAAGAAATTCATAAATTACATCCATACTCAAGTCCACACCTCGTTGTTTTTCTTTGAGATTGTATTTGACTTAAAATATTCTCAAGATATCTTGTAACACAACATTTTCCTCCTGACTTGCAAGATACCACTAATCGCATGTTTGTCTTCATAAGATAACCATTTACCTATAATCATGATTCATCAATGCACACAAAATCCATGAAGTAAGTTATTAATATTACATAATTGTCAAAGATAACTCCTTATTTATTAGTTTTATGGAATGGATCCTTACTCCATACTACTTTAGACACATGTAAAACATCTTCTTACAACTTATTAGCAATCCTCCCAAGGATCACAACCTCTATAACTTGAGTTGTTTCAAGATTCTTCATACTTCTAGTTAGTCTTAAACATGAATATGTTTCCGAGTTCTTCCCCAAATCATCTTGTGTTTCCTTATTCATTCATGATTTCACCTCCATGGACCTCCATCTATCTTCTATACAACTCTCCTAATACATTAAAGAGTGGCTTTGAATAAACAATCAAATTTATTTACTTAAACCCTCAAAAGCGGATCATGTGAATACATTCAACATGAGATTTTGATGTTAGACTTATAAGAATTGCTTGAACCACCTTGATACTTCTTGTAACCTTTCCATGTGCTTAATTCAACCTTCTTATTGTTTTATAGGATTTTTCATTGGTTAAAATGCAAGTTATAAGGTTTTTCACATTCATAAACACTAGACAGGTTTATCATGCCCGAGAGCAAAAATAATACATATTTTGGTCAAATTAGTAAGTCAAACCTTCATAACTCATAAAATTTTGTGATAATCTTTTCCATCTTTCATTCTTTAGGTTTACGGTTTGATTATGCTTAGAACATGCTAAACAATAAGCTTTACCTTGTAATATGATTTTAAGACCCTATTTCGACAATTTACAATCACTCATCCTTTCGCAAATAAATAAACAAGATTGATAAGTTGTTACATGTTACTTACAAGTTTTTAGTGGCATGATCCTTCATGAAAAATTTCCATGGACATACCTTTAAGTCTTCATTCTTGGCTTTACACTCTAAACATCCTTCTCTAACCTCGTATTCTTCATTATATACCCTTGTTCATGTATTTGCAATCACATTCACATTTGTTCAAACATGGAAATTAAACCAATAAGTCTATAGAAATAATTTTATACATAGGTTATTCTTTTAATTCTTGAAATCTCCTTCGATTCCATTAAAACAAAGATATCTCCTCTAACAACTAGAAACTCCTTTTTATTAAATTTTGAAAAGCTTACATTGAACATACATATCTTAGCTTTTTAAAGATCTATTTTTCTATTTCCTCACGTAGAGGGGATACATATCCACTTACAATAGTCATCCTATATTTTCCATTCTTCCCCATAACTCTCTCAACATCCCATGACCAAGTAAGAACATTCTATTTTAGAATTTTCTTATACTTATTTGATTGGTACGTGTCTTATCTTGTCCTAGGTGACTATTAGGATATAATTACATTTAACATGAATATTACGATTTTTGATGATTCCTTATACATCACTACATAACCTATAAATCACAATTAGACTCTTCTAATTCTATAATGAATTAAGTGATCCTCTTCCTATACTAATATAACTTCAACTTTGAAATCCCCTAACCACATCAAGGTTTACTCCTAAAAACTCCTTTTTTAATAAATTTACAAATGTGCAATGTTGGGGTTGAAGCTCCCTGCATCATCATGCCTGCAAAAATGCGAGGAAGTGGAATGTGATAATTGGATGTGTTCTTTGACCTAAAATTTTTATAACAAATACACGTGACTCATTAATATTGTTAATTATAAAATTTAGTGCAAATATTATATACTAAATTACATTTAACTTCATGTAAAATTACATGTTGGTAAATACCAATGGTTAACTCTAGTAAATCATCTATGATTATGATGGTGTCCAACATATATTCATGATGTGTCTCCTTTGGTCGAATTCCTTTCTCACCTTGTGGATAATCTTTACTAGGTGTGGAGCATCCGACCGCATTGTGGAGTAGCTGACTAGGTTTTGGAGCATCATCATTAACCACATAGGTTCCTAGACTCCCACAATAATGAAAACTATGATATATGATGTTTTATGCCTCAATGGACTAACATCACCAACTGTGAGAGATGTGTTCCATGTCAAGGAATGAATGTGTCAAATAATTGATAAAATTGATTATCTCAAACCTTTGTGGTATCCTTCACAACTAAAGGTATTGAAACATGTTGAATAGATGGGTGAGAAAGGGTTCTAATTGGTTATCTTTACAAACATTGTGACGCTAATCTATCCTATGTAGAGCCTTTTTTTCTCTTGTGGAGCTCTCAAATATTAAAATAGTTTGGTACTTCATTGAGAATGAACTCACAATATAGTTTCACAAGAAATATTGTGGTACCTCAAAAATTTTACAAGGAAGTTGATCTAAAACCATCTACCATCCATCCCAATTTTTTTATCCCCCCATGGTTACACCAATGGATTATGAATATTCTACACTCAATAGTGAGGGTGCATTGGTTGGGGGAATTGAACAAAACACATGTCTTTGGTGGTTTTTTCATTGCCGCATTGTAAGATAATTTGACGATGCAAGATTTTGGAGATGGTACTTATGGCATTGGGGTTTTTAACGTATCTAAAAGGAATTATAACCACATTGTTCCAAGACACGACAATCTTAAATGTTAATAGAACATCACATTCAATAAGCTAAAAGTTATTTGAGTAATAAAATTACAAACATATTTGCAAACAAATAGAATCAATATCATATATTATTTATATGTAACTTATATTTCATAAATTGAGGAGGTGAATTGCTTATATAGGCAAGGAAGATTGATCTAAGAAATAGTCAAGGCCATAGATCAAGGAAAGAACTAGTCAAGACCATAGATCAAAAGAAAGAACTATACCTAACAACTAGATAATATCCTCATAATATCTAAATAAGATAAAATAAATATCCACACATAGAGGATAGGTAAATAAAGTACCTAGGTTAACATGAGCTAAGGTAAACTGCCTACTCTAACAATATCTATTAAACCTTGAATTTGCGCTTTTTTATTGTGAATCTCTCCGAAAGGGTTTTCTTGGGTATTAGGAGGATGTATATGAATTGAAGGAAGTGTTTGAGGTAGGTTTTGTTAACCTTAGACCACAGGTGAAGGAGGGTATTTAGGTGAAGATATTGGATCTACTAAAAATATAAAAAATAAATAAATGAATTAGGAACAATGTAATAAAAAAACATGTTTAGTCACTAAAAATACCCCAAACTTGGTTAAAAATCACCTCCTTGACTCTCTCGCCATGGTTGATTCATTCTCCAAGAAATAATTAATCTCAAGAAACAAGTTTGCGTTATTTCTCGCTCACATTTTTTGTTTAAAAGTGTTTTTGTCCAACAAAAATGAAATGGCTCACTTTAGCCCAAGATCAATATACTTTTTTATAACCATAATTGAGTGAGTGTGGTATGACATGAGCACATTATAATGTGATCACATCATAACACGAGTCATTTCATAGCATGGCTGCATTATAATGTAAATGATCTATACCGCGCTTGTGTTATGTACAAAATGGCCAAAAATTGGATTTTAACCGATTTTTGGTCCCCATCTCCATGCACATACACATGTGTGTGTGTGTGTGTGTCAGGCGCTTGCATGCATGCATGCAAGTATGTATGTATATTTGTGTGTGTGTGTGTGTGTGTGTGTGTGTGTGTGTGTGTGTGTGTGTGTGTGTGTGTGTGTGTGTGTGTGTGTGTGTGTGTTTGCTTCTAATATATTATTTTTATTTCTGTAATTGAGAATATACCATTCAATCATGAAAAGTTATCTCGATAACCACACTTGTAGCCTTTACCACCCATATTATATAATCTATCCCTAAGGTTTCATAATGACTTATCAAACACATATATGGCCTTTCTTTACATCCAACCTATGTGGAGTTCCACTTTTTTATTTTTACTTTATGTCTAATAAATTGTTCAATTTCACATCTATTCTTCTCTTCTTCAAGTTCTATAGTTTATTATTGCACAAATTTTATTTATGTAGTATGATTGACATTGATATCTTGTTTAGTCTTTGGCTAAAATTCCCATGTGTAATCATCCTTGTAGGAATTGTATCTTCTTTTTAGACATCATTACCATCCTTATAATATTTTCCTAGGTCATCCCAAAATTTATACCCCTCTACATATGATTCATGGAACATAAAAATGAATCAATAAAATGATGACTTATATTATTTTGTTTGAGTTTCACCACATTCCAAATACATTGGAGGTTTCTCATTTCCTAAATCTTCAAAAATATTCCCATTCTATTTATTTTGAGGATTCTTTAATGGAATCTTTGGTGTATTTCCATCTTTTCTTCTTATATGATTGATTGGAAATCTAAAAACTTGAATTCTCACATAGATCATAATTACAGGATTGAAAAAATTGTTTCAAAGATAATAACATATATATGCCAAATTCAAATTCATCCATTTCAGTTGGTATCAACCCTCCAACGCTACCACTTTTAGTATTTTATAATCTTCCTTCTCCCAATATAAATCATGAAGTTTTTCGTGAGAATTTATGCATTATGTCAACATGTGTTCCTATAAAATATTCCCTATGAATGTTTTAATCATGAACATATTCAACATAAAAATATTAAACTCCAACAATATCTTGATCATTACGAATTTATTTAAATTATATAGTGGATATATGTTTAGTACCAATTTGATCAACGATGTCTTTAATTCTTCATTGTAGTAACCCCCAATGGGTAATCGGTAAAAATATCATTTTATTTTTGTAAGAGGAATTTGCAAACTTCCCAAAAACAACTGGAGATGGAAGTTAATGCCTCTCAATTTCCTAGTCCTACTAATCATAAAATTACATGTAAGAAGAATTATAAAATGAATACTAACAATCAAATTTATCTAGCATCTTAAGTTAGGATGTGTCATACATTTCAATTTATAGAATTTTCTTCAATATTAACATATTTAAATTAACTATGTGTAGCCACAAGGTACAATTACCTACGCGATCTCAAATGTTACTTATTCATCCAAATAATTTAGGCATTGCAATTAATTCCTTAAGCATGTACATTCATTCCATTCACATAAGTACATTAACCAATATAAATACTATATCAATGACCAATTCAATATTACTTTACTAACAATACAACCTAATGTTTACATTCTTAACATATAGGTGAAGCATATGTGATTCAATTTTTTATAGGATTTTTACAATGCATATTATCATTCATTCCCTTATTCTCAAATCATCCTTCTAGTGTTTCCATCATGTTAACTAATCAATGATAATTATGTTAAGTGCAAGATCCCATAAAGACTTAATGATCAATCATTACATTTAGTGCACAACTCATATCACAATTATTAATCATAATGTATTTCTCATAAAATAATGTTTTCCATATACATGATCTCAATACTCATTTGGAAAGAATTCAATATTCTAACGATTACATTTTCTTTGTCACAAGGTACATAAGTCTTCTTCACTCATTATCAAATACAAATAGTTACATCGCAATTGGTGTTCAAATTTTAATAAGTTAGAATTATCTAATGTTTAGAATTATTTGCCTCAAATAAAATAAAACAATATATGTCATGCATACAATTCATCACAACCATGATCATGTCTCCATGTTTCCTTTCACCAAATATCCATCCAATGCTAAATCCATGCAAATGAGAGAGAGTATCATTAGATTTCTTTACCTCTAACCATGAACCTTACAGATCCCGGTACACCTCTCAAACTAAGAGTGTCCCTACCCTTCATGAAAGGGAACATATGAGTAACCAATAAGGTAAGATATAATTCCATGTGTAGTACATCCAATAAAAATTAGTATACTTATGAACAAGGTAGGATTAAAATACATCCTAGAAAATAATAATAATTAATAAATATGCTTTTAGCCAAGAATCTTACAATAATATAAGGTACCAAAGATGACTAAAAATCAACACTTGACCTTGGTCGCACTCGACTTCCCAAGGTTGTGTTGGGACAACCGATGTAGAATGAATGGATGGCTATATGTAGCGGAAATAGGATGAATATAGGTGAATGTGATAAAAAAGGCTATCAAGGCAACCTAATGTCCTCAATGGGCACTAAAGGTATCTACTCATCAAGGGAAATGAAAGCCTCTCTAACCTATATTGACATGATGGAACAATCGAGGATGATACACACATGCAAAAGTTTGTCTATATATATGTGTGAAACTCTTTCAATTGGTTATGGAATGTGTGGAAAGTGACCAAAGTGGACGCCTCATAATGATGTCGCAGACAAGGTCATATAATAAATGAGATAGGTGTGGTTCCGCTAGATCTATGCACCTTTGTGAGTTGGAGTAGTCAAAAACTCAATAGCCTTGTGAGATTCTTTGTCAAGAACATGCAGTTGTCTGATAATGTTTGGCGGAAGTGGGGATGTCCTAAAGACTAGTGTGCGTAATCCAGTGTTAAGATATAATTGGTCTTCGGGCCTGTTTGGTTGGGGAACCCGCCGATCACAACCATAAACTCTTGGTGGTTGTGGTCCTTAAATGGTCATATGTGAATCTTATACTCTGTTACGGGGTAGTCCAATATTTGTAAGCCTTCTCACCTCGATGTTTAAAGTGTTGAGTTGTGTAATACGATCAAAGTACCACGATGGTTTATTTAGGACAATCATACAAATTCCAATATCTATGTCCGTGATAAGTTCGGGCCCGTTCGGTTGGGGGACCCGTGGATCACAACCATATGTTTGTTCTTGTTGTGGTCTAGGAATGGTCATGTATGCATTTGTGTAATTTTAATCTACGAAAGTAAATAACAAGATAATCTAAGTAAATAAAAGATACACTATGTTTTTGTATTTTTGATATAAAATAAATAAAGCAATGCAAAGAAATTAATCTAATTAAAAGAAATATTTTTGTGTTTTCTGGAAATTTCTAGAATAATGAAGAAATGAAGAAATAAATTGCTTCTAATCCTATACAAATAAATAGTTGGATGTAGTTATTTATCTGTGCAACAGTATATTAAATCTATTCTAATTTAAATGAAGCTTTTTCCAATTAATAATTGTGGATTATCAAATCCTCTTCCTATCTCAAAGACACAGGAAGATTTGAAGCTTCTGAGAAGCTTTTCTTCCCCTGCAACTTCCCGGATAGAATATGAGAAGATTCAATAGAAACCACAATTTACAACATATTTGTTATTATCTATGGTGATATAGCAAGCTTCCTCCATATATTATTCCCTCACAAATCCACAGGGATAGGAAGGGAAGGATCTATCACCAAAAACTTCTATAGAAGATGTGAAAGCTTCTTGGAAATGATCTAACTATTTGCAATAAATAAAATGATTTCTTCTACTCTAGTTGATAAGTGTGCGTACGTTCAGAAATAAATGAAGAAATGAAGAAACTCAATAACAACCCCTAACCTGGAATTACAATGCAGAGGCAATGCCGTTGTGGTATCACTTTGTCCCCTCAATTATCTTTACCAATATTTTGTGTCCACATGAGTCCAGGGAACTGGGAATGCAGAGGAAGAAGCAAGAAGAAAGCGTTGAGCAATGAAAACTTGATGGTAGTCTAGTTGTAATGCAAGTAAAAGAAAGACATCGCAAGAGAATAGAGCTTGGTTGTGTAGTTTCTAACAAGATTGTGGCAACTCAACTAAGCAAGATACACAAAATAATCTCTAGCCATTTTCTTCAAAAGAAGCGATGGTTTTATATAAGGTTGGCTAAGTGGTACTCCTACACACTTGGCAGCCATGGGGTGCCACATCACAACAAGAAGAGGGAGTTTAACACTCAATCAAAAATTAGAAGTGGAAGAGGAGGTTGACACAAATCAATCAAGCTTAAAATCAGCTCAATCGACCCATAACGTGCACTAAATGTGAAATGGAGTGGGTTAGCACGCATCCAATTCACTTCTGGAAACTTTAGGTCAATTCGCATGAAAGCGTTGCCTTGTGCAGAGCGGCAGTTACACAACCACTGCCCTACTTGGGCAGCAGTTGCACAACTACCACCCAAATAGGGTGGCAGTTTTGTAACCAAAGGCCAAAACTAAAGGAAAACAATGTGGAAAGCTACGAAAAATCAGAAATGGCTAAGTAAGGTAATATAAGCTACAAATATGAACTGCAAAGAGGTAAAGGGGCTCGAACACCTTTGGAAAAGACATGAATCATCATTGGGGATTTTTAACCGTTTCCGACAATGTAGCACGTTCAAATTTGGGTGCGTACAGTAACCCTTACTAAAATCCAATAATGAACCAGGGCATGATAATTCTAACTTGACTCTACATGAGGAAGACCGCAGTCCACCCCTACCCCTTGCACTTTCCATATGTGATCTATTGTATTCGATTATCTAAACCTATTATAAATATTACTCCCTACTTCATGTAACAAACCAAGGCACGAAATCAACCCCGTGACTAATCATTACGAAAAATAAGCCAATGTCTACCTTGACTTCTAACACACACTATGTGTGAAATATACATTAGGAAAACTTTCCTGGCTATATAGATCACATTCTATCTCAATGCACATCTCTCTAAGTACTCTTATTTATATTTTTCATTAGTTGACCTCTAATTCACACTCGTGTGTTGTTCAAACAACAATGGCAACTAGAATAAGGACTCAAGTAATTATCAGCCCTTGAGATTGTCCCATATCACCCACAAACATTTCCATTGCATAGATCCTAACCTTAAGTATCAAAAACACCATAGGGGAACTATTTTGTCCTGTAATTAGTGTTAGGGAATGCAGGGGATAAATAATATCACAGATTATAGATCCACCATATTAAATTGCCAAAGATTATAGTTTATGAATGTACAGTAATTTATAATGAATTAACTCATAGATTTAGTTATAGATAGTAGAATACAGATTGTAGTCAATAATAGTGAAAGTAAATGAACACAACACAACACAAAACACAAGATTTAAGTGGGAAAACCTTTCGGTAAAAAAACCCACTGAAAAATCACTTATCTTTATTGAGAATATGTATTTCACCCAACACTCCCACTATTTCCTTGAATCCACAATAATTACACCTTCAAAGAGGAATTATAAATTGTCATATACATTTGCTCATGTGTAGAGATTAAACTTCACATCATTCACATCATGTATCATCAATTTTCTCGCATATACAACTCATATTATTTGCATTCATATGTCACACCTCTTGTGTGTTATGTGTCACTTCAATATCAAAGAGATCACCTTGATTTATATCAATGCGGGTGGCCCATTTGGGTCACTCTTATAATTTAAATTTAAACACTATCAATACATTATGTGGATCCACCATGCTTATGTTTTAATCATAATTTATATTCCATGACATGCTTAGTCTTTGGTGGGTTTCTATTAAGTCAATTTCTCGCTTAATATTACAAACCCAACACTCCCCTTAATGTTAAGTAGGGAAACATGCAAATTCTCTTTTTATACAAAAGGAATTACAATCCATAAATCATCACATGAAGATTTAGGCTAGCATGCAAATATATAAAGCTTGTTCCAAATAACACATGCCAAGTCACCTTTTTGTACAAAAGGAATTACAATCCATAAATCATCTAAGTGATTTAGGATAACATGCAATAAAACATTTGTTCTACGGATTTTGTAACTCCGTGATACACTACTTTAGTGTTTCACGGTTTTTGTAACTCCGTGGTACAATACTATAGTATCATGTGGACTTAAAAATTTTGGAAACCAATGCGGGTGTTCCACAAGTTTTAGACAAGTTGAAATACACCGATTTAGTGTGTTATTGACTTTAAGAATCCATGACACAATGCAAGTGTTCCGTGGATTTTATAAAAACAACAATACATAAGAACAACAAGCATTCTAAAGATAAAGTGATAACATATGAAGTCTTACATAATATTATGGAGTCTTTTATAAAACAAGAATCTCTCATATATAATGCTTCTTTGGGTATTACAAGTAAACTCACGTAAAGTGATAATTTATTCAAACAAAATGGAAATAGTATAGGGATTTTACTATTGGCACAATCAAGTTGTTAAGAGGTGGCATTGCAAAAATGTGTAAAATCACGGCAAACAAATTGAAAAGCGGTCCTGAAAATGGAACCAAAATGTAGTCTTTAGTTTCACTCAAGTGCTAAGCTTAATCGGCATTCCATTCAGCTAGACCTGAATGCTCACCCAAAGCATGTGCATCTACTAAGACCCTCCTTTTTGTTTGCTTGTCAATGTGTTAGCATGCAAAATTGTTATGATATTTTACTAAGTACTCATTTATACATAGACAGTTCATTCACATAATTTTGGAAACACATATAATAAGGAAACATGACAGTTCAAATAATAACCAAGATCAATTGCATCATTAGATCACCATATTCAAACATGTCAACAATTAGAATCCATCCACAATTGTTCATCGTAAACTAGAATTCATTTCTCAATGGAAGGTGAATACATAGTAATCATTATACCAGAGCGTTGAACCATGTGTGTATACATTACAACACGACTTCACTTAGAAAATGGAATAACTACATGTTGCTTAGAAAAATAACCTACATGAGGTATATATAGGGATGGGGACTTTCCCTTCACCACCCATGCACTCTCTTAAAAATAGGTGTGCTTACGATAATAGCCTACATGCTTTCTTTCTTAAAATTAGCCATGTGTACAATTCTCGCATGATTTTACAAAATAACAAATAATAGATTGTCCTAAAAATAAAGTTGCTTTTATCCTATTATTGGCCTCCATGTGAGTGCTTTAATCCTTAATCTGCGTGTGTTTTTCCTACTTGTTTGATATGCACTCCAAGTCTATTTTTCTATTTTTATCATATGCTCTACAAAATGGCTAAGTCCTAAATTGTATTTGTCTGGGTGCAAACCTCGCGCATCATTTTATCTTGTATGTGTGTGCCTTTATGTTCCTCCCTTGCGCATGTCCCAAATCTTTGCGTGTGGTTCATAATTAGGCATTTTTCCCGCTCATTATTACCCTACATTAAATGCATTTCCGTCCTTGGCAATTGGTTGCTCAACTTACCCCTCCAAAGTATGAATGAAAGAATACTCAAAGAATAAAGAATATGTCGGTGAATAAATATAAATCAAATGAATAAATAATACCCAAGTGCGCTTCACTCCGGGATGACTACAACAATTTAGGAAACTCCTCATTAATTGTGCCTTCTAGCTTATGCCACTTTGTCAACTCTTTGACTACTACTACCGGCACCCCCCAAAATCTATGGTATTCACACGTGATCCATGTCCTTTCCTTTGTCCTTAAGCTCTCTAAAAATTCCTGCAAGGCCTGAGATAACTCCCTCAAACACATCCATTCTTTAGGCAACCAATGACTTGTGCTCCTTAAGTTTGGTCTCAAAATCATCCTTGACTGTCTTGAGCACGTCATGTTTCTTTACAATTTCAGCCATTTTCTCTTCTCACCCAAGTTTATCATCTATATTGGCCATTGAAACCTCATTCTCCTCACTAATAGTATACGCCTTAATGATAGGGTCAAGATCTTGGCAGTTATTCAAAGTGCTCAACCTGCCTTCTTTAGCTCATCCTTTAAGGTGGAAACCATAGCATCATATTCCACAATCTTCCATGTCACTTACTCGCTCTATTCTCTTCTTATGTATTAAGCCATTTCTTTGTTGAGGTCCTATGCATAATTCTACTCTTAAGAAGCATTGCCACCAAATATTCCAAGTAGTGCAAAGTGTTGATGGATATTAGTCCTGATATTTTTCTCCCAAATTGGGCATGTTGTGGTTATGGAATTTGTAATATGCTCTACCTTTACAAATGCAAATTTTGTGCACTTTTCTTCCTTTTCCCACACCTCGGTTAACTTTGCACTTCTTGTTCCTTATTCTTTTTATCTTCAATCATCACCCTAAGGGTAGCTCCCTTATCCATATTTCTACAAGCCACTTTTGTTACCATCTTATTTAATGCATTGCTAACATATTCATCAAGTGAGCTTGGTGGTCCTTATAGTCACATGGGTCACATGTGGCGCCTTCTTCATCTTGTGCCTTACGTAAGCTTCATCACTTATATCAAATTTAGGTTCGTTCATGTGGTTCTACATGCTCCAAGAAATCATCTTTATTGTGTGCATAGTTGCATCCTTTGGATTAATCATCTCCCATTCATATAACTTCTCTCGGGGATCATTCTCTAAAATATTATGTGTATTATCTTGTTAGGATCATCGATGTACCCAACCTCTAGGTGCACAAACCTCCTCTCTCTTCTTCTTCCTCCAGTGTATCTGTTTATGGGTATCCAGGGTATCTATGCCTGAGTGCATATCTCATTATTCCTCATTAGAAGTTATCCATGTTCCCTGATGGTTCACCCTCACTCTCTTTTTTTCTTCATCTTCTCTAGTGGGGCCTTCCTCGCTTTCTCCGGTGTACCTCTCGCATCATGATGTGTGCCCTCATCCCTAGGTCCTTTATTTTCCTCCACATCATGAATGATTGGAGTCTCTCGTGTTGTGTGCACCTTCTTCCTTAGATTTTTCTTCATTTATATCTACAGTAGATACCAACTTTTGGCTCTCTCTTCTTGAAGGGGTCTTCTTCTCACGACTTGGTTTTATTGGACTAACCCTTGGTGACCTTCTCAAAGGCTCGAGATCCCTACACCACTATATTTTTGTGTTATCTTTGACCTTCTCCTATGGATTTTTTTCTAGCGCACCATTGTTCTCCTCGCCTCCTCCTCACTATCATTCTTTACTTCTTCTTATTCTTGCCTTAGAGGAGTAATCTCACGCGTCCTCTTGGTGCCGAATTTTTTTGCCCTTTTGGGGGTCCTGGAAGTTTCATATCTTTGCCATCAACATGTTTCCCATCTTAGAACCTGTACCTCGGATACATGTATGCTTGTGCAGACTTCCATATTTCCCACTACTAGGTTCTCAAGAGTAATATTAATATTGTATGGCTCCATTGTTTCTTCATAAAAATTTATTAGGGTAGACAAATGTTTTCATAGTGTAAGTGTATGATAATTTGTGTCTACCTTATCTCGTATCAAATCTTAATTTCTTCACGTCATACAACCTATTCATAGAATCTGAAATAACTTTTAAAAATGAATAGCAATTTACACCATGGGATTTTCTCCCGTTCTTCATATAAAATCTTCCTAACAAAATTTTGATATGCTGTAAAATTTTCTCGGCCATCCAGGACCAAGGGAAATTCTCTCGA
Organism: Taxus wallichiana var. yunnanensis; assembly: GCA_018340775.1. Lineage (NCBI taxonomy): Eukaryota > Viridiplantae > Streptophyta > Pinopsida > Cupressales > Taxaceae > Taxus > Taxus wallichiana. The sequence continues at coordinate 75,053,079 of CM031241.1, read as the reverse complement.
CATGCGCTACTCATCTTTGAATACTTTGTGCATCCTTTTGTACCACTTATCCACCCTTTATTTGTAGGTTCTAGTGATATTACCATCACAAGTGAATTATGCAAATCTATGAGTCAATGATTTATGCTCCATAGGATACACCCACATCGTTTCCTTGGGCCCATCTGTTACCCCAATTTCATAGAATACTAGAAGAAGTAAAATGGTGCCCCAAGTAATCTTCTCACCTTTATCCTCCTATATGCACGTATATTCAATGATGACATCAGCAATGTACTGTGCAATATTGTAATAGGTTTTGTTTTCCATCTTGTGTGCAATATGAAACCATATCTTATTCACTTGGTTCCATCACTTAGATGCGCCTAATTTGTAGTTTACGAGTCACGCGGTAACTCATTTTCCAAGGTTTCTTTACCTACTACATCCATCACATGACTCACCTTGTGATATTTTAATTCAACTTCAGTGGCCTCAACGCCCACATCATGGTCCAAATCGCTCTATCTCTTCTCTTGAGTTGTGCAACCCTGTCACCCTTCTTATTAATTATACGGTAATGTGCATTCTCCTTCTTGTAAAATAAAATAAGTCATCATGGACTCGTGACAGCAACCATTGGTACAGGCATTATGTTTTTCCAAAGAATGGCAGCTCGGAAAGTTAAAGCACCCCACTCTCTCGAGGTCATATTCATTGAGTCATCATAAATCCTTTGCCCCGCTTCTTTCCTTTGGTTAGTCTTGATGACCATGTCCATCTTAATTTATGCCTCGTGATTCTCTGAGCAATGATTGTAATCACTAATCTTGTACTTTGTCAACTAAGACTTCCATGATTTTTCCTCTATAACCTCACCTAGATATTGCATCTCCACAAACCATTCAATTGGTGCTTCCTCGGTCACAAGATTATTCCCCTTGTTATTTGATGGTGCGATGGTAGGTTTATTGGGTGTCATGTTTAATCTGTTAAACTAATTGCAATTTTTTCTCAACTTTTAGGGTGCCTTAGGTATCAAATTACTCACTTATTTGTCAATTGTTCACACCCTTGGTCTTTTAGCTCCTCACCTTTCTACTTACTTCAGTTCTCCCTTCAATTTCACTTCCCTAGATGCCAATTATGTTCTTAAATCGTAGCTCGCACTCCAACCCTTGAACCCTCGTATTATTTTTTCCTCACACCTTTTCCATGCTCTAAAACTTCCTTGAAGGAGTTCCAATCCATGTCATGCAAAATTTTCCTTGGGTTTGTAAATATCTCTTCTACACAAGCTCTTGCAATGGTTCGCACTCCAATTGCCCTTTTTTATATATTTTCACGATTTTCCGCATTAATATCTCTTCACCTACCATTGTATGCAACTTTAATTACACTTTTTCACATTTACTACACTTTTCTTCTTCTTTTCTTTCTTCCGCAAGCAGTCGTAACCTTCTGGCACGCTTACTAATTCAAAGCCACATACATTCTTGTGCGCGCTTCACTACGCCACAACACATCTTCCCTCTATGTTTTATACCAAGTACTTCATCCTACTACTTCCTACCTCGCATTACATTGTGTGGCCTCTTCCTCACGTGGTCTTTAATTTGACAAATTCTTCATGAGAAACACTATTCTCGGCACCTATGACACCTCTTTATTTTGGTTTCATGTATCTTTCCAACAACATCCACCTTTCAATAGTCGTGTGTACCATTGCTGCAAATTTATATCGCATACTTACACCTAGTTCACCCCACGATAAAATTATGTGCGGTCCTTTGCACATAAACTCAATGGATAGTTATTAGCTTCCGTATGCAAACGTGTTTATTACAACAACAAAAGTAAAGCAAAAATAGCTGAAATATAACAACAAAACATAGAAGGGAAATCTAATCTAAGTGACAATATTGCCTTATTACAAACACCAAGAAGCTTATTTATAATAGGGCTTCAGCCTACTCCCATTGAAGTAACCAAGAAACATGGTTCCATCCAAAGTGCTTGTAATTGACATGTGCTTGATTGAAGTATCTTGGTTACCATAAAATGTCCCAACCAATGCACCTTTAATTTCCCAGTGCGCACAAAATTGGAGTCAAAGAGAATGACCATCTTGCTAACTGTAAATGTCTTGTTCCTAATGTGCCTATCATGTGAGGCCTTTTTTCATGCCTTCTCAATCTTTCGTTTCAACGCGCGTAATGACACGCCTCTCATCTAGTTGCATTAGTTTTTCAATGTGCTCTTCCATGTCCTATTCATTTAATAACCCACCTACGTGCCTAATAGATAGGGATGCAAAAAGAACTCAATGGTAGTACTTGCTTATATACCAAACACCAACTGAAATGGTGTGGCCTTGTTCAACCTCTTATATGTGGTCTTGTAAGCCCAAAGTACAAAGCATACACTTTATCATCCCAATCCTTTCTTCAACATCACAAATATTTGTAATATTTTGGCCCAAAATCTTGTTGAAATCTTTTGTTGTATCATTAGCTTGAAGATGATAAGGAGTAGTTTTATGGTGTGCCACCATAAACTCGCCAACCGTATTATGATCATCTTATTCAAGAAATGATTTCCTCTATCACTAGTAAAGCTCTAAGGACAACCGTACCTGTTAATAATGTTTTCCCAAAGGAACATTGCTATTGTGGCTACAATATAATAATTGGTGGGTGCTTCCTCGCCCCTTGTCAGCATTGTATATGCAAGTGATAATGTAGTGCACACCAGTCCTACACACGAGTGGTGAAATAGGTCATAAAAATTCAATAGCCCACTTCTCAAAAGGTTATGCGGTTGTTATGGGTCGTAACAACATCTTATCTCTATGTTCAGGCTTCCCAAAGTGCTGAAAAATGATCACATGCTTTCACATAAGCCTTGGTATCTTTGTACAAGGTCTCCCACCATAATCGGCTAGGAGGATCTTTACACGCAGTCACATCTCGATGCATAGTGACCTCTTGCAATCCCACCATGAGCCTCTTCCATAATGGTTTTACTCTCATTCTCCGTAACACACTAGCACAAGACCCCATCCCTACCCATTTTATACAAATCTCCTCCAATCATTTGATAAGGTGTTGTGCATATAGTAAGCTATTTTTCTCTAGTGTCTTCATCCTCTCTAACGCCAATCCAATGTGTAATAACATTGCTATATCCTCTAAATCTATGGGCATGCGGTTCAACTCGAACAATCGCGCATCATGAATTGTTTCATCAATGCTCGCACATCCTCACAGAATTGAACCTTGATAAATGATCAAGCTCGGAATTTCTCTTGCATGGCTTGACAACAACTATGAAATAAAAATCCTAAAATAGAAGTATCCACCTACGAATGTGCCCTTGCAAAACAGGCTTGTTAACTAAGTACTTTAGTTTCATATGATATGTATAAAAGATAAACATAGGCCAACAAGAACTATTGAAACTTATGAAGCACGTAGATCATAGATAATGCTTCATGATCAGTGGTAGTGTAATTATACTCTACTAGTGTCAACTTCCACGCTTGTAAAGCATAAAGGGTTATCCATGTTACCCTCCCCAGGTTGTGCAATATGTGCCAATGTTTGTACCAAATGCATCCACATGTACATGAAAGGGTTTGTTCCAAGAAGGAAAGTGTAAAATAGGGGCAATAGTTAATCTTTCCTTCAAAGTCTCAAACGTTTGCTACTACGCCTTGCCCAAATGAAACTTTCCTTTAGCCTTGTGTAATTCCTCTAGTGGCACGGAAATCTTTGCATACTTTGATGAATTTTCTATAATATCCCTATGCCCCAAGAATTCACACACTTTACTATGATTTGTAGGCTCTTTTAAACCCAAGATCATAGCTATTTTGGATGAGTCTACTTCTAATCCTTCCTTGCGCAGATGATGTGCCCAAGTAGCATTTCAAAGGGTGTAGCAAAGATACACTTTTTAATATTGAGAGAGATGCTTCACTTCTGCATATATCAAACGTTAGCCTTAGATTATCATAGTGATCCTTAACTAACCCATAAACAATCCAATCATCTAAATACACTTGTAAGAACTTGTGAATAAAATCATGGAAATCCTGCACAACAATGTGTGAGAATATTGTTGGTGCATTCTTTAATCCAAAAGGCATAACAATGTATGCAAAACTTCCCCATTCAGTGGTGAAGGTGGTCTTTTCTGGTCTTTGCAAACAATTCGCACCTAGTGATATCTTGACAACATATCTATAAAATAATATATCTCGCGCCCAACAACTCCTTCAAGTATTTATTTTGTGAAAGGTGTGGGAAACATATCTATAACACATGTAACATTGAGTTCCATGTAATCCACACAAATCTTGATCCTCCCATCATTTTTTATGATTATAACCATAGGGCTAATCCACTCAGATTCTTCAATAGGTTTAATAATCCTAGACTCAAGCATTTTATCAATCTCATCCTTTACTTTCACGCACAAGTTAGGACTAATCATGTAAGTCCTCTTCCTAACCGGACGTGTGCCATCTTTTAGCTTAATATTCATCTCTCCTAGTGAAGGTTGCACCCTTTTAACCTCATGATAGCCCCGTGGAAATAAATCCTAGAATTTACGTAAGAGCTCAATAATCTTTGCTACCTCCTATTTTGACTAGTAATCCCCAATGATTTCTACCTTATACATATCTTCACTTTGCCGATGTTAACCTTCTTAGTCTTCTTCGGAGCATGATATGTGTGTCCCTTTTCATCCGCAATTTCCATTACCTCGTGAATACCTTTTGTATGGCTAACATCCAAAGTTATCAACCTCTTCATCATCAATGAGGTACACCATTTTACCTTTTTCCTTCTCCTTCTAGGTGCAACCCATCTATACTTCCTTTATCTCTTTAGCATCCGTGTATGCCTTAGAATCATGTTCACCAAGAAGTTTGAGTATGATCTCTTCTATTTTTGCGATATCCCCAATGTGATGCACTTCATGATCTACAAATCTTCATGGATTGGAGGTTTAGTATAAAATTAATCAAAGGTTTGAACAATACCTACAGTCATGTCTCGTTAGCTTGTTGTTTCCTGATTGATCTCAAAATGTACATATCATGCCCATGTGCAGTTGCGCAATGTGGAATATAACTTAAGCACCCATAGAGATGGTGGTAAATCCTCTGGGCCTTACATCCATAGTCTCTCGTGGTTATGAATGTGTACCAAAGTTGGAGTCTTCCCATGATATTCACAAATATGTGTAGGTGAGTTGCTCCGAGTGAATATTTTTTTAGAAAGGCGAATCTCACTTCTCACCAACCCAAAAATTTATCTCTGTGTGTCGCCCACCAACACTTTTTTGTTCCACGTAATGTATAGATCAACATATTAAATTACGATTTCCTTCATTTTTCTATTTCTCTTCCTTGGCACATAAGAAATATTTAAGCCTTTATTCACCAATATATCTAGTAACTGAACTCTTCCCATGTGCCTAACCATGCATGGTCAGATAATCCTGGTTATTATCCCCTTCATCTCATGCCCGACCATTTCATACGTTCCATGAGCCCAATTATCACAAGCAACACTTGTGGTGTCATTGATTGATTTTGCATCTTCCCACTGAAGCATGCCTTCCTCATATGGTTTCATAGTCTTAAGTTCTCATAGAGTGCACATGTAAATTTTGTTTAGATATTCTTCACTCAAGGGCTTGATGTAAGGTATAGCTCTTGCCTCATCTAGAGGTATAATCATGCACTCATCCTTATTCTCAAAGATAATTTATCCCTTATTGAAGCGAAGGTATTGATTATTTACATAACACCAGGGACTTCCAAGTAGTGCTAGAAATTTATCTACTTCAACAAGCTCCAATACCTCAATGTCTTCAGTAAACTTGGCTCCCTGAATTGTAATGAAATCATTATTTAAAACGCTAATAGGCATAGCCCTAGTCTTATTCACCATATAAAACACATGTAAAGGTGGCTATAGTGTTGGTCTCCCCATCTAATTCCATGCATCCAGAGTCATCACATTTACTTTAGTGCATGTATCTATAGATATATTACTTACCAACCACCCATCAATTATTGCATATAAATTAATCTCTTTATCATACTCATGGTTCCAAGGTGGAAATTTTACATGTAGTATATGTCGCTCATGCTCTACTCCGGTGTGTAGAACCTTATCTCACAACCATTCCCTAACAATGGAATAATATTCTCTTGTCGCAACATCTTACTGCACCTCATTTGCATTGTCCACATCCTTCTCGTGGATCTTAGTGTTCTTCGTGTGCTCTCTTTCTTGTGCCTATTCTTTCAAGCATTGTATTTCACCCTACAACTCTCTCATGACCCCCATAGTCTCTTGATATACCTCCTAATGCATGGAATCTAGATACTTTTCTTGTATAACATATTCTCTCCTAGTGAGGGGCTTAGCCTTCAAAGGCTCATGTGCGTGGGCTACCTCCACACTATTAGTAACCAACATGGGTTATAACTCTAGATCAAGCATTTTCTTAGGCATCCACTAATCAGCATTCATGTGTTGTACCTTGATCATCCCCGCACCCTTTTCCTTCTTCTTGGCCTTACTCATGTGCTCATACAGGTCCAGACAATCATTTAATTTATGTTGCTTCCCACACCATGTGCAGACTATATTTTTGGACACTCATGTTGGTAATGATCAGAGACCCGCAAGTCTAAAACGTTTCTCGCACGAACTTGCCTCTTCTTCCACCACAACCTCAGCCTCAATATCCTCCTCAGAAGCCTCCATTCCTATTATCCTCATTGTTGCACTTCACTTTTTTGTCCTTCTTGCTCCTTTAATCCCCTCGCTACACTAGTCCGGCACAATTTTCTTTCAACAACTTCATGGATATGGTCAATCAGTCTATAATCAGCTATATCATGGGTATGTGAATCACAAATTTTACAATACATGGACATGTTCTTCTAAATCACGCATTGCAAGAGCAAGAAATTTCACACATCATGATTCTTATGACAAATCTCACAAGATTGTAGCAATGTGCATACATTCCAGTACTGGAAACTATCTTTAGTGTGTCCCTCTATGTCTCAATTTGTGCACCATAACCCATTTTTGGTTTCAAGCGTAGAGTTGGAAGAGAGCTTCTCCAACTATTTCACCATAGTTGTTATCTGCGCTTCCAAGAAAGGACTCAACTTCGTTTCTACACTTTCAACTACTTCGGTCTGCAGAGTCGCTCTCTAGTGCCTCACGTGGATCAATATATGTCTTATGAGATAAATCCCTTCTGAATGGATTCAATAGTCCCCCAAAAACCATTGTCCATGTTGACTTGGATGGATATCATATGAAAATTTAGACAAGAGAGTCTTAAAATGCATTTCATACTCTCTCACACTTTCAAATAAATGATGTTTGATATCCTTAAGCACGTTGATGCTCTACTACTCAAACTTTGGGATGTGAAACTCAGCCAAAAATGCAGTGTGCAAAGTATTATAATCCACCATAGTCTGGTGTGGGTCATACTTCTTATACGAATTATACGTGTGCACTTGAAGCATAGTGGAAAATTGGCATGCCTTCCTATCTAAATTTGTAATTCCCTTAACATGTCATAGTAATTCTCACTTGTGCACATGATCTATTGCATCCTCTATACCTCTATACTCTGGAAAGTGGAGTGACATCTTGAAATAAAATTGATGTGGTGTCTATTGTGGTTGTTGAGGTGGTGTTTGTTGAGACTAATGTGGTGGTGGTTGAGAGCCCCATCCACCGAGATCCAGATCTTGAACCTCCACCGAGATTTTCTCCAAGTGGATTTTGACCTAACTCTTCCGATCCTTTTGTGCCCATTGTTGCATGTTGTGGTATCGATGACAAAATTCCTTGTATCCCGGTTGTAGATTGAACTAGAAACCCACTTTCTACATTGTCGCAATACCTACATAAGTTCTTCCAACTGTTTGCATGTCAATACCATGTCCTGTTGACACTCTTAAAAAAATCCTACAAGAGTACTCCCAAACACTAGTGTATGTTGTGTTGCCGCGGGCGCATTCCTAGTCTGATGCACTTCTTGGTTTAACAAAAAATGACAACTACATGTATCTGCTGATTACCCTCACTAGACATCCTTTCAATAACTATCTTTAGATCTAGAACACCTAAAACAAGGACCGGGTAGCCTTGTTGAGTCAGATGCACGCTCGCAGTTCTCATTCTCTACTCTTACGAGCTCTCATCCAAAGTCAATGGGGACTCTTTATTGCACTTTCCCAAGGTCGGGAGGACATGATGATATGACCCCTTATCTTCCACGAGTGCTTCAAAACCTTCGTGATCCATCATTCTTCTCGATTGCAACACTTCTTCAATTTCCTTCTCTCGCACATCATTATACTTGAGCCATCTCTCTTCTCTTGTCTATCTTCCACTAGGTCTGCCATCCTTCTCCACATCTGTTCCTACCCTTGCACATAGTGGGGATTTAGATATCCATAGGAAATCTCTCCAAATCCAATCCTATTATCAAGATCTTAATAATCAAAGGTATCACGCACAACTAAGACCCTAGGCTCGCATGAAAAAACTTAAACTCGACTTCTTTTGGGCACAAATATGTAGAAATAGCGTATTCAAATGTATAATTGTGCAACACACCAGTCCACCAATGATCTATAGCTCTAGTCCACTCCTCATCTACATCAAATAAATTTTGATGGTCTTCTTGCATCCAAATCCTCAAGATAGGGTGTTAGGATTTGTTTGATGCGTATGCTACCAACCACGGTACAATTCTACCTGGAAAGAAGCTAAAAACATCTCATATAGTTCATGATAAATATTGTCCTCCACCCACTTGCGCGTGTTAAATCCAGGCCCAGTTTAATACCTTTGCGCAAATTAGTCTTATCTGTCTTCCACTCTCTCTTTAAATATTCTCCAAATATAGTCAATATGCCATCTACGTGTAACATCCCAGCAGCATAAATTGAAAAGAGGTCCTACAACGGAACCAAGATTTAGTCTTTAGTCTCACTCAAGTGCTAAGTGTGTTGGCATTCTATTCACACCAAAAGCATGTGCAACTACTAGGTCCCTCCTTTGTGTTTGTTTTTCAAGATGTTAGCATGCATAATTTTTATGATATTTGACCAATAATTCATTTATACATAGACAATTCATTCACATCATTTTTGAAACACATATAGTAAGGAAAATGGCGTTTCAAACAATAACCAGGATCAATTGCACCATTAGATCACCATATTCAGACATGTCAACAATTATAATCCATCCACAATTATCCATCATAAACTAGAATTCATTACTCAGTGGAAGTTGAATACATAGTAATCACCTGTACAGAGCGTTGGACCATGCGGGAAGACATTACAACATGACTTCACTCAAAACATGTGATCCGTAAATAGGGGTTAAATTTTTCTAACTGTTAATGACCCCTAAAGGCACTGCAATATTTTACTCCTCAACTCAAATAACAATGCAATGTAAATATAGAAACACACACACTACAAAGGAATTGATAATGGAGTTCAGGAATGCATACGTCTTCGGGTTCATGTGAATTGATATATTATACTTCCGATTGTAAAATAATACAATTTAGAATGAAGTAGTAATGGTGCAACATGAACCAATGTACTTTGTCAATTGACTCAAGTCTCGAATCGATAAGTAAAAGTGATCACATACCCAGTTGACTCTGAGGATTCCGAACCAAGTAGAAACGGTGATCAAAGGATCCAGTTGATTCTTGAGAATCTGAACCGGAAATATGAAGGAAATCTACTCCAAATCACAAAGCTACTATCACCAATGGAAACATAGGAGAATTATAAGACTATCTCCCTTTTACACAAAAGCCCAATTTGGAGCCTAAGTCTCCCTAATTTGGTGATATATACAATTGCCTTAAGCAATACACTTTGGCTAGAACAAACACAATCGATCAACTTGTTTACAATGACCCCTAGGCTCATGGTGAGCCATAGTGAGGGGTTATTTTTATCCATTACATTAAAATGGGAAATAATAGCATTAGCCCATTAATAGGCTATGGTGGTTATGAGTTTAATTTCTGTTGTTACATTATAAAAATAGCATATGGTATTTAAGCATTTCCACATACATTACAATGTGGTGTAATAATTACGCCGAAAGGCGTGAACTATGTGGGGAAGCCTCCGACCTGCTGACACCGAAGGAGACTGCGAGGGCCAGGATGGAGCGGTCGATGATGGATGGATGCATGGGAGCCATCGATTTTGTGGATAGAAATTGGTAAATCTTCCGGACAGAGAAGTGATGGAATGCATGGAAAACAGAGAACCCTGCGTCATGCTCGAAGGAGGGGGCATACTCGGAGCCAGAAATGGAGTACAGCTGCGGGAGTCGTGAGGGGAGGTGGACATGTCTTTGTCGTCAGCAAGAAAGGGGAAGAATGGTGACCTCCCTAGAAGACAGTACGGTTCAGACCAAGAAAAAATAAAAAATGCCTTGCTTAGGGCTCCGGGAAGGGTTTCGCATTTTATAGTGGGCATTGATCGGTGTAGCTGAAAGGTCAATCTTCAAACCTCATTATCAGTTCTGAGGAAGCCGATTGGCAGAGACAAGGGTGGTGTAAACAGTTTACAAAGTGCTGCTCTCACGGATGTGAGGACGTCGTGGACGAGGTAAAGCGGTTTGCGACAAGGTTAGTCCTTGTGGTTGATCCCAGATCTCTTTATCTTGAAAAAATAATCGCAATGCTCTCTCTACCAGAAACTTAGCTCTATAAAATACATATGTTATAGTTTTGCATGCAGTTACTTTCAAATTTTGATCTCCTGCAATAAGTAGTTACAGTTGAGCCCCTGTAATAATTAGAGGTTGGGTGATTGGTAAATACATTTTGGGTATTATTCAGTTACATGCATTGTTGTTCAATGACTAATGGAGTGGTCGCATTTGTCATTTGTGACTGAAATTTGTAATGGTTGTATTTGAGCATTAAGATTTCGACTGATAATTTATTAACAACAAACTCTTGCTCTGTTCTATGTCCATTTTTCCCTAGTAGCAATTCTGCCCTTGCTCTGTTATATCAGGAACTTTGTTCTGCTCCATTTTATCAGCTGCTCTGTGATTTTAACATCAATTTCATTTTCTTTGGAAAATCATGGTTGTTTTTTTCTTATCTTTTTGTTTTGTTTTGGAAGATGCTTCATACATATACAAGAATTTTTTACAGCCATAACCACAATGGGTTTGAACCCGGGTCTGCCCTACTGTTCTCGAGTTGTTTCCTTGAGGACTCGGACTGTTTGTCTTCTTATAAGCCTAGTTAAGACTCTCTCTCACTTTTACCCTAGCCACCAAGGGAAATGAAGATCACAGTACTCACGAGTCACCGAGGCTGCAACATAGGGGAATTAGAAGAAGCTAGAGCAGGATCAAATTTGAGGACCATTTTGGTGTTTCCTCCTTTGCTCCAAAATTTATGATTAGAAAATTGACACTTCGAAGTCATGATACTCTGAATAAGTGAAAACACTAGAATATTTTCCCGAATGCTTTGTAGACTAGATGTTATTTGAAGCATGTAGGGATCCTATCAGGGTTGAGTTGAAACTGGCAAATAGAACATTATTGTTGCTGCTGCAAGATAGATCAAGAAGTTTCTTGGGCTGAACAAAACAAGGTTGGAGCACAGTGTTTAGGATTGGAGTGTAGAGGTTTCGTATGGAGATCCAATGTTGAGTTCGCAGCAAGATTTATGAAAATGCATAAAATGAAAAGTGCTTGACAAAATGCATGACTGCCAAGTGTTTGATGAAATGTTTGTTCAACAAGTTTGTGTTGAAATTGAGGAAAATGGATGATAAGAGATCGGTGGAAACGATTATCCCGGATTACTTTGAGGTTGTTGGTGAACTATTCATTTATGGTGTGGAACTTCTAATTTATGAGAAGACTTTCAAGTACTCTTGTAAGCGGTTACTCTCGGTAGATAGATGTGTTTTTGTTTTGTTACTGAGGGGTATCTATCCTTACAAATTTTCCGCCTATTTCCATCTGCCTTTGTTCATTGAGTAGGCCTTACCTAGAATTGGATGTGGTAGTCTACTGGATTTAATAACTTGTAAAACTCGAAATTTTTAACATATTATAACATGTCTGTGGGGATTTGAACTCGGGTTTCCATTATAGAAGGCCTGACCAGTTGTCACTCGAGCTCATTCCATTCAGGGACTTTGTAATACTACATTGTATAACTATTGTAGGCAATAGAATCCATGACTGCACACTTAATTCCCATCTGCTGCTTTTTCCTTCAAATCTTTGCATAAATATGAGTGTAGCAATTTCTCTTGGCCATTACTTGTTCACGTGTTCTATAACTAGAGGTGTCTTACTGGTTCTTGCTTCATTATTGTTTAGTGTTACTTGCTTGATTATTATTTCTTTCACATGGGATAGTTCTTAAAATTGGTTTTATTCTTGCTGCTGCCATTTTATTGAATATGTAGCCTACCATAAGGGTTTTAATTGAATTGAATTGAAATATTTTAATTAAGTCCATGAGACCAAAGCAGGTCTATGGGACCAAAAGTTGTATTTATGGGATTTGTTTGGTTTGTATGCTATAAATGTTGGATTCAGCTGTTTGCATTTATAGGCATATTTCCATGAATTTCAAACTACTTGTCCTATTGCTAGAGTTGCCTCAATGACTCTTGCTTCATTGTTGTTTCGTTGCAGATAGATAAAGATTAGAGATACCCAACATGGTGCATATTTTATTCAGTCCTTGTTATAATGATTGGTGTCTTTTTATATCCAGATTTCTATGGGATGATAGTGATTCAAAATTGGTTTTATTGTTGTTGCCGCCATGTTATGGGATAGTTAGCTGTCACAAGGCTTTGTTTGCTTATTCATTTCACATTTCAGGTAGTAAATCAGTGTCTTCATACTGCCCCATTTTATATAACATACATGGTTTTCAAAATGTCTATTGGCAATTGTTTGTGTCATTTGTCAAATTGACTGTTTTCTATTTCTAAAGTTGCTTGGAAATGGAAATGGAAACAAAAACTAGGTCTGAAATATGGAAACACTGATTTTCCAAAATAAAAACATAATACTCATTTTTACACCATTATGTAGCATATTATTTATTTATGCTACCTTTTTTTTAGGTGCACTTAATTGCAGGGAAAAACATTATGAATTAAATTACTATAAAAATCAGGCACTGATAGGCCATGGGTGACTAATAGTCGTGCATACCATGTGTCATTATGTGATTGACCCTTGCACACTAGTATTAGGTACAAGTCACACATTTAATGGTCCTATTTTATTTTATTTTATTTTATTACTATGAATTTCAATCACAAATATAAGTACTATGACATTTATTAGTACATGCTCATCTATTAGTACTGATTTATCCAAATTATATCTTTAAGTGTTAGTAGAATAAACCATCTAAGAAATAAACATTGTCTTGTGCAGATCTGATCTTGTTGTTTAGCATTACTTTCTTTATGTACTCTCATGTAAAGTTATTTCCTTTCAGTTTACAGAACTCCACAATTCCATTCAATGCACATTGTTGACTGTTTAATGCAAAGATATAATTGTGATGTTCATGAACTTTAAGATTGCTCATAGAATATGATATTCTTCTTTGTGAATGAACTGTCTCACTTGCCTTTATCTAGTTGTTGTGTTCATGAACTGTAAGGTTTTTCTGAAAATAACCTTTTTTTTTCTTTATCTCATGGAAAATTCCCTACCATATTGTTTATAAAATTGGTTATTGATTATGTGTTGTTTTTTTGCATTTTTTCCCTTCTACATTTTCATAAATACTTAATTATGTGGGTTAATTTGTCTATCTTAAAACATCTTACTGTTGTATGTGTTGCATGAAAACACTATTTCTTTGCTTTCGATCTTCAACCACGGCATGAAGGGGCAAGCGCCTTCGACAATGGCAGGATTCGGTGTGTGCTGAGGGGTTATTGCCCCTGGGATGCCGCATCGGAATGCCCATTATTGGGTGTTAGACTGTCCATTGGCAAGGCTTTTAAAGCTGCCTGCCAAAACAAACGACACACCAATATTTTTCTTTGATTCCTTGTTGGTGCTCCGCAACAAAAAACAATGTGTTTGGCTTCCATTTCCGGCATGGAACTTATCGAGGCTTGCATAACTTCTATATAATTATTTTTTTACATTTCTGTTGCTTTGGGTTGCTTGTGAAATTGCAGCAATGAAGACTCGGAATACAATTGTTCTTCCTCCACACGGTGTGACAATTACCACTCCGCACTTGGAACGGGAAGATGCTTTCAACCGAACAAAGTTTGTGGTCAATGTGCTCCATTGTAGGCAACCGAAACCGGCAAAACCTGTGATCGCTGAATTGGTTAGAGAACGTCTCGCCGCATCCTTCCTGCCCTCTTTACCTTTCCAAGTTCCGTACGGCGGGCCCCAACTCGAGGGGATTTGGCCTTGCATATGATCGTCCTGAAGATGCTGTACAATACGAACCTGATCACAAACTGAAAAAGATGGGAATAACTGCAGAGGCAATACATGCTGGAGGGAAAAAACCACATCGAGCAAAAAAACTTGCTAATGTCAAGAAGGGAAAAAAGGGAAATGCCAAAAAAAAATGAAAACTAGTACTGACATGCTCCATTAAACTTTTGTACATAAAAGTAATTTAGGTAGTTATATGCTGCAAACATCTACTATGTGCTCTTTCAGTTGTTCGATCGAAAAAACATTGTCTTATGTTTTTGATAGCTCTTACTTCCTTAAGTTTGAGACTTGCTTCATTGTACAATTGCCGCTTTGTCAATCTTTTTAATGTGAAAAAACCTTTTGAAAGATACATTTCATAGTTTCTTTTGTTTTGCATTTAACTAGCTTTCCTATCGTCATATTATCCGTCTTGTGGCTATATCTTAATAACTTCATATGCTTCTCTTATAACTGTAGCTAGGATGCTATGTGCTATACGTGCCAATTTTTTGGGTGATGTAAATAAAGTGATTGCTTAAAACTGTCATCAGCAGGAGATATTGAAAGTTTTATGATAAAAAATGTTTTGCGGGCAGTGCCGGTTTTATTTTTGTAGAAGGTTTATACATTTTTAAATTTTAAATACTGAGACTCTATGTTCTCCTTTATTTCGTACAGTAGGAACAAAGCATTATCTTGACCAAGATGACAAGTTTTTATACGAAATGTATGTTAGTACAGAGTGCATGTTTCTAAATTATTATTATGTATGATCTATCAATCAAATGTGCAGGGTTAATGTTCTGTGAAGGGTTGGGGTTTCGCTGTTTTGTTCTGATGTTTATATAGGGCTTGAATTTTCTTTTATTTGCTTTCCATTCTCCTTAATTTCATAAGATAGGATTGGATTGCTTGTTCTTTTGCTCATGTTTTTCCTTATACCGAAACCTTTAAGTAAGTGACATTTTTAGCTCGCTGATCGGGTTGAAGACCTGTTTCTTGCATATGGTGAAACAGTGTGAGAGCCTTGTGACAATAACCATGTTTTATGTATGCTGCAATAATTGTATTCCATGACAAACTGTCTCATCGTTTCACTTGGTCAAACTCTTTAAGTGCATGTATCAAAACTCTGCACTGGACATACATTTAAATATGTTCTTTATGAAAACCATGCTCATTAAAATACAAGTCTGCAATAATTTAAAATATGTAATCTTTAGAGACGTTGTGTGCACCTAGCTCTGGCAGTGTACTATTGTTTTCGGCTATTCGTATTAGTTGCAAATTGGTGGGGCGGAAAACTGTTACTGACAAATTAAATTGGCATGTCATTATTTCTCCAGAGTCAGCTTCCATGTTCCCACAACGTGATCTATTCAATGAATGCCTCGAAAAAAATTTTGGTTTCGTGGACAGTAATGGTTGCAAGATATGACCAAAATGGAATTGTTGAAAATGCGTTATAATTACTTCGAAACATTCATGCAATTGCAATTGGCAGATGTAAAGCCAAATTCCAAAACCTCTGTCACCATCCTCCCTACCTGTGCCAAAATGGGAGCTTTGGAACAGGGTATGGACATCCATCAAAACATAATGGATAGAGGAATTTTGACTGATGTAGTTGCAACTACCTGGTAGACATGTATGCAAAATGTGGAAGCATAGACAAGGCACGTGAACTGTTTGATAAAATGCCTCAAAGAAATGTGGGCTCATGGAATGCCATGATTGCAGGATATGCACAATATGAATTTGTTGAAAATGCACGTGAACTGTTTGATAGAATACCTCGAAGAGATGTGATCTCAAGGAGTGCCATGATACCAGCAGTGTTCTATGTTACATGTTAAAGGGTTGCTGGAGTTTCTTTATGGTGATATTTCTGCTAGGACAGGCTGGAAATTAGGTTTCAAAGAATTCATGCACTTGGAGAATTTGTAAGTTCGTAAGGTACAGATCTTGAAAAATTTGATCATATATTTATGTATGTAGGACAATCCTGGAGACTGTTTTTCATCTTATTTTAGATGTCCTACCGACCTGTGGCTGCAAATCCATGTAAGCTGGGAAATCTAAGATATATTCTTTGTTTTCTCTTATTTATTTTTTCTGCCTTCTTGGGTGGTTTAGGATTTGTACACCTTCCTATCTTGCTGGTATTTCATATGTATATTCTTCCCAGGGTGTATTAGAAGAAGTCCATCTTGCATTATTTCTATGAAGGTCATGTGAGTTTGTTATGACATATATATGAATTTGTTCTGATTTATATCATTATAAGAGTTTCATATTTTAGATGTCTTAACTTTTGAGGGTGTTTTAAAAATTGTCTATCTTCCAGCTTTTCGGGGCATTTTATTAGCTGTCCATCTTCCAGCTTTTCAGGGTGTTTTAGTAGTTGTCCATCTCCCAGTTTGGTTATGGAGGTGATGAAAACATGTTCTGATTTATATCATCGTTTATATCTCTTGCATTGATATATGTCAATGAACGTTTCACTCTGCAATCTTATATATATAGCGGTGTTCTATTGCACTGTTAGCCCTATTATCTAAATAATTGCCAAGCTGTTGTTTTCAATTACTATATTTCTTTGAAATGGAGAAGGTTTAAGTTTATCTTGATAGTGTTTTGAGAACTTGACCTTGATAAAAATTTTTGATTTATGTCTTTGCTATCAACACTTGGATACATGCATTTCTCAATTTTTGTTTCTACAGAAGATAAGTCGGTTCATATGAGACCATTTCCAAATATCTCTGTTTCTATTTTAAATTCTCAACTAAGTAAGCAATCTGATTCTTTTCCAGACACAACCCCTCTGAATATTACATATCTTCAATTATTGCAGACCTGTATTTTCATGAGCATTGTTTCACAAGGAAAGACAGTCCACTCTTTCATTGCTCACAGGTGATACAATTATTCCAGCATACAGAAGACATGGTTATCCTGAACTGTTCGACACAATGCCTCAAAAAAATGTAGTGTCGTGGACAGTCATGATTACAAGATATGCCCAAAATGGATTTGTTAAAAATGTGTTATAATTACTTAGAAACATTCATGCAATTGCAATTGGCAGATGTAAAGCCAAATTCCACAACCTTTGTCAGCATCCTCCCTGCCTGTGCCAAAATGGGAGCTTTGCAACAGGGTATGGACATCCATGAAAGCATAATGAATAGAGGAATTTTCAGGCATTGTTCCAAATAGTTCATGTGCATTAGGTATGCTTCCACATTTTGTATAGATGTCTGCTAGAGCACTTGCAACTACATCTAACAAACCATTAGGCATTCTTTCAAACATTTTGGTTCATGTGCATTAGGTATTCTTCCACATTTTTCTATTGTTAATCTGTATATTCTAGACTCAGGATTACTCTCCTATAAGAAAACGAAAAGAAAAATGCTAGAACTGCCTTAAAGGTTGAATGCACCTTAAATTTGGTATTGAAAATGGCTGAAATTCATGCCTTTGAATTGCATTCGTACCCTTCAATCGCAGTCTTACAGTGTGTATAGGTTAAAATCCTGGTCTTACGGTGTGTATAGGTTAAAATTTTTGTATTACCTTAAGCATTTAGCAAATTATGCATGAATCACCAAAACGCAGCAATAAAACCAAAATTCTCCCACATTTGTCCACATCAAAAAGTGGAAGAGAAATAATTCTGGTCTCTGAGTCCTTTAATAGATCAGAAACCACGTGTAGTTTGAATTAAAATTTATATTATCAAATAACAATAAACTACTTATATATATAATACTACACATTAATATAAGAGTCTACAACCATTTTAACTAAAATAAATTCCAAAATTAAATGTGTATATAAGTGTTTCATATTGATAAAAGTTTCAATACATTATAAAATTAGCATATAATCCTAATTTAAGGTTTATTTGATAATAATATCAAATGTGTAAATATAATTTTTAAATTTTATTTGATTATAATATCAAATTTGTAAATATAATTTTGAGTAATAATATTAAAAAGGAATTTTTCTTAAGGATGTAATTTCTTTAGTAAGAACCTAAGTTTTGGAACATATGTCACCTCATATCAGCATGTTCAGGCAAGAAATTGTCTTGTTCGGGCACAAAAAAAAAGCTTCAACTTATCACGCCCCAAACCGGATGAGTATTCTTCTTCATAAATAAATGCTCTCAACAAGGTAAACACTATCATAAATAAAGACTCTCAGGTGAATTAAATTATTCTTGTTTTTGGCTATCGAGCCGTTCTTATCCCTTGCTTTGCACGTAATTGATTTAGATTTTCGAGTGCCTGGGTGCCACCATAGGTCGTGAGTTTGATCCCGCACCATACATTGGTTTTGAATTTATGGATAATTAGCCACATACTCTAATGTCCCGTTTTTATTGAAATAGAATTTGATGCGACATTTATAATCTTTCACAGTCTAATACATAATTATATTCAAGATAGCATTTTGGAAATATAATATAATGTTTAATAATCAATACTTTCACATAAAAATTGTAATCATAGTGTTATCCGGCTTTAACTCCTTGCTATATGTATTATATTTATAGGTAGTTATTTGCATAATTTGTTGCTTAACTAGTTAATTGATTGTTTTATGGGATTAATATTTGTATTTAAATAATTGTGTTATTTAGTATTTAGTTACTATGGGTTTTTTTCATTTCATAGGAGTATACTTAACTTTTTCATGTGTTTGTTAACCCTTAACCCTAAACCCTATACCTTAAAACAAAATAGAATTATGCCAAAAAAAATACAGTATGTCCCGCAAATTACAATTTTTTTGCCAAAAACGGTGTTATATTGTTTATATCAATATTTATCTTTGTATACCTTTTGATCTCATATGTACTTGTTCTCGTCACACACAACCTGACGATGTCTGTTCTCTTTGCCAGTCCTCAATGTAAACGCTTGCGCTTTTATTAACTTTGCTTTCCAGAAGGTTTAGAAATATTGTAATGCGACTTAGCTCATTGTGCAGAATCGCATTGTGTGTTGGGAACAATCTTGATCATGACTGCACCTTTGACATATGGTGGAATCTCTATTTTGATTGAGGGTTGTACAGATACCAAACCAATAGTCCAACTTCTCGACATTTTTCCCCTTCGATCTGCGTTGAACTCTGAGCTCCAACATCGCGTGCATCTCTCCGATGGTGTGCACTTTCAGAAAGCTCTTTTGCCGTCAAAGTTTATAGGCCAGATTGTAGATGGTCGTCTAAAAGATGGAAGCATTGTCCGACTACGCAAAACCCTTTGCAGAATGCTAAAACATGAATTGTATGCATCCATTTTCCTTTGTTCATGGATGCTCCGTTTTCATTTCTTTTATATTCACTAAATTTTTTTCCCTTTTCTTTTTTTTTCTTTGCAGGACTGTTCTTGTCTCCGAGATGGAAGTTGTGTCAGAAACACATCCTAAAATTGGTACTCCCACTCTTGTTCCCGCCCATGTCATTCGCGGAAAGCAATCAACTACTGATACAAATCATGGAGACGACAAAAGTTTGGTTCCGCAAACACCTCCACAAAAGAAACTTGTCCTCCCTGCCAATTCAAGGTTGCCTCTAAAAATTAGTGCCCTAAATACAACCTTGCGTACGTGGTCTATTGAAGGGCGTGCCCTTGGGAAAACATCGCTCAAGGAATATGCAAATGCAAATGGCACCGGCTCATATTTCACCTTTGACTTTGTGGATGATGAAGGTGGGGAAATACGTGTTACATGCTTCAACGAAATTACGGCGAAGTTTTTGAAGAAATAGAGGCTGGAAACTTATACACCATCACAAATGGAAGGATAGGGCATGCAAAACCAGGTTATAACCACCTTAACAACGAATTTGAGATATTCCTGCAAGCTTCTTCCACTATCTCTCCGGTGCTTGTCAATAACGCCATAATTCCTTTGCATAACTTTCACCTCACAGAAATCAAAGATATACCTGCAAAACCTGTTGGTTCCTTCATTGATGTTATTGGTGTTGTTTTAGCAATCTCGCCTTGCTCCACTATTCGCAGGTGGGATTCCAGTGAAACTATACGGAGAAGCTTGCAACTGAAGGACATGTCAGGATTTAGTGTTACTGTAACTTTATGGGGCCAACATTTATAGGATCTTGCCCAAGAACTTGAGGAGCTCCTTTCTATTCCTCAACTCCCAGTGTTGGCTTTAAAGGTAGCTCGCATTTCGAGTTTCAATGGTACTTCCATAGACACTGTTTCCAGCACAAAATGGTTTGTCAATCCTCAGATTCCTGAATCAAAAATGCTGCAAGATTGGGTTGCCTCTGAAAATTACATTGTTTATACTCCCTCTATAACGAACAAATTTCTGGGTCCTCCGCAAAGCTTAAAACCAGTGGCAACAATTGCAGAAATACTTCACATGGGCAATACAGTCAACAATGAATGGGCTACGCTTACAGCTACAATTACTAACATTGCAATGGATAACTTCTACTACATGGCTTGCCCCTTGCAATTGGTGAGAAACAATGCCGAAAGAAAGTGAAACCAACAAACAATGGCTCGTGGTTTTGTGTAAGTTGTAACTCTCATGTGCATCAGTGCGACTATAGGTATGCTCTCCGTATAGACTTGCAAGATGGCTCCGGAGAGCTACAATCGGTTACAGACATTTGACACAGCTGCTGAAGCAATCATGGGTGTCGCAGCAACAGATCTCCAACTATTGTGCATAGATGACGAGGCTACAACAGAAATTGCAAACCAGATAATTGGCCATGACTACAAATTCACTCTCTCTGTGAAAAAAGAAACTTTCCATGGAAATACACAGCTGAAATGTGTCGTACTTGATTCCGTTAAATTGGAGGATTCCAAAGTTGTTTCTTGACTTTGCCCTTCCTTTCCACCATAACACTTTCCTATATTTTTGTTTCTTTGTTCTTTGTTCATATTTCCTATGTAATACGGTTTTGTCCACAGATACATTTCTACTATGCTTTTCTCCGCATGTTCCAATGGACGATAACTATAATAGATTTCCATTTAATGTTTGTAAATATTGCTTTGCATGCACGTCTCTATCGCAAAGACACCTTTTTTGTGCCTGGTACAAATGTATGGTCCAATGCATATATATATATATATATATATATATATATATATATTATGCTTACATTATGCCACTCGTTATTGATTTCTTGAATGTTTACCTATGTTTCGCACGAACTTCTTACTTATTTCTACCTTCTTCCTTCTTAATACCTATGTACAAAAACAAATTAACACATATCTCTATGCTTTTTCCTAATCAATAACTCCGTACAAACACTTGTATTTCTTCCTTTACTTCCTTAAAAATATATGCAAAACAAATTATTTTCCTTTTGCTCTTTTGCCTTTAGCTACACAAATATAAAACATTTAGAGCAAGATAAACATCTACTAAATGTTTTTGCATTCATTTCCCCTTATTCACATACATAATTTATTACTCTTCGAATCTTCTCTTATGCCACAATTTTTATGCGGTCTGTGCAGGTCATTGTTTTATGCACAATGCCTACCCCAGAACAACAAGAAAGAAGAAGAGCTATTTATGCCTTGCACAAAAAAGAAATCAATGCTTCCCATCGCGAACGCTATCGCCAGCTCCGACAAATGCCGAAAAATTCTTCCACTCTCCAAATTGTTGGGTTCCCCCCTTCCATGTCTTCCCCTGCTACTTTCCCCTCCGCACTGAGAAAAATCTCCTTCCCCTCTTGGCATTAATGACACCACTTGTGTCGGACCTTTCCTTCATCATACCTGCAACATCGATTTGCAACCCTCTCCATTCCTAGAGAGCCCTCCATCTTCTTCAGCCCAATACTTTTCTCCTTCCATTATTTCACCCTTCACATTTCATTCAGGTCGTCTCCGGAACTACACACATTCGCTTCTCCTTCTCTCACCAAACTACCTATTTCGTATTCTTTGACACTACCATCACCTTCCTGCCAAACTCATCATAGAAGCCCCACCCAAGATTCCACCCCCATTCCACTCCAAAGAACTTTCGTGCGTCCCCTTCTTGGACTGATGCCCAGCGCAGATTCCGCCGAAGACTGGATCTTTTATCGAACATTCACACCTACTCAATTTGTCTTGAGAACTACCCAGGCATAAATACTAGCTTCCATGAAGGGAAACACATGTGCACTAGGTGCAAGTCCGAAAGAAGTGGACATCGCTTCTCATCTTGGAACAATATGGATCCTGGCCCGCAACCTTCCATTCTCAAGTCTTTAACTCAAGTTGAAGAAATGTTGATTGCTCGTGTTAATCCTGTTTTGCAAATCACACAAGTGCGTGGGGGACAATACAAATATTCAGGGCACACAATAAGTTTCCCGCAAAACATTTCTTCCATTGCCAAATACCTTCCTCGTCGGCTAGGAGATTTGGATCTCTTGTTGGTACAAAAAACTGGAAAACAACAAATGAAATATGACTTCTATGTAAGTAGGTCCCGTGTTTGGGAAGCGCTTCAATATAAAATTCTCCATGACCCCTACTATAAAGATGTTCTTATTGATAGTGAGGCTCTTTCCTCTCTTCCACAGGAACCAACAAACATATCCTCCTCCCTTAACTCTGTTCCTATTGACCTTCCAACCTCTCTCTTCTCTGAACCGCACGATACTGGCAACCCTCCTTCCAACCCCGATGAGTTTCCCGAGGAGACATCCTCATTTGTTCCTTCAGACCCAAACACTGGCACGGAAGAGGAGTTGATCGTTCGATACCTGCTTTCAAATGGTCAGCCTGCGCCCTACAACCTGCCTTGGCCTGAAGTCGGAAACACTCCAATTAATGAATACACCACAGAGGGCCTTTTCTCAATGGCTTTTCCATGTTTGTTTCCAACTGGTGCAGCATTGTTTAAACAACCACGCATGAAGGATGTTCAAATGCATGAATATGCCCTCCACCTAATGCGGTACCATGATGATCATTTTGGGTCACACCCCAGGTTCCGGTACTTCTTGCTTAACCTTATTATGAGACATAGGAGCCAATCTACAGCTGCAGTATTCATGAGGTTGAACATTGAACATGGTATCCCCCTACTATAGGATAGCTTCGACAACGCCTGCATGATTTCCCTGATGATTGCCTTCCACAAAGTTTAATGAGATTCACAACCAGCTTGCGTGGAACACGAACATTTTGGTCAAAGAGCAGAGGGGAAGTCTCTGACATGATTGAGCAATTGGGTGCGCCTACACTCTTCTTCACTCTAAGTGCAGCTGACACAAAATGGCCAGACCTACATAACATCATGCCAGGTTTGTCTCCTGTTGAGGCCCGTGCAGCACAACACTGGAGGACCATGAACATTGTTAACCACCCTCATCGTGTCGCTGCTTACTTACATCAAAGATTCACCATATTCCGTGAGGAAGTGTTACAGAAACATCTTCGTGCCAAAGACTACTGGTACAGGTAAAATTCTTGAATGCTTTATTCTTTTCACTTACTTGAATACAAAACGATTTACCTTCCTTTACCGCAGGTATGAATGGCAACATAGAGGTTCAGCTCATGTTCATGGTTTTCTATGGCTTGAGGATGCTCCAGATGTTGATCGCATCGACTGGTCAAATAATGAATCTGTCAATAGAGCGCAACAATACTTTGATATCTACATATCTGCATGGAATATGCGCCCTGCTTCCGTTCGCTCAGAATTTTTTCATAGGAATATTCAAGATGATCCTTGCCTTTTAGATTCGTCTCAGATTCTTGCAGTTTCACCGTTGCAGGATTTGGAGGAGCTAATAAATCATGTTCAGCGCCACACGAAGTGCTCCGAGAATACTTGCCTTTGGAAAAAAATGACCGGCTCCAGTGTCGATACAACGCACCTTGGGAGAATAGAGCTACTTCTTTATTGTTTGTTGATGAAAGTGCTTCAGTTAAATACCTCCCTTCAAGGAATGATGATAGATTGAACACACACAATCCAGCAATGTTATCCATATGGAGAGCCAATATAGATTGTCAACCTGTTCTATCTCGCCATGTTGTCCTTAAATACATTGCTAAGTATGCTTCCAAAGCAGAACAAAGATCAGAAACATACCACCATATGCTTTCTAGATTATCGACAGGTTTAGATCCTGATCTTCCTGCACATTTAGCCATAAAAAAATGTTAACCGAGAGTGTGGTTGAACATGACATTAGCGCACAAGAAGCATGCCACATGCTCCTCAAATTGCCGCTTGTAATGTGCAGTCACATTTTTGTGACGCTAAATGTAGGCAGAAAAATCATAAGAAAATTAGCTGAAGCAGAATGTGAAGATGCAGAAACATCCCTTCTTTTAGATGCATACAGGGTCCGACCTTCATACATGGAAAGCCTTCCACTCATTGAAGTTGCACGTGATTGGAGTTACAGCAAATACCGTAAGCACGATAGGTGGAAAAGTCGTACCCAACCAGCTATTGTTCGGGTGTTCCCCAAATTTCAATGCATTCCGTCTAAGGACTCCCCCTCTTTTGAACTTTTTTGTTGGTCTGAGCTCCTTCTATACAAACCTTTCTGCAACATTTCTAATGATATTGGTTCAACACCTCAACAAACCATTTCTAATTGGAGCTTGTTCAGACGCAATTATCGGCCCTAGCATATTGGTCGACATGAATCTAATGCACCCCACACCTCCGGCAGCGACCATGAAACCAAGGTCGAGCTCCCACTTCCAGTTGAACAATTGTACGATTGGCAAGCATCTGGCTCGACTCCACCCTGGTAGCACTTCATTCCTTGATAGCTTGCAAATGCTTGGACTTCGTGAATTTGACACCCTTCACAATTGGAGTGCACATCATATTCCTTTTGCTCTGCAATCTCTTGGTGCCACTTTCAGCGAAGATACTAAGGCAAACCATCTTTCAGCTTCCTTCATGGACAAGTTCAACCCTCCAACTTCTGGGTTATCTCCAGAACAACAACAAGCTTTCAACATAGTTAATCAACACTTCACGCATAGATCCAGCCTTCCTCCACTGAGACTTATTATACAAGGCACTGCAGGTACAGGTAAATCATTCCTCATCAACATTTTAAAGTCTTCATTTGCCTCTTCCTCCAGCGAAGGCCTTTCCCCTCTCCTTTTGCTCGCCCCAACAGGAGTTGCTGCATTCAACATTTCTGCTTCTACGATACACTCAAGCCTCTGGATTCCCATTAAAGAGCTCAAACCCTTAGAGGGCCAAGCTTTATCGTCTCTTCAAGACTCACTCAAACACATCAAATACATTTTAATCGATGAAATGAGTTTCGTCGGTCCAAAGCTTCTTTCCAGAATCGACTACCGTCTTAGGGAGGCTTTCCCACACTTCAAAGACTCAACATTTGGAGGTAGATCTATGATCCTTGTCGGAGACCTTGGTCAACTTCCTCCGGTTATGGACATTCCACTTTATGCAAGCAAGTCTTACGGAGCTACCCTCTGGCGCGAATTCAACATATCGGTCTCCCTTCATTCAATCTTCAGGAAACAAGGCTCTGAACCTGCACAGACATCATTCCGGGAATTGTTGCTTAACATTCGTAACGCCATCCCTCTAATCCAAGACTGGGAAGCTCTTATGTCAAGATCTGATTCCTCCCTATCCGAACAAGAAAGGATTGAGTTTAAAGAAGGCCCTCATCTTTTTGCTCAGAATGACCTTGTGGACTCGCACAACCTTTTTATGTTGAAGTCCCTTAACTCTCCTATAGCCAGATCTATTGCTGAAAAGACAAGACGTTCTGCATCAGGTGATACCGAGGACGATCAATTGAAGCCCAAGGTTCTTCTCTGCATCAATCAAAAAGTAATGCTTTCCGCAAACTTGTGGGTTGAGAAGGGTCTCGTCAATGGCGCTACTGGTTCTATCATTGACATAATCTATGGAATATCCTCCGCCCTCCAAATCTACCTCTGTTTGTCGTCATCAAATTTGATCGTTACACAGGACCTCCTTGGGATTCAAACAATCCCTTACATGTTCCTATTCCTCCCATTTCTAGAGGAGGCCGCAGACAACTACCACTCAAAATGGCTTGGGCTTTTTCTATCCACAAATCTCAAGGGCTTACACTACAACGTGCTACAATAGACATTGGCGGCACTGAAAGACAAGGCCTTACATTCACTGCTATCTCAAGGGTTCCATCCCTCTCTTCCCTTTGTATTTCTCCGGCTTTCTCTTTCTCCCGATACTCTCGCATGTCCTCCACTCCCCTTTTGCATTCCAGACTCCAAGAGGAATATCGCCTTCGCACCCTTCCGTCTTCTCTAGCTCTGCCCGTAAATCCTTCTTCTTAGCTCCTTCCACCTCTCATGGGGACGCAGTCCCTTTTCAAGTCAGTAATCGCTGTTGCCTTTGTATATCTCTTGCTTTTTGTTTCGATAACAACTTAGGCCTCAATTTCTAGTTTCTTGTATCTATTTCATTCACATTTGTTGGTGTACTATGGTTTGCTCAACCTTTCTGCTTTTCTTGAATCCAACCGCTCTTTTGGCATTTTCATTGCACACCCCGCATGCGATTCTAAGAAGCATATAGCTATTAAAAATATTACCACCGTAATATATTTTAAACGACCCATTTTTAACCATTGTATTCTTTTAATGTCAACTCCCATGTGGCTTGGGCTCGACCGGTCCACATTATAACCGTTTCCTTGGGTTTGAATAGGTGGCTTTTCATTTTGACCTCACCAAATACTTTTTTATACTCCACGTGGCCTATCTCCATACGAATCCTCCATCGCTCTATGCCATGTGGGCCTGCTCCACGTAACTTTCACTACCTCCCACTTTATACGTGTGGGTCTCCCATATAAATTCGGTGGTGGGAATATTTATAATCCCATATATGCGGGTTTAGAAACCACCTTAAGCCTTATTTTCCAAGTCAAGTTTCAAAATTTTGAGTTGGTGCCTTTGAGGAATGTTTAGAACAGAGTAAGAAGTCTGGAGAGATGGAGAAATTTGTGCTTTGAATTTGTTGGTGCTCGGTTTTTAATCTCGCCCCTTTCGTTTAAAATTCTCTAGTCTGCGTGGTTTGATAAACTTTTTGTCTTCCCATCTGGATGCTTAAAAATTGTTTTTCCTTCATTGAATGTTGTTGTCAATCCTTCTCTTTGGTTTGAGGATCATCGAGCCTTGTCATTGTTTGTAGTTTTCTTCTGTGAAAAGCAATTTGTAATCTAGGCATGAATGGTGGAGTTTTCCCCTTCATTTTTTATCTTTTACGGGCGTATCTTCCCTGTCAAATTTTTCCCCAACATCCATGGGTACGTGGACATCTCTAATTGGATGCGACGTGATGGGTTCTTTTTGTGAACTTGTCATTTTTGTTTTTTTAGCAAAAGTGTCAAATTGGCCCCATGGCCTGAAGGATCTTGATTGGCTATTTGGTGGAAAGGTGGGCCCTTTTTGTGTTTTGATGCTTTGAAAGGTCAAAGGTGGAAAGGTGGGCCCTTTTTCATGTTTTGAGGCATTATGGCGAAAGGCGTAAAGTTATAAAGTGAAGCTGACCTGTGACCCGTGGCCATTTTTAAGTGAAGCCACGTGTTAATTTTTGTGTTGAAAAGTCAAAAGGGAAAGTGGGCCATCGAAGCAATTTGGGAATTTTGGTTTTATTTCCAAAAAGAGAGTTAAAAGTTATAAAATGATCCACGACTCCACTGGGGTCTTGAGCTCGCGTTGAAAAGTCAAAGGAGAGGCGGGTCGGGAGAACTTTGAGTTTTTGAGCTTTTCTTTGAAAAGAGTTAAAATTGTAAAAGTGAGCCGTGACTCCATCGCCACTCAAGTAAAGCCACATGTCAGGCCTATATCAAAAGTGGATGGGTGGACCAAAATGTCTAAAATGCACAATCTCTATAAAAATCATAAAATGCAAAAGGTGCCCCAAGGCCCGCTTCAGCAAATCTCTTCCACGTGGATGACCCATTTTTAAAGTTGTAAAAGTGGGTTAATGGCTGTGATTCAATGCGTCTGGTTTTGCGTTGGGCATGGAAATAGCAGAGGCATTGAAGAATTTAAAACATCATTGGATTCTTGAGCCAATTGGCACCTTTGAACTTCAATCGAGCGTTTCTTCTTCGAGATCTTGAAACACTTCTTTTAATTCCTAATTAGTTCTTAATCTTTTGATTAAAAGAAGTTGTAACTGAATGTAACCATTTTTGGAAGCTATTTAGCGGGTTCTCTACACCATTGTTTGGGGGTTGGATCCTGGCATTCTTGAAATGTTATAGATTCAAAATTAATCAATACAGAATAATTTCCACTTTGTTTCCATCTATTATTCCTTCTTTCCTTATCTGGAATCTGTGGATCATTAATCTTTTATGATAAGAAACTTTGTGTTCTTGTTTATATGATTTCTGGAACTTTGTGTCCATGGAATTATATCTGTTGTGAAAGTGAATGATTCTATTCTACATCTCCCTTGATCAATATGTATAAGGTTATACTCTACTATCTATATTTCCTGAAAGTATTGTTATGTTCTTCCTCTCTCATCTCCTTAGTTCTTCTATTTTTTCGTATTAATAATCTTTGGGCTTAAAACATTTCAAAGTATCAAGAATCCACACTTTGAAAGTTGTACATTTGTATATAAGCTTTGTTACTTGCTTTCAATAAGGGAACCTCTCCCATAAAGAGGAGGGACTTGTTGTCCCCTGACTGTGGTTTGTTAAAGTACAATTTTAAAACCCAACAATTTTTGGTGACTCTACTAGGGATTTCATTTCAAATGTATCCCTTTCTAAAAGAACAACTTCAAGATCATTTTTGATCTGGTGACTCTAAGATATACTCATGGTAAAAAGGCTCTCGGAATAGAAGATTCCCATTTTCAACTTCTAGAGCAACAAAACTTCTCTCTTCTTCCAGCAAGAAGGAACAAGAAGAACTCATTCTACAAGCACACCTCTGTTAAAGACAAAATTCCAAGAATAACATTCCTCAAGAACAACTCAGTCCTAATCTTCATGCTTTGATACTTGTTGGTGTTTCAGTTCCCCTTCAGTCAATTTTTCCAAAGATGGCAGCCCCTTTGCCTTGGGGACAACAGGTTGGGCCTCTTGCTCTTCCTCAGCCATTGCATGAGTTACCTAGGGGTAACAGGAAATTTTTTCCCAAATTCTGGGGTGATGGGAAGGTTCATCCAGATGAACACATTGCAACCTTCATTGTTGCATGTGGGATTCTTGGGGTTGAACATGAAGATGTCTCTGTTAGATTTTTGTGGAGACATTGCAGGACAATGTTGTTGATTGGTTTTATCATCTTCTGTTGGGTCGATCACTAATTGGAACACCATGACAACTCGGTTTGAGCAAATGTTTCAAACTTGTTAAAGATGTGCATGCTCTATTAGCTCAAATATCTCATATCAAGAAGGAACCATTCGAGCCCATGAGAGAATTTGTGGCCAAATTCAACAAGCTCATTCATAAAATTCCACAGAACACTCATCCTATAGATCAAATCCAAAAATGCTTCTTCCTCAATGCCCAGTTACCTGAAGTGAGTTATGCACTAAGGAGAGCTAACCTTGCAACTCTGGAGGTTGATCAATGGTTAGCTATCAATGTTGAGGATGATTTGATCATGTCTAGTAAATTGAAAAGAGAACCTTCCAAGTCTAAGGCATCTTCTTCTCCCTCTCCTAGAGCCAACTCAGATCAGTTAGTGTAGAAGTTGGAAAATGATCTCATTGCCATTAAAAACAATTGGCTCAACATACTCCTTACCAAGACATCCCAAGGAAGAATTTTCAGCCTAGGAACCGGTTACCTCCTTCTCAGACTAGATTGGCTATTGAAGGCCCACCCATCAAGGTTCCAGTCAATGCAACTTGTGAAGTTCAAGAACCTGATGATGAGGAGTTTAATGAACTCTATGAAGAACTAGAAGAAGAGGTTGATGAAGAACTGGAGGAGCTTGGTGGATCTCAAGTTCATTTCCTTACCACTGAAGGTATGGATGATGAAGATGAATATGATGAAAGAGTGGTAGAGATGAATAGTGAGTCATATGTTGTTATGACTCGGGAGCAAAATGAAAAAAAAAGAAAAAGTGATGCATCCTGCTAAGAAATCCAAGGAGTTTCCTATAACTATTCCAAGTGGTTGCAAGAAGAGGAGCTCCTATTCCCACTGCCTCCACGCAAAAGGTGAGTAATGCTAATCCTCCTCTTCTTCTCTCTTTTCAAAACTTCTTGTCCTTCAATTCCTAAAGTTGATAAATCAAAATTTTCTCATGTTCCTAGTAGTGATGCCCCATCCACCTCTGGATCTTTTGATATCATTGATCACCTCAAAAAGACCAAAATCCAAATTTCAGAGGCAGATTTTTACCAAACCCATCCAAAAGCCTTTGCTAAAATGGTAAAATTTGTCAATTCCAAATCCAAAGCTTCATCCAATACTTCTAAAGGTATTTTTCCCACTCCCTCTTCCTCACCTCAACCAAGCCTTGTGGCTGCAGTCACTTCCCCTAATGAGAAAATTAAACCATTTTATGTGACTCTTCTCATAGCTGGCCATAAACTCAGTAATTGTGTATAGACTCAGGAGCATCAGACAATGTAATGCCTGCAAAAGTAGCTCATGCTTTGGGCTTGACTCTAACATGTACCTTTGGTTCTGTTATTCCATGGAGAGTAGAGAAGTGCCTTTGGTTGGAAGAATTAAAGATGCACAAGTAGCTTTTTGCTGCTTTTCCAGAGAAAAGGGTCTTAGCCACTATTTTGGTAGCTGATATTCCTCCCTCATATGGTATGTTGTTGAGTAGAATTTTGTAAGGATGTAGGAGGTGAAATTCAGATGGATTGGTCACATGCTTTGATCCGGTCAATGGAAAAATGAAGAAGTTTACTACCTGAGAAACAGACTGAATACATTGTGCAAAAGACTGATGATCCAAAAGCACAAATACTCTATGAAGATATAGGGCATGGTAACTACATGATCATGTCACAAGATGAGGAAAAACCTCCTAAGGAAGTGATTCATGATCCTAATGGCATTTGGGCTTTGGAATTTGATGGAAGTTACTCTTCAATTGGTTCTAGGGCTGGTGTGGTGCTAACCTCTCCAGAAGGGAAGATTCATCCTTTTTCATTCAAGCTTTGTTTTGAAAATACAAACAATACAGCTGAATATGAGGCACTCATACTTGGATTGAACATGGAAAAAGAAATGGGAGTGAAGAATCTTTGTGCTCATGGTGATGTAGAGTTGATTGTGAAACAAGTAAGGGATCTTTTTCAAGTGAAGAATAGGAGATTGAAGCATTATAGAAATCTTTTCTGGGATTCCATTGAGTTTCTTGATGCTTTCTCCATTGAAGTTGTGCCAAGAGAGAAGAATACTAGAGCTGATTCTCTAGTTGTCTCAGGATCTTTGTTGATTCCTCACCCAGATTTCTCTCAGGAGAAATTTACCATTGAAATGATTCATAGGCCCAGTGTACCAGATAATGCAAGCAATTGGTAGGTTTTCAATGATGATCAACACTTTCTCTCATTCTTGGAGCTTAAGGACAACTTCAACCAATTATATTTTGAAGGAAGTGAGACTTTCCTAGAGAGTGTGTATCCTCTAATGAAGGAGATATCAAGGAAGAGATGGATCAAGATGGCTGCATCAAATTGAAAGGTAACAAGATCCCTAAAGGGCTGGTGAGTTTGGAAGATCTATTTGATAAGCATGATAGGTACATTAAGTCTAAAGCTTCCCAAGGAGCTCGACAATCTGTTGAATGTGAAAAGGTTAATATTGGGAGTCTTGATGAACCCAAGATGGTGAACATTGGAAAATGTTGCACTCAAGAAGAGAAGAAGAAAGTAGTAAATCTATTAAAAAGGTATGTTGATGTTCTTGCTTATTCATATGATGATCTCAAGGCTTTTCAACCAAAGGAAATGCAACACTTTATCCCTCTGAAACCTGGGATCAAACCTTTCAAGAAGAAACAAAGGCAATACAATCCCAAGGTTGTTGGCACTATTTTTCAAGAGATCAGAAGTTACTAAAGGAAAAGATTATTTTCCTATACATCATTCAACATGGATTGCCAACATTGTGCCTGTCAGGAAGAAGAATGGTGAGATTCACATCTGTGTGGATTTCAGAATTTGAATCAAGCCTCTCTAAAAGACAACTATCCTCTCCCCATGATGGATCAAGTTTTGCAAGTTGTCACATAGGCTCTGAGATGTTGTCTATGCTTGATGGATTCTCTGGATACAATCAAGTGGAAGTCAATACCCAGATCAACACAAAACTACTTTTACTACTCCTTGGGGCACCTTTTGCCTACAAGAGAATGCCTTTTGGTCTTATCAATGTTGGTGCCACCTTTCAGAGGGAAATGGACTTGGATTTTGGTAGTCTAAAGGGAAAGTGTATTGTTGTGTACCTTGATGATTTGACTATTTTCTCCAAAACAAGGGCAAGATCACTTTCAACATCTTGAAGTAGTCCTCAGAAATGTAGAGAACATGGAGTTTCTCTCAATCCTAAGAAGTTTGTCTTTTGTGTTCATTGAAGGCAAGTTGTTGGGGCATATTGTCTCCAAAGAAGGAATCAAGATAGATCTAGAAAGAGTTCAAGCAATCCAATAGATTCCTCTTCCCACAAGCAAAAAGGGTGTTCACTCTTTCTTTGGTAAGATAAACTTCCTGAGGAGATTCATTTCTGATTTTGTAGAACTGACTATGAGCATTTCTCACATGATGAAAGGAAAGAAAAATTTGGTTGGATTTCAAAGGTAAAGAAGCATTTGAAGGTATCAAGAAAGCCATTGCTAAGACTCCCATCTTAGCATGTCCTGATTTCAAGCAAGGATTTTATCATCTATTGCTATGCTACAGAGAGTACCTTGGTTGCTGTTGTGCTAACTCAGAGAAATTTTGAGGATCATGAACTTCCAATTGCATTCATGAGCTATGTTCTGAAAGCTCATGAATTGAAATATACTATGATGGAGAAACATGCTTTTGCAGTGGTCAAAGTTGTCAAGTAGTTTCATTTTTATATTCTTAATTCTCACTTCTGTTGTGCTTGTACCTGATACAACCATCAAGTCTATTCTTACACAACATGAGTTTGGAACTAAGAGAGGAAATTGGGTAGAAAAATTCCAAGAATATGACCTTGATATCAAGCCAACTAAGCTAGTCTGGGGTAAAGGCTTATGTGAGCTTATTGCTGAAGGAGAGCTGATGCAGAATTGTCCAAAGAAGTAGTTGATGTTCTGTTGTCCTCTTCCTTAGTTCAACAAGATGAATGGTATGTTGGTATTGCACATTTTCTTACTTATGGAGAGTGTCCATCCCACTTGAGTGCCAAGGAAAAGAGAGCTATTAAGCTAAGGTCTGCATGTATGTATTATGGGAAAATGCTTTATTCAAGTGAGGCATAGATGGAAGATTCCTTAAATGTGTGGACAAAGAGCAACAGAAGAAGTTGTTTTCATCTTTTCATGATCAGGCTTGTGGAGGGAATTTCTCTTTTTGTCACTTACCCATAAGATCCTTCGTGTAGGGTACTATTGGCCTACATTGTTCAGAGATGCATCAAAATGGGTAGGTAAGTGTGAAGCCTGTCAAGAATTTTGTTGGGAGACCTAAGTTGGTTGCTTTACCACTAAAACCTAGTAGTGATTGATGAGCCTTTTCAACAGTGGGGATTGGATTTCATTGGAACTCTTAATCCACCTTCCAGTGTTGGGCATACTCACGTGCTAACTACTATAGATTACTTCACAAAGTGGGTAGAGGCTATTCCATTCAAAAGCACTACTTCTGAGGTGGTGTGTAATTTCATCAAAGAGAACATCTTGATAAGGTTTGGGGTACCAAACAAGATTGTGACTGATAATGCTTCAAATTTTTCTTCTTTTGAGATGATGGATTTCTATTATGGTTATGGAATTTCCCTTGCTCATTCTTCAGACTATTACCCCTAAGGGAATGGACAAGTAGAATCAACAAATAAGAATTTGGTAACCATCATTTGGAAGCTTGTCAATGACTCTCAAAGGAATTGGCACAAGAAACTTTATGATGCTCTCTGGGAAGATAGGATTACACCCAAAAGAGCAATTGGGATGTCTCCATTTCAAGTGGTGTATGGTGTTGAAGCTCAACTGCCAATAATGGAATTACCAGCCTTGCACTTAATGAAGGCTATTGAAGATTCAAGTTTCACCAGTTCCTTGGACAAGAGGATCATGTATCTCCGAAGTTGGATGAAGATAGGATGCAAGTTTTTGATAGAATCTCATCTCATCAACTGAAGGTGAAAGCTTTGTTTGATAAGAAAGCTAGACCCAGATATTTTCAAGTGGGAGACATTGTTCTGCTATGGGACAAAAGACATGAACCTCGAGGAAGCCATGGTAAGTTTGATTCTCTTTGGCTTGGTCCTTTCAAAAATCAAGACACTTTGCTGGAGAAAATTATTTCTACTTGGATTATATGGATGGATCTTCTCTCCCACTTCCTTATAGTGGGAAATATTTGAAGTTGTTCAAGTCCTAGGTGATTAGGCAGTCCTTCTATATATTGTGTATAATGTTTTGGTTTTTGGCCGTTCTTTTGTGTTTTGTTTTTGGTCTTTCCTTTTTGGTTTGTTTCTTTTCCCGTTGCGTGTGTGTTGTCTTTTGTATTGGTTTTTCCTTTGACTCTATTTTCCCAATGGATAAGGCACTGGTCTTCTTTCCCTAGAGTTTTTCTATGGTTCTTGATCTTGCCTTGTTTCTTTGTTCCAAGCCAAGCCATCCCCAGAAAGAGCCAGTTGTTGTCACCCTCAAAATCCCCCTCATTTTCCAAGTCAAGTTTCAAAAAAATTTTGAGTTGGTGCCTTTGAGGAATGTTTAGAACAAAGTAAGAAGTCTAGAGAGATGGAGAAATTCGTGCTTTGAAGTTGTTGGTGCTCGGTTTTAATCTCACCCCTTTCGTTTAAAATTCTCCAGTCTGCGTGGTTTGAATATTTTCTATTTCCCATCTGGATGCTTAAAAAATTGTTTCCTTCATTCGAATGTTGTTGTCAATCCTTCTCTTTGGTTGAGGATCACGTCGAGCCTTGTGTCATTTGCAGTTTTCTTCCTATGAAAATCAATTTGTAATTTGGGCATGAATGGTGGAGTTTTCCCTTTTCATTTTATTTTTCCATGGACATATATGATGGGCATCAAATTTTTCCCCAACATCCATGGGTACGTGGACATCTCTAATTGGATGCGGCAGGATGGGTTATTTTTAAACTTGTCATTTTTGTTTTTTTAGCAAAAGTGTCAAATTGGCCCCGTGGCCTCGAAGGATCTGATTGGTTATTTGGGTGGAAAAGGCGGGCCCTTTTTGTGTTTTGATGCTTTGAAAGGTCAAAGGTGGAAAGCGGGTCCTTTTTGTGTTTTGAGGCATTATGGTGAAAGGGTAAAATGTAAAAAAAGAATGCCTAAGGCGCAAAGGAAAGCCATTTTAAGTCAAAAAGTGAAGTTGTCGGGAACTTTAGGAATTTTACCTTTGGCAAAAAGGGTGTAAAGTTATAAAGCCACGTGTTGAAGCCACGTGTTGATGCGTTGAAAAGTCAAAAGTGGGAAGGCGGGCCATTCGAGAGCAATTTTGGAATTTTGGTTTTATTTTCCAAAAGGAGTTAAAAGTTATAAAATGATCCATGACTCTCATGCCAAGGGATGGGGTCTTGAGCCGCATTGAAAATTCAAAGTGGAGAGCGGGTCGGTGGAGAACTTTGAGTTTTTGAGCTTTTTTTGAAAAGAGTTAAAATTGTAAAAGTGAGCCGTGACTCTCGTCGCCACTCAAGTAAAGCCACATGTCAGGCCTATATCAGAAGTGGATGGGTGGACCAAAATGTCTAAAATGCACAATCTCTATAAAAATCATAAAATGCAAAAGGCCCCCTAGGCCCGCTTCAACAAATCTCTTCCACGTGGATGACCCATTTTTAAAGTTGTAAAAGCGGGTTAATGGTTGCGATTCAATGCGTCTGGTTTTTCCGCCAGGCATGGAAATAGCAAGAGGCGTTGAAGAATTTAAAATGTCAGATTCTTGAGCCAGTTGGCACCTCTGAACTTCAGTCGAGCGTTTCTTCTTCGAGATCTTGAAACACTTCTTTTAATTCCTAATTAGTTCTTAATCTTTTGATTAAAAGAAGTTGTAACTGAATGTAACCATTTTTGGAAGCTATTTAGCGGGTTCTCTATGCCATTGTTTGGGGTTGGATCCTGGCATTCTTGAAATGTTATAGATTCAAAATTAATCAATACAGAAGAATTTCCACTTCATTTCCATCTGCTATTCCTTCTTTCCTTGTCTGGAACCCACGGATCATTAATCTTTTATGATAAGAAACTTTGTGTTCTTGTTTATATGATTTCTAGAACTTTGTGTCCATGGAATTATATCTATTGTGAAAGTGAATGATTCTATTCTACATCTCCCTTGATCAATACGTATAAGGTTATACTCTGCTATCTATATTTCTTGAAAGTATTGTTATGTTCTTCCTCTCTCATCTCCTTGGTTCTTCTATTTTTTGTATTAATAATCTTTCGGGCTTAAAACGTTTCAAAGTATCAGGAATCCACACTTTGAAAGTTGTACATTTGTATATAACCAGGTGATCTTTTGAAGTTTTGTTTCTACAAATAACTCATTTAAGTTGTCCACTTTTAATTCATTTTCATACTGGATACGAGATATCATCATATGTTGAACACTCCATAATGAAATTCCATTCCATTTCAACAACCCCTTTGCTACAAAAAGACAAATTCTCCTTTCCCAAACCTCTTTGGGAATAGTCCATCTACTAGTTTCACAATGAAGATGATGTGATCCGGTCCTCAATTGAGCCACTAAAATCCTTGCCTTACTTTTGATAACTGCCCCAAGATAATATTTTTCATCATGCTCCCAAGTGGGGTTGAATTCTTTGATATAATGTGCTTTCTTACGACCCATCTATTCAGTCCACATGGCAGTCCTAAACTTCTCCATCACATAATTTTGTATTTCCCTGTTGTTGTCAGGACAATCTTGAAAATTGATGCCCCATTTGTTCATCCATTTGTTGTTCGTTTCATCTAGGTTTTCTTTTTGTGCTCTAGATTATCCTCTGTAACCATTTTGGGCCAGTGAAGATCGTCCATGCTTTCAACTTTTTTCAAATAGCTTATCAGCGAGTTATTGTTGATGCTTCCATTAGGAAGGTACCCGTTTCAGCTAACAAGATCTCATAAGGAACTGTTGATTTAACTTTAAGAGTACTTGTGATTAGATGTTTCTAGATTCTTTCTAATTGTCACCATCCATGCTTTGACACACTGCTTCCCCAAACCTAGCAACCGTAAAAAGAGCAACTGATATCCAAAAAACCAAAGAGGGTTTTCTTAGTTTTCCAGTCCCAAAGCTCAACTTTCATGCACCAATTTTGAAGTAGATAAGATGCTTTCCAACCTCCCTATATCCTTTTTACTTTGCAAGTCTCCCAACTCAACTTGTTGTGGAAATCAATCCCAAGATATTTATATTTTGTAACAATTTCCAATGTACTCCCCTCAAAAAGAAAGTTAAATTGTCTCTCTTTTCTTTTCAGGGAAAAAATCATGATTTTTGTTTTGCTAATGTTCACTTGCATCCCAACTTCCTGGAAAAATAATTCTAAGGCTTTTAGATGCTCCCTCAATCCTTGAGTTGTTGTTGAAATTAAGATAAGATCATCGGCATATAAGAGTAACTTCACCACATACTCGGCCAACTGAACACCCTCTCCTTCGGTTTTACGTAACCACTCTTCAAGCTTATCAATGTATAAACCAAAAAAAGTGAGAGAAAGAGGTTTGACCCTAATGTCACTACCAAAACATTCAAACATACCTTCTCTGGTTCTGATTTTAGCTCTAACCTACTCATAAAGTCTATGTACTACTACTCTAAGCTCGTCTGGAATCTCAAGTTCCTCCATCTTGTTCCATAGTTTGTCTCTAGGAACCGCGTCAAAGGCTTTCTTAAAGTCAAAAAATTAGCAAAAACTTCATCCCCTTGGGTATCCCATACCTTTTCAATCAAGTGTCTAAGAGTGATGCAATGATCAATGGTTGAAAGTTTAGATCGTAAACTTGCTTTTCCTTTAGCTCTTTTTCCCTCTCTTTCTTCCCAATTTGCTGATTCTACACTCAATCATGCCCCCAAATAACTTACCAAAAAGAGGATTGATCATAGTAGTACGATAGTTAGAAGGATTATTGATATCCCCACTTTTAAAAAGAGGAATAACCACACTAGTCGTCCACTCTAGTGGGAACCCAACCTGAGTTACATCATTCAAGATTTTTTTGACATGTGGAGTGAGCAGCTCAACCCCCCACTTTAAAAATTCAGCCTGCAACCCATCAACATCTTGAGATTTACCATTTTTAGATTCCTTATGCCATGTTTGATGTCTTCCTCTGAAAAAAGTTTGATCGAGGTATGAATGATGGGAGGAATATCCTTCTATTGAGACCGCTTGTAGAGAGCCTTCGCATATTCTAATCAATGAGCTTCTGTGATATTGTTTTCTATGTGTGTTTTCTTTTGTTGTAGCTCCTTTTAGAATCCCTTGGGATTGTGTTTTCCAAGAGAAATTAATTCAGACCTTCTTCTATTCCTACCAATTTCTTGTATTTCTTTTTATTTTCTTGTTTGTTCACGTCACTTTCACTCATAGCTCTCTTGGCAGCCTTACAATTTTCGTCATACCATAGATTTGTTGGAAAATTATTTGCAGCCCCTTTTCTATGCTTAGATTTTTTGCAAGCACTTAATGCCTTGTGGATTAAAGGTATCAACAACTTATTAAAAACATAACCCCTTGCCCCCTTGTTTATATTGCTCTCGATAATATTTCTTGCCATCCGAAATTGTTATTCAAGAGCAACCACAAAATTTCCTAATTTTTTTAATTTAAAATGATTTTGCCTTGTTTTGGAGATGTCTCTTGCATACAATGAACTTGTTTTCCTTGTTGCTGATTTGAAATGGTATCAAGCTTTACCAAGAGAGGATTATGATCAGATTTGAGTTCAATAGGACTATCTCCAATTTCAAACTCGAGCAACCTACAAATAGAGCTCTGAGTGCATATTACATAGTCCTTTACACTTTTTCCATTGTAAGTTTTGCAAGTGATATTGTCAGATCTGGGCCAAGCCTTCATGTCATTACAAATAACCATGTCGTATAAGCTACATAGACCTAGAAGCTCAACCCCGAAATGAGTCATCTCGCCATTACCATCTTAAGATAGTCTTTCCCAAAACTTGTCTAATGTTTCATTAAGCCAAAGCGGATTGTCATCTCTACCTTTTTAACTGCGCCAATGAAGAGATTGATTATTTTCAGTCCTTACATTAAAGTCCCCCATCAAAATAATTTCCCTAGATGCACTAAACACAGAAATGTCTTTTTTTAATGAAGCATATGGGTCTTCCATATCCAAATTTCTTTTCTTATATGTCTTTGAGCCTTTCGGTGCAAAGTAGCAAGCAACCAATCTAATTGTTGCCTTATTATCTGATATTTTCAGCCAAATGTATTGCTTATTTGCATCTTCCTTTTCCACTTTGATGATCCCTAACCATGCTTATTTGATTAACAATGTAATTCCCCTATGTCCTTTCCCTGTTTCACTTCCTTCATTCCAAACTGAAATTTTCTTGTACCCCTCAAAATTTGGGACTTTGCAGACCATCGTGCTCATGTGTTTCTATAAGAATAATAATATCTTTAACCTCTTTTATGGGCCGCAAATTGGGTCCTCTTCTCCATGGATACCTCCTGCAATTCCAACTTACTATGTGCATGGGATCTGTGGGGCCCAGATTCCTATTTCTTGTTTGACCAATGATCCCCGATTTAGGCCTTTCCATTCTTTAATTGTGCCCATTTTCATGTCTCTCTTGCTTTTTCACTTTCTCCCTTTCCTTATTTCGGTCTTCTTGTTGAGAAAATGTTAAATCCTCATCTAGATATATATATATATATATATATATATATATATATATATGCTTCTCGAAGAAGTCCTCTACTTTTTAGGATAGCTCGCTTGTCTTCTACGAGTTCTCATGAAACCTCGCACTGATGATGATCCTTTCCTCCTCCATTATCCTTCCAATCCTATTAGCTTGTTGTATATACCATGTCCATTTCAACTTGTCTCTAAGGAATTCTCTTGTCGGTGTGTCGGTTCTCTCTTTTTCACCAAAATCTCTTAAGCCTTTGATGATAAAATTTACCGCTTTGTCATGCTTGTATTTTTCTTCTTTTATTTGAGTTTTGATGTGCTTCTCTATGACTTACCTTTTTCATTTGATGATCCACTTACCACTTGTGACCAAGATTTGGCCTCTTCTATCTGATCTCTTAGCTAGTTTTCTTTTATTTCCATGTTTTTAATTGCTTATTGAATTTCATTTATCTGAAATGTTTCATTTCCTTTTACCGTTTCGATGTTTTTTATCTCTCGATGCTTTCAAATGCCCTAATTCATGTTTTAGAATGACTAACTCTTGTTGTACTCTTTGCATGAGGTTTTGAAGATTTATCACTTGCTCTTTAAGAACTTTATTTTCCCTTTCCAACTTGTGTCATGTGTTGCTCATTCTTTTCTCTCGTTGTCTTCTTGCACCTTCCAATTTTCTATGGTTCCAAGTTTCTTGTGCATGTTCATGAGCTCATTTACATACAATTCTGAAGACCACATCAAAGGGGTAGATGTAAGGTTGTATATTTGTTTAGGATCTTGCACTATTTCCTCTATTTCATCCTTGTTTGTTGCAATTTTTTCTATTTTGTTAAGTTTTGGATCCTCTCTACCCTCCTTATGTCTTGATTGTTTTCCTTGTATTTGGTAATCTTTGAAAACAAAGTTCCCTTTGTTGTTGTTGTTTTGGTAGAATCAAAGTAAGATTTTTCTTTTGAGTTTGCCTTATCTTTTGGCATGCCTATGTTGTAAGATCCTCTTATACTACTTTGCATTCACAAAAACCAACTTTTCCCCAATCCCGGTGCAAAAGTTTGAGAGTTTCTGTATTTCCATTTGACATTGGTAAGTGTGCCTCGAATGCATGGAAGGGGACTATGCCACGTGGGTGGCGAGCCGAGCTATATATAAAGGCCATGTAGATGTGGCATGGTCGGTGGATGTAATAAGTGGCGGTGGCGGTCTTGTTCCTCGTAGGTTACCCAAGTACCCTAATGATAAAATTGTAATGTTTGAATTATGTAGGTAGTTGTAGACATAAAATTACACACTTTGGTACATTTCTAGGTCCTAAAAACATGCTTGGATTCGTATGATTCCTAAGAGATAAAAATGGTAATTGACAACTATCTTTGGCCTCTTTGTTTTGTTTCTTGTCTTCTTTATGGCCTTTTATACGCTACTGACCCGATTGGTACTTCAATTTTTTATCTTTTATGACTTCAAACACTAGCGCCTAGCAGGACACCAAGAACTAGGTGCCCTCGTCCCCTTTGGGCGCCCGGACCTCTATCTACCCTACTCACTTGTTTTTGGGCCTCTTTTATCTTTTGGGCATCTTATTTTCTTATGGTTCAGCCTTCCAGTTGTCAATTACAAAATTCAAACAAGGGAATCATATAAATACAAAGCTATGTGACCAAAATAAAGGACCAAGTTGTAAGCATGTTATCTATCACCTAATCTTACATCCAAAGGCACCTAAAGCACTTCAAATCATCCATTTAGCATTCAATCAAGGGAAAAGGGACTGCATTTTCTACATACAGAGCATAGGAAGGGGAAATTCATTCTATTTCATACACACATTTACATATTTTAGAAAATCTATCCCGATATCTAGTGCATCTTGCACAAGGGCATCCTAGGGCACCATTTTCACACACTCACAAGAACTACATGGAGTTTTATATGCAGTGCAGTGCTTAGTCGTAATTTCACTCAGTCAGTTGACCCCTAGGGTCATCGACTCCCATATGCATCTTTATTTTTTGGGTTTGATGTAGTATTGTGGCTTTTATAATTGAATCTTGTTTTACAGGTTACATGTACCTCAAAGATTAAGGTGTGATGCATAGGTGACTAACGTTGACTATCATCAACACTTATGCGACACAATAAAAATCATATTTCGACCATCTGTGGAGTCATGGGGATTAGGTGTTACCCATCCTATTTAAAGGGTGTGAGTATCATTATGAGGTAAGGTATGTATGAGTTGAGTCTTCTACTTGGTAGAGATATATTGGAGGTGTCCCCCTCGAAGTGGATTACCATCTTAGGAGATTGTGGAGTTACTCCTTCCTTAAGGAGCATTGCATGGTGTTGCCCTACCTTAAGGGTATTATTCTGAATATATTGCATATTAGGGCATCTTGGCCCACCCATATCTCTTTTTTTGTGTTATATTCTGTAATTTATTGATTTATAATATGCAAAGTTCTTATCAGTTTCTATCTCTCAGAACCCTCGCCCTATCATTACGAAACCATATTCCGACAATTCCAAATTTTTTAGTACACATATACGAAAAATCTTCCTCTCTTTTCATAGTTTCTCTAGTCTATATTAGTCCAAGATCAAGCGCAAGTCACTAAGTCCTCTTCTCTCTCTTGCACTTAGGGTTTCATG
This sequence comes from Taxus wallichiana var. yunnanensis, assembly GCA_018340775.1. Lineage (NCBI taxonomy): Eukaryota > Viridiplantae > Streptophyta > Pinopsida > Cupressales > Taxaceae > Taxus > Taxus wallichiana. Next base: position 75,009,805 of record CM031241.1, on the reverse strand, counting down.
TTTATTCATTTATTGCTTGTGTCATAGTGCATCTAACAGTTGTATATCATAGTCTACATTCAGTTACTCTATGATTAGGGTTTATACAAAAGTTTATTTTTTTAAAATCAACATCTTTCTCATGTTCACACCAGGTGTAGAAACAATAAGAAGAAGGGCATGTCTTTCCTTATTGAACTCTAGGAATCTATTCATGTAAGAGTGTTGCAGATGCGCCAAATATTGAATCTTATTTCCCTTCCCTCAATCTCTATTCCTATGCATCTAGGCCTGATTTTGATATCAGGAGAAATCTTGAAACTTGCACCTTCCCTATATTTCACCACACACCTCAAATTGAGGACTATTAGGCTAATTGTATTGATGAATTTGAAGTAAGAAATAGGGACCATATGTGGATGAAAATTTATCAAATGAGGGGCCTCCACTTTGATTGGTTCATTGAGGGAATAGAGGATGATGGATCAGACTTGTTCGATCCCAAGTACTAAGCATTGAAGACTTCTCCCCTTCCTCTGATCTCATGGAACATATAAGAATCAAGTGACATTAAGGAAAGAATCGCAATGGTAATTCATATTAAGAGAGTGGTTCAAGAGAAAAATAAGTTCTTTCATTGAGTTTGGTGGCCTCCTGACTCTATCAAGACATGCATCTCACATTTCTTATATGAAGACATTTGAGAAGACTGTGAGCTCTACTCATTCAGAAGATCCTTCAAAGAGAAAGATTGTGGAAGATCATATTCAAGATTCTCACCCCAAGAGGCTCCACAAGAAATCCAAAGTCACTGAAATCCCCATTGAACCTCTTGAATAAGGTGAGATTGATCCATCACATTCCCCAATTTTTCATTGGTTCCCAAGTGTGTCTTCTTCGGTAGTTGATTCATCCCACCATGTGTAAGATGTGATTCCCCACCATGAACCTGAAAGTGCCACGATGCCTATGTTAAACCCACAATGAAAAAGGCTTTCCCTTATATTCAAGAGTTGATCGGGAGTGAATCAAGGACATGGAAGCAAGCATTGACACCTGATTTTGGAGTTATCTCAAAGATAGTAAAAGCTAAGGGAGGAAGAAGGTGAAAGTAACCTCTCGTTTCTTCAGTGGGGCTTTTGGTGACCAATATGTAGAGATTTACTAACAAAATTTTGTAAAAATGTGGAAGAAATGACTTAGGGTGATTACGAGATGACAAGGATTTCATTGGGTGATGCTACGCATGAGGGTGATGCTCACTTGTTCAAGGAATCTGCTACCCACATGATTTCTCAAAATGAGGAATACAATAAAAATGGAACAGTTAGAAGAGCATGTGAGAACTCTCACTTCTTATGTGCAAGCATTTTTGGATCATGGTGCTAGTACCACCTCTGCCATGGAAGCGATCACTCTTATTAGTAGCTTTGACCATGAAATAATAAATAAATCTCAAGGTTACTTAAAGTATGGAAGAGCTAATGACAAGTGGGTTGAAAAAAATATTTAAAAAGGGAAGACATGTTTTCCATATATCCTCTCATTGTTTGATTTCTCTCTCAGCGCCTCTTCAAAAGTAAAAAAATGACGAAGGATGAGATTGAAAAGGATAAATCCCATTGGGACAATGTGCTTCCATTGGTGTTTGAAATGAGAAACCTCGAGTCCTTTACATTAGTGGATAAAATGTGTTCACTTCTCTTATTTGGTCTCGCATGATGATTTCCCGATATGAAATGTTGAATGATGTTATCTCTGAGCTTGATTCTTGTGAAGACCTCACATCATAGATTTTGGAAATTATTAGTAGTAGTGTGCATAATCTTGGGTTACCTCCAATCAATGAAAATTCATCATTGGACGAACTTATGAAATCATTCAAGTTATTGGTCAAAAGAGAGGAGGGATATCCCTTCTCATTCAATGAATATAATTTGGAGTCCCTCACAAAGATTAAATGTTCAATTTTTAATACTATGAAAGCTCATAATCGGGTCTAGTTCAACCAATGTAAGAACATCGTAAGTTCTCCTAAAACCTAGATCAATGAATTAAGCTTTGTTCGTGTTTCATATGTAGAAAAAGTGGCACATCCGGAAACCCACTTTGAAGGAATCCAAGGGTGAAGAAATCTCTCCAAGATTATTCCCACAGTTCATCAAGAGTGAGATCTTTGTCAATGGAGGTTTCATCTTTATTAGAGTGATCATCTCTCCTCTTCTTCCTTCTTCCTTCCTTCTCTCTCCATGTTCTAATTCTTCATTAGGAAGGTACTTTTCACTATTTTGTCCTATTCACTTAAGTGACCTATAGTCTAACATTGTAATGATTTCTTTTCAATTAATGATAAAATGCTCACTTTTGTTTCCTAGGAATATGAAATCTCACAAGTGATAAGGGAAGTGAAAAATCGTGTGGGGGTAGTTGAAAACATTTTTTGCAAGGCTATAAATTGGAATGGCTTCTCCATTCCAAAGGGTTGTCAATTATGAGTTTCTAGTAGATAGCTTTGCACTACTAAATACAAGCAAGAGATTACATTATTTTATTTTCCTCTTTGTCTATGTTTCCTCTATTTCCTTACATGCTCAACTTTGTAAACATGATGATCTTGTAAAACCAAGAAAGGTGTTGGTGCCTTTGATAAATGAATCAATAGAATTATGTGTCTATGATTTTTTTTATCATTATTAGCAAGGTTGGATTCCTCTAATTGAGTGTGGATTAATTCTAGTTAATGTTGTAAAAATTTGCTAGTGCATATTCATAAAGTTAACCCTCCTTCCCTATATTCTTACTCCCCTCTACCTCCTTTCACTAAGAAAATTCCTCCCTTGCACTAAGTGCAAGCAATTTTCCATAGGTTTACTTTGGAGTATTCCTATATAATGTCTAGCTTCACGGCCACCCACTTTTTTTGCATTCAATAAATGGGAGCCTCCCCATTACCAAGAGGAGGGACATAGTGTTGGAGTGTTGGTGAAAACTCACTAATTTTTCCTTGTGAAAAATTATTTCGCCAACACAACAATAATCTTACGAAGATAATTTTTTAGATACCGTTTATCTTTTAAAAACACAACTTTGCAATTTTCTCTAGTTAGTTAAGAACAAGATAAAAGATTTTTCTTTAAGTTAGGAATAAATAAAACATTATTAATGGTTCCATTTTCTAACTTAACATTACCACAACATTCATACCTAATGACATAATTATCACCTATATATTCTCATGACATTATAAAACATCAAAAATAATTTCATGAATATATGTCATATGCCTAGATGCAACACTATCTCGATCTAGTTGACCACATCGAAAGTTATGGACAAAAACCTCTATGGCTAGCTCCGTGATTTCTCTATTTTCCCTCTTTTCTTCATGGTACATTTTAAATATTTGAACATTTTTAACATTTTATGGCCTTGCTGAATGCTTAGTAGCATATTTACTTTTTAGGTAGAGTCTTCTTTCTTCACTGGTTTCTAGCCTCGTCCGTGGCCTTTTTGCAACCCATCATAATTTTTCGGAAGCCTTGGCCTTTGTTATGTGGATCTTGGTTTATCTTTGCTAATTTTCCAAAGACTACACATTTCCCATACCCGTGAAATATTACTTCTTCTAGTATGTGGCTTTAGAGACCGAGAATGAGAACCTTTGTTCCTTAGACTTTGAAAATTTTGTGGAACACTATAAATTGGCAAAGCCCATGGAAAAAGCTCTAGTGTCCTCATGGATTTTCCCCAAAATTTTACTAGGTCCCAAAATGAACCTTGTTAATTTAAAATGACCGAGGGGATATTTTGGGGTAACAAAACCCTAGGTTGACCTAGTGTAGGGATTGCTACCCTATGGATATGTGACCTTAGCACTTATTGTAGCCCATTTTAAATCAATTAACTATGTGTCGGTCCATGTGTGTCTCCTCTTCGTTGCCTCATACCCTTGTAGAATGGAAAACCTAGGAGTGTACGCCATTGAGAAACATTCTTAGGCCACCATATAGGTATCATCGTCATCCATAAGATTGTTTGACTTTGGATTGAAGGAGTGGGTGTGTCATGTGAAGAGACAGTGAGAATGTTGATGTTATGACTAAAGATAAAGCATAGAGTGTCGTGATAGAGAAGGATTTATGCATTCTTGGCTTGGGAATAACATACCAATAAGGGATCTTTGAGAGAATAACCATCATCATAATCAGGTGTAGTAACATTGATAACACATGATTCAATGATAGTATCAAGTTAAAGGAAATGTTCTATAGGAGGATTTTTAGTGTGTTTAATATTGATAGGGACATGGTCAAAATTCTTCTTATGCAAGCGAGGTTGCAAAGTGGGAGGTAATTTGGGATATGATGGCATCAAGTAGATTGGAGGTATTAATCAAAAAAATAATTTTATTGAGCTCTTCATCATTTAAATTAAGGAGGTTAGGTAAAGTACATCCCACAACCTTGGGATGTCCATTATAACTGCAAATAAAATCCATCGGGTAGTAAAAGTGTTTATATTTCTGAAATGGGATGGTGGGAAGTTCTTCAAGGGTGGGAATTTTAAATGTCCCATGTTGTTAGAATAGTTCAAAGTTCCAAGGGTTTTTGTCTCCTTATACTTTATAGATAGCTCCTAAGTGTGTAAACTTAACACATTGACAAGCGGATGATGCGAGTACACACCTACGATGAGTCCATGGTTTCCTATGAGGATAATATAATAGAATGGTAAATTGAATACCATGACTTTGATGTGAATTTTGTAATGGGGCACAATGATAGGGAGCCAAATACAACCCATTAAGGAAAATTTTCTATGATCGTAGCCCTAACATGTGCTTCTAGTAGATTTTACATTTTCGATATAGTAATTGAGTGTCTTGATGAAGTTAAGGGAAGTGACAAAAGTTCCAAAATATTCATCTATGAGGGATATTTTGACTACATTGTAGCCAAATTAAATTGATATAAAAAGGGGAGGGTCGTCGATACGAAATAGAATCTCATCGACATCATGGAATCAAGAGGGAAGAGAATGCATGAAACACAATCAATAGAAAGGTGGGTGGAAATGGATAACTCTTAACAAGATAACACATGATGCCCTCTTCCTAACTATGTATCAAAATTTTTGCCCCAAATTGGGTGGAAAATGAATGTTCATAGAGAAAGGTGCAAACACAAGATGCTTGTGATGTTGGGGTGAGGTATGAATGAGATCCAAGAATGGGATTTGACTCAAAATGTAATATATTTCTATAAAAGGATCTCAATCTTCATGGTTTTTTTGTAAAAATCTAAACCCTGGGAGGGTCAATTTGAACATGTTCGAAGGAGAGAGGATAGAAAAAAATATCGAGTTTGAGTTGTAGATGGTATTTCTACAAGACCGGCCAACGTAGAGATATTACCACAAGGGTAGATGGCATAATTATTGTCGAAACAAAGGTAGACAATATCAGCAATGAAAAGGTGTCTAAACAGGGGTTGATGGCATTTACTTGAACTAAGAATTGGGGATAGAGACTTCTTCATGATATTTTTCTATGAATAACAAGGGTAGATGACCCAATAGGATTTATCATAAACTAAATAAGGGTAAGAGGGATCGATATAAGTGACAATACACTTCGTTTCGTTTGTATGAACCACATTTTCTATGGATGCACTAGTAAAGCGATATGAGGTATCGAAAACAATGGAAACTAAATTGTTGTCCAAAGTAGGAACGAGTTTTGATTTTTATATTTGGGTTGATCGAGAAGTGGGTCATTGTATATTTTAAATAATTTGTTGTCTTGATGAGTTGCTTCATATTAATCACATTCCTGGAGTTTGTCACATTCCTTAATAGTTTCATCCATCCTTTCTTGAGTAATGGCCTCATGGTCAAAGTTATTTCCGTATGGGAAAAGGATTGAAGGGAAATTTTCATATGAATGTGACCAATATTTGTGCTACCAACAAAATTTAATTTCACCATGTCATTGAGGAAGAGTTTTAGAAGTATCTATAGCCATAATGAATGGTCAGACTATATGTTGTCACAACTCTTCCTTAGATAGAGGTTGGTGACATTCGGTGCACGGAGGAGGGGATAGAGTTGTTCTATGATTTGGAGACAGATTGATCAATGTTTTAAATAGTCCTATATTGTAATAAATTCCCTAAGGAAGAGTATATGAGACTTCATGATCAATGAAATTCTTATTTTTAGGAGGCACGAGAACTTGAATGTTATTAGCGGTTTATTGCTTTGGTGGAGGCATTTTGAACTCTTTCACAAGGTAATCTTAGAGTTTAGCCTAGTCAAATGCTTCTTCCAAAGAGGTAGGGTAGAAAGAACTAAATTTTTATTGAAGGCACGGTTCAAGTTATATAATGAATAGTTAGATCAAGATTCCTTTGGGCATGTTATGCTCGGCCCAGGTGGATAAGTTTTTCCAATGTGTAATGCAAGCTTAGGAAAATTGATTGTATTTTTCTTTACAATTGATGAAGGCATTGATGTTATTCTCAAGAAGATCATGGTATTGAAATTCACTAATTAGAGAAGTTGCAAAGATTTCTAGTTCAAAAATGAGGTTGGTTTGGAGGATATGGTACCAACCCAAAGAATCTCTTGTAAGTCTCTTAGCTAAGATTTTGTTGGCAACCTAACAATTAGTCTTGACCAAATATTTATTGAGATTGTCAAAAGCTTTAATATAGAGAGTGGGTTCGATAGAACCATCATAAGTAATGGAAGGAGTGACACCTATAATTTGCATGGAATAATTGTAGGGAATGAGAGGATCTATTTGAATGGCTTGAAGGGTCTTATTATGGGTGGGTGGTTATGCAATGGAAGCTCCATTGGGTCCAATCGAAAGCAAAGGGAGTTGACCTTTATTTTATGTTCCCTAAGAGACCGCTTGAGGTCAACTAACAAGCTAAGCTAGATTAGTTTGAAGTTGTAAAAACTAATTTATATCCATAAGACGTTGTGGCCTTATGATTTCAATGAATTGCATGATAAGTTTGGTAAAATCAATATTGGAAGGGATATTGGTGTTATTGGTTGGATCAAATTTTATTCTATTAGGAGGATACTTAGCATGGTTGATATCTACATCCAACTTATGATAAATATAATCCTCAATACACTTGCATAGCATTTCGGTCTCTCTCGTGTATTCAAAAAATTGTTGCAATTTTTTTTTCATGGTAGGGGTATAATCAAATTCAAGGAGATCTTCATGTTCATCTTCTTTAGTTTCGAATATAGGGTTTTGAATATTGGATCTGGTTTTTATATTTCAAGTTGGAGGCTTTTACTTCCTAATATTATCTCTTATGGCAAGAAATTCAATGTAATAAGGAACCAACTTAAGAATTCCATCATTCTAAGAGTTATAAAGGTCACATAGAAACAGTGGAATCACTGAATAAGTACTCCATAATAAAATAAAGTCTCATAAAAAAGGCTTGTTGGAAGTATTTTTTCGACATGATCAATTGTGCAACAAGTTTGCACATGGGCCATTAGTGTCAAGAGGGGATTAGATCTGAAAAAATGGGGAATCCTGAATAGGATCATTCATCTACAAGCCGATAAAGGATCGATAACGTAAGGATTGAAACAAACAAGTAACAAACATGATCAAATGTGTAGTAAGGTCATGCACAAGGGGTGATGAAGTAAGGATAGAATGTTTGTAGTTTATAAAAGATCAGCCATGTAATAGGGTTCGCAGAGGGTTTGATGGCATATAAATGTAGGAAAAATAATAAAATATTGAATCACCTAATATAAAGTAGAGTAAGATTCACGCCAGGTTCACTAGAGTGTATGACAGGTAAAATATAGGTTCTCAAAAATAGGGATCTAATCTAACACCAATCATACTATGTAGATATAAAGGTTCTTAGGGAGTGTTAGGTTCATCTAAGCATGACAGTTCAGCTCCAAATGACAACTGAACAATTGTTCATAATGAATAGCAAACTCACATAGTCTGAACTGTTTCAATTCAATATACCATAAGCAATGAAGACTCAATTTGAATTCCTTGCCAACAAATGTTTCTACCCGAATCCATTTTTCTATTCACAATGATGTACAGAACCCAAAATGTGATTTTCATACAACAATACCCTTATTAATGAAAACCCGCATAGGATATCAGATGCACAACAAGGTACATACCAAGAAAGACTCAAGCAAGAAACTAAATTTCTATATTTTTCCATTTACTTGTACGAGAAAAACAAGCCAAGTTGGTAATCGTGACAACGGTCCAACAGAAGACTCGAATAAAGCATCAATAAAACACAACAAAATCATCCTCGTCCCTCACAAGAAGGAAGGAATGTAATCAAATGCAAGTTCGAAGGAAAACAGTTAACTTTTCCTACTTCCACGAATACCCAAAACATTATTCGTTCATTGCTTATGCAAGAAAAGGGACAGCAATAAAATATTACCATTACTTCCTTTAAATCGAGTTCATAAGCTCAAATAAAACCCAAATGCTATTTCCATCAAAATCCAAACAGCAGAAGGAAAAGGATCTTATTTCCTTAAAGATTTCAATATAGAAACAACATCAAACAACTCGTACATCCTGCATGTTTTCATCACTGAAATTCATATAGCAAAAGAACAATTGTTCAACACCGAAAGACAACTCCTACTGCTCTGCATGCATGCATTTCATCATTCAAGTTCATTTAACAAAAGAATGATTGCACAGTAATGAGAACAACACATACTGCCTGTTCCGTTTTCATACAAACATTAACAGAGAAAGAAATACCCATTTCGAATTCTCCAAACTGTCAAACAACTCACACAACAAGTTCGTATTTCCTACTCCAATTCATGCAAAGACAGATCAAACACAACAGCAAGAAACGATTCCACTCATATCATTTCAAACAATGACAACAAAACCGAATAAACCCAAAACCCAAGAGCAAGGTTGTTTTAATGAGACGCTTAAACAAAGCAAGTGTTTTAAAGAGAAGGGCTTAACATGCCTGCAAATTCTTCCCGAAGCTCAAGAAAACTGCGTCTACCGAAGGTGTTTCCTTCCACGGCGACAAAGACGAGCTTCCCAAAATCACCTTTCCTCTACAAAGCTCAAGAATGACCTCCGATTTCCAAGGAACGGTGATAAAAACCAAATGAAACTGGTTCGACTGAACCAAGCAAAAACCAAATGCAGAGCAACTTCTCAAAAATCCGAACAACACAATAAACAATCAAAATTTCCTTCATACACTTTCCAAGGCGAGCTGGTCGCGAAGACCAAAAAATTTAAATGCATTAAAGGCTCTGCCTTTTTCTATTTTCTCACGCCACCGCCAACTTGGGTTGGCGAACCATCAAATTCGAATTTTGCATGCAAAACCAAGTTTAGCTTCATGACCAACTAGCTACCTCCATCTTTCTCCCTGTCCCCGCCAAACTGGCGCTGTCCACGTAAGGACTTCACATTAATGCCATTAAACACCCTTCATCCTTATCCTCTCCCATGGGTCTGTGCGTCCCCTTCTAGGTTAGGATTAGTTTAGGATTCATATTAGTGTTCGACCTAGGTCATAGCCTAGTCTTTAGGTTAATAGAACTTAGGTCTATTTCCACCTTTTTATATAATTTAAAAATCCACTTAGGATAGTAGTTTAGGATGTAAGGTAGAGCTTAGGATTAGATTAGGATCTAATTCCCTCTAACACCTAACACTAATCAACCTTCAATCCAGTCAAGTCTTCCCAACTGACTTCTAATTTCAACACTGTACAGGACATTCCGTCCTTTGTTAACATGCCTGAGCCACCCGTATCCCGGCATTCCTCGCCTTACGGGGTCTCACGTTACGACAGTGTATGGTTCATGAATCGAACCCATTTCCGTTGGCATCTACGTGCCAACTGTTCATACCTGTAATCAAATGCTACACATTTATATCAACCTTCAATTCAGTTCAAGAGTAAATCGACAAAGTGATTACAAGAAGGCCACAGCATAAGGAGTTCAGCAAGCATATGACAATTTGTCGTCACGTCAGCAAACACAAGTAACAATAACTGATGTGCCTTGCAGCTAAATTACAGATGCAAGAATCCAGATTTGCAACACATTCCCTTAAGATCAAAATATATATTAACATGTTTGCCTTCATTTCAGCAGTTACAACAGTATGAAAAATAATCACCAAGATAACTTACAAAATAAGGGTGTTACATTCCTCCCTCCTTAAAGAATCATCGTCCCGATGATCAGATTAAACAAATCAAGGAGTTTCTAGGACAAAGTTCAGTTATTGTCCTTCCATTCATAAGTTCATACCAAAAACAGATTCACTCTTAAAAACAAAGTGTTTTAAGACAACTGTACAATAGACTAATAATTGTCTAAATTTGGTAGAATTATCAATTCCTCGAATTTCAGATTCAATTAAACAAATGTGGAAAAGTAGATCTCATTTCTTCGAGATTTTCCCAAGTTACACTTTCTTCGCTGAACTGGTCCCACTTTGGACCTTGCATTGGTTCACTTCGCGATTTCTTAAGTACAATCAAGCGAGTTCCCAAAGCACTCAAATGGGATTAACCACGATTATTCCCGGGTCTTGGACCCGCAAGGAATTCTAATTCAGCACATGTGATAATCTGTCACATATTTCTTAAGCAAAGAAATATGAAAAACATCATGCATTTGAGACAAAGCGGGGAGGTAATGCTAGACGGTAAGCTACAGGTTGATTATTTCAACAATTTCAAAAGGTCCCACGTATCGTGGCGACAACTTGGCAGCACCTTGCCAAAAGTTATTGAGCTCTTTTTCGGCTTCACCCAAGAAAGACCTTCTCTCCAGCTTTATAATTCCCACAACCCGCTTTAAGTCTGCATAACTCTTTTGCCTATTGGCAGCCTCCTTTAGATGTTCCCGAATCATTTTGATTTGCTGTTCCATTTCCATAAGGATTTCTGGCCCAATTACCTCTCTGTCCTCAACGTTGTCCCAGCTGACAGGGGTTCTACATTTTCTTCCATACAATGCTTCAAAGGGCACCATTTTTAAAGAGGCATGATAGGTGTTATTGTAAGCAAATTCTACCAGCGGAAGGTATTCCTCCCATTTATACTGCTGGTCCATGCAATACATCCTTAACATGTCCTCTAAAACCTGATTGACTCTTTCAGTCTGTCCATCCGTCTCCGGATGATATGCAGAACTGAAGTTTAATTTAGTTCCCAAGGCCGCATTAAGCGTTTTCCAAAACCTTGATGTCATCCTCGGATCTCTGTCCAATATGATTAATTCCGGTATTCCATGCAATCTGAAGATTTCATGTACAAATCTTCTTGCTAACACTGGTGCATCGTCCTTCAAATTACCAGCAATGAAGTGTGCCACTTTGGTCAATTTGTCGACTACAACCAGGATAATGTCATGCTTATTTCTTGACATAGGCAATCCTTGAATGAAATCCATCATTATCACTTGCCATTTATACTGCGGAATACTGTGGGGATACAATAATCCTGCGGGATGCATATGTTCCGCCTTAACACGCTGACATTCCAAGCAGTGTGTTACAAATTCTACCACATCCTTTTTCATTCCCTTCCAGAAATATTGTTGCTTAAGATCAACAAGCATTTTCATAATGCCAGGGTGTCCAGAAAAAGGTGAATTATGAAATTCAGTTAACAATTTCCCTCTTAAGTCATTTTCCAAAGGTATATATACCCTGTTTTCGAACCTCAGAATTCCTTCATTATCAAAACGGAATCCTTTATACCTGACATCCTTCGGGTCTGCAGCAAGTGTTGTTTTGACTTGCTGGAAATAAGGATCTGATTCCAAGGCATCTTTCACCTCATCCTTAAACTGAGTTCTTAACGTTATAAGAGCAGAGATATGCTTCCTTCGACTCAGAGCATCTGCTACTCTATTTTCCTTGCCCTTGATGTAGCTTATATCAAAATCATACTGAGACAGAAATTCTAACCATCTTCGCTGCCTTGCATTCAGATTTGGCTGAGTAAAAATATACTTCAGCCCCAGATGGTCTGTTTTTAACTTGAAAGACTTGCCTAAAAGGTAATGCCTCCACATTTGAAGTGCATAAACAATGGCAGCAAGCTCTAGATCGTGTGGAGCATAATTCTGTTCATGTAACTTAAGCTTTTTGCTTTCATAAGCTATGACATGGTTATTCTGTAACTGAATACCTCCAAAGCCTTCTCCTGAGGCGTCCGTTACAACCATAAATTTTCCATTTGGATCAGGTACAGTCAAAATAGGTGCTGAAGTTAACTGTTCCTTTAAATTCTTAAAGGCAGATTCACATTTGTCTGTCCAGACAAATTTCTTATCCTTCTTTTGCAGCGAAGTGATTGGGGCAGCAATTTTTGAAAAGTCTTTAACGAAATTTCTATAATATCCAGCCAAGCCCATGAAGCTCCTCACTTCGTGCACGTTTTTAGGAGCAGGCCACTTAGTTATAGTTGTGATCTTTGAAGGGTCAACAGCTATCCCATTCTTGCTTATTACATGTCCCAAATAATGCACCTCTGCATCATAAAAGGAACATTTGGACAGTTTACCATACAACTTCCTCTTTCTTAAAATTTCCAGCACTATTCTTAGGTGTTCTTGGTGCTCTTCGACATTTTTAGAGTATATAAGAATGTCGTCCAAGAATACAAGCACAAACTTATCTAAGTATTCTTGAAAAATATTGTTCATCGATTCATGAAGGCGGTAAGGTGCATTAGTCAACCCAAAAGGTAACACTATGAACTCATAATGCCCGTACCTCGCTCTAAAAGTTGTTTTATGAATATCTTCTTCCTTTATTCTCGGTGATGATACCCGGATCGAAGATCTATTTTTGAATAAACCGATTCTCCTCGCATCTGATCGAACAGATCATCAATCCTAGGAGGTGGGTATCGATTTTTAATAGTTGCTTTGTTCAACATTCTGTAATCAATGCACAGCCTCAATGTGCCATCCTTTTTCTTTACAAAAATTACCGGCGCTCCCCAAGGTGAGACGCTCGGTCTTATCAGCCCCTTAGTCAGAAGTTCTTGTAACTGAGCCTTTAGCTCTACCAACTCAATGGTAGTCATTCTATAAGGTGCTTTAGATATGGGTTCAGTTCCCGGTTTGATTTCTATTGCAAAGTCAAACTCACGTTTGGGTGGAAGACCTGGCAATTCCTCCGGAAACACATCACGGAAACCCCTTAACAATGGATATCTTTCCATGAAATCATTATCTTCCTCAGCATTTTCTATCATTTTTACTGCATACAAAGTGCAGCCTCTGTTTTTAGCCCTTTTTAGTTGCATAGCCGTCAGTTTCCTAACTGCAACTTCCCGTTTTACACCTTGAATGACTGTTGCTTTCTACAGGTCATCGAAACAACAGATTTGTTTTTCATAACAGTCAACCTTTGCCTTATGTTCAGCCAACCAGTTGACTCCAATAATGATATCATATGACCCTAGAGGAGTGACATACAAGTCAACTTTGGTGGAGAAACTAGGCAAGTCAAGAATTGCCCAAAAGGCACATTTCGATTTGTATGGACAAAGCATTATTCCCATAATGCACTCGTCCATGTTTTATCCATTCTTTCAGCCTTTTTTTTTAATTTCATTGCAAGTTTAGTAGAAATAAAGCATTCAAAAGAGCTCCAGATCAAAAAGTATGACTAAAAAGTGTACCGAATAACTTATCCGAAACTTCTATGGGTGTAACTTGCTTTTCACTTGTCATGCATTAGCCCTGCTGCAGTGTGTATCCTATGCTCATCGACCGTGATCATCCTTCTTCAGAGGACAGTGATTCGCATAGTGGTCCTTTCCACAGTTGAAGCATCCTCCAACTGGCCCTTTTCTAGGCTCAAATTTGTTACCAGTCTTGAAGTTATCATTCTGGCTTCCATAGGACTTTTGTCCAACGCCATTAGCTTTTGTGAAGTGTTTCGCACGCTATTTGGTGTCCTGTTCATCACAGATTTCTTGTTGTTATCTACAACAGTTTTGTTTTTCACACCAAACCTTTTCCAAGGTCCCCTTTTTGGTGCAAGAGATGAAGAAGAATTGGGAATCTTCTTCCTTATCTCTTCCCTGTGAGCAGATATTGCTCTCAATTTCTGTTCCTGTCTGATTGCCTTTTCGACAACTCCATCCATGGTGGTTGGGCCGTGGACATCCACTTCGCCACCAATGATGGGATTCAGTCCCATTATGAATTTTCGTATTCTGAACTTCTCGTCAGCTTGGTACTGCGGCACATACTTAAGGAGTTTAGTAAACCCTTCCCAGTATTCCGTCACCGACAGCCTTCCTTGTGACCAGTTCTGAAATTCAGTCATTTTCCTATCAAAATAGAGTTGAGGCAGCCATCGTTGCCTAAAATAACCCTTAAATTGATCCCATGTTATGTCTGATTCGACAATATTCAACTCAACCTTACGGTTGTCCCACCATGATGATGCTTCATGAGAAAGCTGATATGCTCCCCATATCGCTTTAGTCTCTTTGGAGAAGTTTCTTATTGCAAAGTATTTCTCCATTTCACTGAGCCAATTCTCAGCTCCGTCCCCAAGGGTTGTTCCATCAAACTTTGGAGGACTTATTCTCTTAATATCATTTGTAAGTTCAGCTGCTAATCTTGCCCTTTTATTTTCAGGGGGATTAGGAGCAATTACATTATTATTATCAACACCCGGATTCCCTCCGTTGATGTTGTCCACAGGAGGCGGCTGATCATTTATTTCAGCTTCATCTTCCTCCTCTTCATTGCCCATTGATTGTTGTTCCAGAACAGTCAAACGATCCCTCATATCAAGTAGGGCAGCAAGGATTTCATCCAGCTTTTGAGCAGTAGCTGCTTCTCCACCCTGTAACGGGTTATTCGCAGCATTCCCTCTTGTTCTGACCATTTTCTGTTCAATAAGAAAATGTAAACCTTATTAATATCGTGGACTCATTAGGTCCAAGAGCTGCAACCTTCAGCTCTGATACCAAGATGTAACATCCCCATTTTAAGATACTAGAACAAGGGAAAAAAAAATTATATAACGTTCTCTGTTATGAATTATATAATTCAAACACACGTTCAAGTTTTAATAATTGTTCTCTGCCCAAACAACACAGTTTGGAACACACAATTTCCTTTTAAAACTAATGTTCCATGTTCGCATATTTACAATATGGAACACACATTCAATGCCATTCAATCTTATAACAGATTCTATATGCTGTTGTAAATGACTCGAAGAACTGTCAATCTCCCATTTTCATGGCTCGGAGTTTCAACGATCCTTCATTTCATGACTCGGAAACAACCGATCCTTCATGTTCGTTCATGCATAGTATATTATATATACAAGTTCTCTTAACCGTTACCGGTTATCGAAGTGATCCATTTAAGAAGCCTATCTGAATATTTGTTACTGATATTCATCTGACATCCTGCATCTTAAATTAAGTGATTAGGACAACGCAACCAGCACTTGCGATACTTTGGCCAAAGATTTTCACATGCTTTGCATGATCATATTCCTGGATGTGATACACATCAATGGAATACGTCCTTCACTTCACTTCACCTGTTATCTAGAATGGTCTTTCCTGGTTCCTACCAGTCCTTTCAATTTAAGGTCAGATTCAAATTTCCAATTTCCCACTAGCAATATGAACGAATATAGGAAGGCACTCATGGTAACTAAAGATATGCAGACATACGGTGTCGTTTCCCACGACTCTGTGTGTCTAGTTATCTTTAGTTCTCCGGAGTCACTCCGTATACGTGATCATACTCCTATCCCACCAAGAACTTCACATTCAGCCTATGTATTCTTGATGATTTAATTCGGGAGGGCATTGTAATATGTCAGCTATAACATTGTGTTGTCATGAAGACCCCATCTTCATGAAGACACCTTGTGTAGCTGGCATATGTCAATGTCCTACGGAATTCCTCCCATCGAGAGTACACATCCTGCTCAAGTGATTTGGATATGATCTTAATATTTAAGATCAACTTTCAGCAACCATGTTGATCCTTTATCCTCATTCCCGTTACAGTTGTATGTAGCTAAGAGAGACTAAATCCGTCCTCTAGCTTACTATGCATCTTCTCCTTCGTACCGAAGGGCTGCATTTTCTCTACTTGGTTCTCTTCTTAATCTTTGGATTAAGCAGCCCGTTACCGACGGACGTGATAAGTTTAACCTTTTAAACTTAACCAAGATTTTCACAACTGTAACTAAATTCAGAATTCCCGCTTATTAGACGTCATATAAACGAGGTCTAATTCCCAATAAATGTATTCATTTATTCTCCTTAACCTTACATAGTTAAGGTCCATTAGCTCTGGATATATTTATCCCATATCCTTTCTTTCTGAATTTAACATACGAGGTTATTAATGGAGTTCGGAAACGAAGTTCGGTTACTCCTAAGTTAATTGATATTCCTTAGCTTCCAAGCTAATCCTGAATACCTATCAGTTATGGAATCATATTCTTCCTAATCCTTTTTAATGTCAATTAAGAATTCATCTTTACCCAAGTATGAACTAATTGCACATTTCAACTTAAAAGTTGCATTTAGGTAAGAATAGATATCAATTCCTTTTTAACATCCATCCAAGGACAATTAAATAAATCCAAATCAAGAAATAACATTATATTTCCAATTTAATCAACAATATCAAACTGATATAGTTATTAAAATATCACACTTGTATTTGTATTCATCAATCCATTTCATAATCCATACATTTTCCAATCCAACTGACTGGACTTTGTTTATATAAAATATCGTTACAACTCATAGATAGAAGAATGTACTTTCTTCTTTTCACAATTCCTCATAGAGGAATAATAACTAACAAATACAATTCATCTTCTGATAATCAAAAGAAGCATCAGAAAACAGCCATGTCTTCATTCTAATCAATTTCCATCTGCAAAATTACTTGCACGGGTCAGTTCAATGAACTGAGCATATTAAGCACTTGTCATTAAAATGAGGTGCTTTAATTAACTGTCTCAATAAAAGAACCCTGCTTTTATGAAACGACAGTATGAACATCAATCAAGAATCAAGCATCAAAAGAATGGACAGCATAACAACTGAACCATCAAAATACCATCCCAATTAGCCAAAGAATTGTTGTTCTACTTTCCACATAATCGTTACAAGTTCCAAATTACAATATTTGTAAAGTTTAGGAATACAAGTAGCGCACTATTGATATAACATAATTGTTATCCTTTCCATTCCTTTCATTAGTAATAAATGCAAAGGGTAAAACTAACTGAAATGTAAACCAATTACTTTCCTTTCAGTTCATGCATCACATTGGATTCCAAGCAATCAAGCACAGACGAGAAAGCAAACAACAATGCATATAGTTGCTCATACCCAAGCAATACAAAATTCGTTCTTAAACGATTACAGATTTCCAACTGTATGAAAGAAGAAAAGATCATTTTTCTAAATTATCCATCCACATTCCTATTTCTTTCCTCATGACTATCCTAAAAATTAAATCCAAACAAGACACAAATCAAGATAACAGTTCAGAGTGAAACTTTCAAAATCCATTCGGAATTCACTTTCCAACAGCAAGAATAATTTCATTCATAATCCGCTTTAAATGAAAACAAGGAAAAACTTATCGTCCTTATCAATACTTCATTTAATTCAAGTTCATATGAATACCAAAAACAGGTTAGTAAAACATCGTATTCATCATAGAACAAGCAGTATAAGGATGCATACTATGTACTTGTTGTACTAGAAGATTCCATACTTCTTTCACTGTATTTTTAACCAAATAAACAGTTATACAATCACGCAATCACTTATTCATATGACCTTCTATTTCCATGAACGCATACAGTTCAAAATACAATTTACACATTGTTTTTACCTACAGCAAGACCAAATCATAATGCACAGTAAGGCTCTAATGCTATTTCCAGAATTCAACAGCAAGAAGAGAAGAATTCATTCCTTAAACTATTCAACTAAGAAAACAACCATTTTCTTCAACTCAACAAGAATTATTCATGCCGATTTCATTTCTTCTAAATGACTGTGCAAAATCGGAGACCGCAAGAAACATTTAAATATTCCATTTGTACAGAAAAACACAGCACTCAGGAAACAATTTAAATGCCACTGTCCTCTCTACCAACTGAACTTATAAAGTTCAATAAACCACCCGACTACTGATTCTATCAAATCAAAAACAGCAGAAAGAAGAAGAATTCGTTTCCCCATAATTTCAGTGAGAACAATCATTTTGTTCAGAATGAAATAAAAACACCCAAATCGTGTTCATCTTAGCATGACAGTTCAACTCCAAATGACAACTGAACAATCATTCAATAATGAATAGCAAACTCACATAGTCTGAACTGTTTCAATTCAATACACCATAAGCAATGAAGACTCAATTTGAATTCCTTGCCAACAAATGTTTCTACCCGAATCCATTTTTCTATTCACAATGATGTACAGAACCCAAAATGCAATTTTCATACAACAATACCCTTATTAATGAAAACCCGCATAGGATATCAGATGCACAACAAGGTACAGTCAAGACAGACTCAAGCAACAAACCAAATTTCTATATTTTTCCATTTACTTGTACAAAAAACAAGCCGAGTTGGTAATCGTGACAACAGTCCGAACAGGAAGACCGAACAACATCAATAAAACACAACAAAATCATCCTGTCCTCACAGCAAGGAAGGAATGTAATCAAATGCAAGTTCAGAAGGAAAACAGTTAACTTTTCCTACTTCCACGAATACCCAAAACGTTATTCGTTCATTTCTTATGCAAGAAAAAGGGACAGCAATAAAATATTACCATTACTTCCTTTAAATCGAGTTCATAAGCTCAAATAAAACCCAAATGCTATTTCCATCAAAATCCAAAACAGCAGAAGGAAAAGGATCTTATTTCCTTTTTAAAGATTTCAGTATAGAAACAACATCAAACAACTCGCACATCCTGTACAGTTTTTATCACTGAAATTCATATAGAAAAGAACAATTGCTCAACACTGAAAGACAACTCCTACTGTCTGTACAGATTTCATCATTCAAGTTCATATAACAAAAGAACGATTGCACAGTAATGAGAACAACACATACTGCCTGTTCCGTTTTCATATAAACATTAACAGAGAAAGAAATACCCATTTCGAATTCTCCAAACTGTCAAACAACCCACACAGAAGTTCGTATTTCCTACTCCAATTCATGCAAAGACAGATCAAACACAACAGCAAGAAACGATTCCACTCATATCATTTCAAACAATGACAACAAAATCAAATAAACCCAAAACCCAAGAGCAGGGTTGTTTTAATGAGACGCTTAAACAAAGCAAGTGTTTTAAAGAGAAGGGCTTAACATGCCTGTAAATTCTTCCTCGAAGCTCAAAGAAAACCGCGTCTACCGAAGGTGTTTCCTTCCACGGCGACAAAGACGAGCTTCCCAAAATCACCTTTCCTCTACAAAGCTCAAGAATGACCTCCGATTTCCAAGGAAACGGTGATAAAAACCAAATGAAACTGGTTCGACTGAACCAAGCAAAAACCAAATGCAAAGCAACTTCTCAAAAATCCGAACAACACAATAAACAATCAAAATTTCCTTCATACACTTTCCAAGCGAGTGAGTCGTCGAAGACCAAAAATTTTAAATGCATTAAAGGCTCGCCTTTTCTATTTTCTCATGCCACTACCAACTTGGGTTGGCGAACCATCAAATTCGAATTTTGCATGCAAAACCAAGTTTAGCTTCATGACCAACTAGCTTCCTCCATCTTTCTCCCCTGTCCCCCTAAATCGGCGCCGCCCACGTAAGGACTTCACATTAATGCCATTAAACACCCTCATCCTTATCCTCTCCCATGGGTCTGTGCATCCCCTTCTAGGTTAGGATTAGTTTAGGATTCATATTAGTGTTCGACCTAGGTCATAGCCTAGTCTTTAGGTTAATAGAACTTAGGTCCATTTCCACCTTTTTATATAATTTAAAAATCCACTTAGGATAGTAGTTTAGGATGTAAGGTAGAGCTTAGGATTAGATTAGGATCTAATTCCCTCTAACACCTAACACTAATCAACCTTCAATCCAATCAAGTCTTCCCGACTGACTTCTAATTTCAACACTGTACAGGACATTCCGTCCTTTGTTAACATACCTGAGCCACCCGTATCCCGGCATTCCTTGCCTTACGGGGTCTCACGTTACGACAGTGTATGGTTCGTGAATCGAACCCATTTCTGTTGGCATCTACGTGCCAACTGTTCATACCTGTAATCAGATGCTGCACATTTATATCAACCTTCAATTCAGTTCAAGAGTAAATCGACAAAGCGATTACAAGAAGGCCACAGATAAGGAGTTCAGCAAGCATACGACAATTTGTCGTCACGTCAGCAAACACACAAGTAACAATAACTGTTGTCCCATGCAAATAAATTACAGCATGCAAGAATCCAGATTTGCAACACATTCCCTTAAGATCAAAATATATATTAACATGTTTGCCTTCATTTCAGCAGTTATAACAGTATGAAAAATAATCACCAAGATAACTTACAAAATCAGGGTGTTACACATCCATGTGTGAGAATTGAAACACTTACAAGGACAAATTAATTAAAAATATCAATGTCCATATAGCGGAAAAAACAAAGTAAAAATGTTCCTATGTAATACAAGTTGCATCCACTTCAAGGATTTATTGGAACAACCGATATTATCAAAAAGTATGCACATTTATTCAAATTATGGTCATGAAGATGTACCACAATAAGATTAATATTATGGATTGATAGTTATTCCAGAATTTATATAAGGAAAAGAAAGAGGTGTAATACTAATAGATAATAGTAAACATTTGAACATATGTATTAAAAAATATATTTTCAGCCTTGGATTTAGCTTGTTTATACTTCTTCAACCACGTCTTGATATACTAATATTCGAGTAGAACCTTTTGGGTATATAATATTACTTATTAGAGAGAGAAAATAATACTAATAAGTCATTTCATGTGGTGGTCACTACATGAATATACAATGCTTTATTTAGACAACCATGTATACATCAAATAAAAACAATCCATAATCATATGCATCACTGTGTAAACATTGAACATTAAGGTCAAATACTTATGATTTGAAGGGATAGAGAAAAATTATAAATGCAATCCTAGATTTAATATGCACATAAATAAAAACCTAAATACAAAATGGTTACTTGAAGATAGGGTGCATAAAATATAAATACATAACTCAAATCTAATTAGGTTGTAATTGATCCCAACCACGAGGCCCATGATAACATTATAAAGGAAAATCTAATTACAATAGTAAACTAGGGCACATTCAAATGCATAAGTAATTAAAAATTGGTTAAAATTATATTCAAGGAGAAAGAATGGGGAAAAGTACAAAGGTGTACATTGTTCAATAAGGTTAAGAATGAGGATTCTTGTGATTAAACACTTCCTAAATAATTTTTTAGATTTTCATGAGATGTAAATGCATATGAGAGATACTAGATACTCATGGCATGCAAGTATTCATTACTATATGGTATATGTTCATTCTAACAATTTTTAGGTTGAATAGTTTATGTAGGAAGGATAAAAGATAGGTTCCTAGATGGGTTCTCATATGTATATAGTATAAATATGGAAACACAATGTAGATACAAAGGTGCTCAAGGAGCACTAGTGTCGTAATTCTAGAGGATAGTAACCCTAACCATAAGGTATACATAGGTTTTTAAGGCCTATATCTAAGATAAATATATGTATTCTAATAGGATTCGAAATAAGAGTAATCGAGGGGTGGATAAATCCTAGGGGCGTAATATAATAATACAATACAATATATCAAATAAAACATACATCTACTCTAGTCTATATAGCAATGAATGACCAATCAATGAATACGTGTACAATATAAACGACTAAGAAGGATTATAAATACTTACTTGTAGCATGTGTATGATTTTTGATGCATAATCCTCCCAGAGGAAATAACACAGATATATAATCGCTATAGGTGGACAAGGAGAAATCTCAACAAGAAGATCTCTAGTCCTAACTCACTATGGTGACCCAAATTCAAAAAGGTAAGCTCTAAGACTCCAAGTCCAATAGAAAGTGCGAAATAATGTGGAAATATGCAATATATAAGTGCCTTCGTGTATGATCAAAATGTTTGTTTAATAAATGGTGATAATGATAAGAAGGTAGTGGGGTATATATACCTGACGCCATCACCCACAAGCGATGGAATCGGTAATGGAAAAACAAAGCTCGGCACCATCGCACATGGGTGATGGTGTCGGCATTGGGGGAAACCTTAAGGTTAAGAGGGGAAAACATAATATATTGAGGCCATAAGGTAAATAGAGATAAACGATGAAGGTCTAGGGTGACAAAAAGTAGGGATAATAATGCACAATAAGAATAAACAAGTAGCCATGATGGGATAAGTAGGCATGGTTGGTGCAATCTATAAACAAAAGGAAGAAATGAGGAAATGGTAGGATAATGTTGCTTAAATATTTTGTGGGGAAAAAATATGTAATTTAATCAATGATCGTAGGACAAATTCTCTCCTCTTGGGAATGGGGAGGCTCCCATTTATTGAAATTTGGAAACTATGTACACTAGACTAATATTTGAGGTGGTCACAAGCTAGGGAATGTGTAGAAACACCCTTGTTGTAACTATAACAAATAAACTAGAGAGGGAGAAATTTTTAGGTAAGGGAAGAGAGAGAAATGAGAAGGGGAATTGTATTAATGAGATGAACTCATATTTCATTAACTAAACTCAAAGGTGATTCTAATTTCAATTGGAGGAAATAAGAAAGTACAACACAACATCACAAAGAAGATAATGAAATGGATAATGCAAGATAAATACAAAGCCTTATCAAGATATATTCATTCCACAAATAAGGCACAAATTCCTTCAAATTATTAAAAATGTCATCATGTGATTAGTTGAGTAAAAAGATGAGAATGGAGGAAAATATCAATGCAATAAATAAAAGAATATATGTTGTTAGAGAGAAAAAAGGATCATTTGGAATGGAGAGAGCATTCCAATTTATAGCCAAAACAAGTGAATCTTCGCATTCCCATGTGAATTTTCAACTTAAAGTGCAATCTCAATGAAGAAATATAAATTTTAAGTGACTTAAGTCACTTTTACAAAAGTTATTTCTCAATGGAGAAATAGAATGTTAGAGAGAGAAAGTGTGATCAAATGAAGACGACCAATGATGAAGGTCTACTCGTCCCCGTTGTGGAGATGAATGTTGCAAATGAATAGGATATTCTTCGGATGCTTCTTTGTTCATAGCATATATTTTCTTTGGCTTGGAAATGATGCTTCACATATTATCCAGTTTGATCATTTTTGGTCATACCTTGAGATATTTCTCTTAACTCTTCATCTTTGTGAGAAATGATAGAATACATAACTCAACTCTTTATCACAAACACAATATCCTATCTCCCACATGATAAAACACTTATCTTACAATCATCATGAAGCATGCACTCACACCACACATACCCCATACTCGGTAAGAAAAAATCAACCATGAACTCTCTTGGATTTGGCAGTATCAAATATTCATGAGAATCTACTATGGAAACATAGCAATCCACTGAATGGAAACACTTCCTCTTTGTGATATGGAATCAAGCACCGAAAGAATGGACAATGTATTCTTGAAGAATACGATTACTTCATGTTATGTCTCTTATATTAAGGATGGTAAGGAGGTTGACAATACATGAGAACCATGGTTTCTGTCATAGAAGCATTCAATTGATTCAATTATAAGTCTCATGTTCAACAATCCTCATGTGCACTTTAGAAAATGAGTTTTTCTTCATATTTAGGGGTTTTCAATGGTCCTCTATAATGATTTTGGTTACAACATGGATGTGGTCACCAAAAATGAAAGACTCATCCAAATCAATCATGAATGGATTCGTTTGAAATTTTCTTGAGAGAATAAGTGATGCTCTAATTTTGAGACAATTCTCTCATCGAGATCAATGAAAAAGTGTAAAATCCAATGAGGAGGGAAGAATAGTATGAAAACCTTAGCCATCCATATCTCAAAAATACTCCACCTTGTCATGAAATATATCAATCAAATTAAAATTTATTTTAAGAAGAACATTTGCTCCAAATTTTAGGCAATTTGGCTGTCGAGTCACCGGGAAAAAGGAAAAACATTTTCAATTGTTCTAGGAACAAAGTGAGGTTTTAATGAGGTTTTCAACTGCAGCAGCTTGATTGGATCACCATGAGAGAGAACCTTATCCAATCCAAATGATACTTGATCCATTTGAAATATGTTTCCAAGAGGAATATATGCTCTAATTTTCACGAAGTTCTCTCATTGAAAATGGTAAGAAATGGAAAACAAGTTCTAGTTGCACAATGAGTTTTTGAATGGTGTTTGGGATGATAAATGAGTTTGATAATTTCTAATGAAATCCTCCACCTTATCATTCAATAGATGACTCAAAATAAGGGAATTCACAAGGGGAATTTATGGTTGAAAATTTATAACATTTGCATCATGGGATCTTTGGCAACAAGCATAAAAGTCTTAGGTAAAACTAGGTCAAAATAGGCATTTCCAGCAGAAAATCAAAATGAAGATAGAAAATAAATGATGTCATCATATCCCATGCATGATAGATCATTTTAAAGGAATTTTTAAGAAGAGAAACTTGGAAAAAAATTGAAGTATCTAATCCTTAGAGTCACTAGCTATGAGAAAAAATGTGTTCTTTGAGGCTAGGTCATGGAGATGTTTTTCATGGCTTTCGTTGGGCAAAGGAGAATGCAATTTTGTTGTAAAATGGAGTTGATGAGCTTGGGAAGTTTTTAAAGTGATTTCACATTGACTTTTGGAGGCAAAGCACACATTTGAATGCCATATGGAACCAACACACACTTTTTCGGTTGGAAGAGGGAACTTTAAGTTCCAAAAGCGCATTTTGGACTCCCAAATGGAACCGGGAGCATTTTGAACCTTCATAAGGAACAATGGGCATAATTTTAGTTCCCAAGTGGAACCTCAAGTGAAAATTTGTAATTTCAATGAACAATTAGAACACCGGAAACAATAAAGTGCACCCTAACTCAAAATTAGAACTTGGAAGTCACTTAAGTTCCAAAAAGTGCATCCCAACTCAAAATTAGAATATTGGAACTCACTTAAGTTCCAAAAAGTGAAATCTCAACTTAAAAATAGAACCATGGAACTCACTTAAGTTCCAAAAGTGCACTTTTGGTTCCCATGAGAAACCTCAAATGAAAAAGTGCACCACAACATCAAATTAGAACATGGAACTCCATAAAAGCGCATTTTGAACATCCATAAGGAACCAAGGAACATTTACAACTTCAAATTAGAACCAAGTATTTTCCAAAAGTTTATTTTGGTTGTGAGGAGGAACTAAAGTTCCCAAAAAGCTCATTTGGAGGCCTAAGCAGGAACTGAATAGTGAAACCTTCATACCTGGAGAAAGAGAACTTAGAAGCCATATGATGTATGAACTTTATTGGAATCCATCCAATGAATCCATTACAACCATTTCCAAGACTGAAGTTCCTTATTATTGAGTTTTGAGCCAAAACCCAAAAATGGCATAAGTAGCCATAACGAAACAACAGACGGTTTTTGGCCATAAAGAAAAATTGCAATGACCAAGACCAAAACCAAGTGTTATATCTATGTGAGGAAATCCATAATATTTCATTTTAATATTGATAGGGCTTCCAGATCCACCGGAGATCTTGAAACTTTTTCGCAAGTTCTCTATTTCATAAATACAATGGTGCTTTAATATCGGAAAGGGTTCCATTTTTTGTGCTTTTAAAACCTTATCTTGAATATAAAAGCGTGTAATAGGATCCAAAACCTTTCCAATGGATATGGTTTGGGATTTTGAAGCTACCTGAGGCTCTCGAACCCTTTCACACAAGATGACCCTTCTCCAATGACCAAAAACACCTTTTCCTCAAAAACCGTCGAGGTGAATGCACTCCCAAAACTAGTCCATGGCTTGCAAAATGTTCCCTAAACCATAGTAACATGAATTAAACTTATTTGGACTTATAAAACCATCCATATCTTTTTAAAACTTTCACACAATTCGATACTTTTAAAGAGACAAATTTTAACAATTTTGACCATCTTTCCCAAGAAATGACAAAATGTTTCATGTGGTTTTCGAATTAAATGCCTTGAGATTTTGCATGTCAATAGTTGGCTCATACTTAAGGACTTTACTTGGTTTGAGTGAAGCACAAACAAGGTAAGAAGGAACACCATAATCTCACAATCTCAAGTAGACTAGTGCATTATCCATTTGGCAAGTGTGGACTCAAAGGGACATTGAAATGAAATGAGAAAAAACACACAACATGAAATAAACACACCACAAAATGGTAAAGGAAGTACATCACACAATGAAAACAAACATAAATCACCTATAGTACATGTGGGGGACAACTTGCTTTCGCTGCAATACTTTTTTTTTCCTTCATACATTACCCATGTACAAGTAACACTGAATGACATTGCTTTGCAAATCAATTAATCAATCAATGAAGTAAGAACCCTTTCTCAACTGCTTGGAAAGGACAAGTGCCACAATAGGTCTCCATGTATCAAAGAAAAATATTGTTGCATGTTTCTTCTTGCAAAATTTTATATGGATTCTCTTGCAAGTGAAAATCCATCCGAATAGCGCATTGCCTTTACTTTTCTCGAAATTTTGTTTCCATATGCCAATCCATTTTTAAATTCACCCATGCTTTTTATTTCATATTTTCCACTTTATTATTTCTACAAGGCTTATTCTTGATCATAATAGGCTCACAAAGTTCACAACTAGGCTTGTGCTCTCCAATGAGCATTTTTTCTTGCTTGTCATGCTTCACATGACCATTTTTTTGTAAATAGGTTCTTCATATATATTTTGATATTTTTAGTACCATTACAAACTCCTTATTACTCTATGTTTCCCATTTGTTCCAAATGGATATCCCTCACACACATCGGATCATCCTTGATTTTTGCTTCTTTTAGTGTGACTCACATGGTGTTTCATCTTCTTGAAAGGAGAATGAAGATAAGGTTGGCGCCGAAATAGAGAGATCATCATTCTCATTGTGACATTTTTGAGCTACAATAGTCATCTTCGTGATGGAGATATCTTCTTCTTAAGTGATATCATCCTTGAGAGACTCAAGAGCCTTATTATTTATGCATTCCTCTTTGACAAGGTCCTCTTCTCCAAGCAAAAAGAGAAAGCTTCATATCCACAATCATATCCATTGGGTAAGTCCTCGTATTGAATATTAAGAATATGATTGGAAACCGGGGATCACATTTCTAGAACTCATTTGATATCACTTTTTCC
Organism: Taxus wallichiana var. yunnanensis; assembly: GCA_018340775.1. Lineage (NCBI taxonomy): Eukaryota > Viridiplantae > Streptophyta > Pinopsida > Cupressales > Taxaceae > Taxus > Taxus wallichiana. Next base: position 74,982,291 of record CM031241.1, on the reverse strand, counting down.
TTGTGTTCTTCATTGTTTATCATCTCAAGGTTACTTTGTGGCAAGTCATCCATGATCCTTATCATCACCAAGCAAAGAACATATATACATACTCAATGAGAAGCACACACTATCAAATTCTAGTTTAGCGGGTCATCATGTTGTTTCTTAACTAACTCAATCAAATTTGATTACTCCTCCATCAATATGGGCAATCCAAAGCATCTTCCTCGAAGTTATGAAATAATTTTCATATCTTGAATCTTGGTAAAGAATGTCTACCCTTGGGTCATCGTCTTTTTAAAAGGTGTATCTCATCTTCCTCTCAAGGAGAAATTTCATCATTTTACCCTTTACTAGTATGTTGGAAAATGACCAATCCATATGTATATCTCCGCCAATATCCCAATAGAAAAATCTGGCTCAACAACATCTCGTATGGAGTGGCATGTCAGCCACAAGTATGTCGATCTTAATCTTCATATCAAGAAAAGTTACAAATTCTACTTGAGCATATTTGACCCGACTAATAAGGGGTATTTATTTTTTCTCCATGGAGTAACAATGGCCAACAACATGGGCGAGATTGAGATCAAAGGCCTTGGAAAATTTGGCGGGCATGACATTATCAGAGGCACCAGAGTCAATGATACAATTACTCAATTTATACCCTTTATCAGCAAAGATATGTATAAGGCTTATACTTTCTCATAAGCGGAGGATGTTAAGGCAACAAGGTTCGAGAAGTGGTACTAGGAGCAAGAAGTGGTTCTTTGGAATTGTAATTTATGAAACATAACTTTGAACTACTTCCTTTGATAAAGTGGAAAAGTTAATCAAATTATTTGGGATGAGTTCTTAGATACTCAAACTCATAAATTCAAACTTTGAATTTCTTAACATGGTTAATGATGTCAAAGGATGATGAGGGTGATACCTCGAAAACAATGGAATCTTTGACATGAGTGGGACCTACATTCTTAGGAACTAAAAAGTAAAATAAGAAACATATTTGACTAGGGAAGAGGAAAGAGAAAGAGGTGTGCCTTTGGATGAGGTGGTCTTGGGCTTCCTCTTGGCTGAATCCATGGAAGTAGTTAGCGGTGATCCTCTTTTTGTTTTTTTTGTAGAGTCACCTTTTGAAGATTCAATTGTTTTGTTTGGGCAACAGAGGAAGAGGCATCTTTTTGTGCTTGTGAGAAATTGAACATTGCACAAGAGTAGTTATTCATATCATCCATGGACTCCTCAAGAATCTTTGTTAGATGAGTATTCAAAATACCCAATGTTTGCATATCTAACTTCTTCTTCTCCTTCAGGTTTTGATTCAACAATTTCATCTTCTTCATCTTCTCAGGTTCCACATGTTGCATTAACACATGAAGCCTCCAAGGCAAGCCTTTGGAGTTCCCCAACAATCTAATTCCGGTTTTGGTTCCGATTAGGGACATGTTGAACCATTTGCTTCTTCATGTATTCATATCATTAACCAACTTCTATAGCAATAAATCGATTCCTTCATCCTAGGATCTTTGGAAAAAATTAATAATTCTTGATCTTTCCTAACATGATAAGATCATCTTCCACTTCAATAGCAAGTTCTTGAGCATTATCCAATGTATTTAGTTGATTTCTCCACAATATGAACCCAACTTTAGGAAACTAAGCATTTATGAAGAACCTCTTTTGATTGTGTATAGCCAAACGGCCACCAAAGTAGGGATCTTATTAATTAGCTTGTTGAAATTGGCCATAATTTCTTTCATGGGCTCATGCGGTTCCTTCTTTGTTTGAGACAATTAAGCAAGAAGGGCATAAGCATCTTCTGTTGACTTGAAAATTACTTCAAATTTAGCTTTCATATATTCCCAATCAGTGATTGAGTGAGATGGAAAATAGTAGAACCATTCCACAATGGCATCTTGTAATGACTCCACGAATATCTAAACAAAGCAACATCTTCATGTTCTACTCTAAGAACACCACAGTCGTCGTGATAAATGATGTAATGTGTTCATATATAGTTTTTTTCTATCTCTAGTAGAACTTGGTAAAATTCAATCTCGATCCTATGCAGTAATTCAAGAAGTGGAGTTAAATCCAACAAACCGGTGTTTTGACCCGTCATATCTAGAGGGAGAGTATTTGGTGGTGGTGGAGAGATGGGAGATGAAATAGGACTTGGAGGTGGATTTTCCAATGGGTCTTAAGGAGCTAGCCTTGGGATGAGTATGACATCAACTTGCGCTTGCATCTTAAATATAGGATTAGAAAAAACTACAACGCCACTTATTTGATCTCCTTTGGTGTATCTTCTATCTTCCAATTTGTACTTTATGTTCTTATTTGATGATTTTATTACCTCTTAACCAATTGGAGTCTTCTCAATAAATCAGCTCACTCTTCTTCATCATCCAAGACTTGTGAAGCAATATGGAATGGGTATTGTTTGCACTATTCTCCCAAATATAACACCTCAAATCTGCAATTATGTCTTCTTGAGTATTTTAGAACATGAGATCCGGTGGTAATATTGGGGCATTACCAAAGATGGTCATTTGCAACAAAGATAGAGATTTACTCATGCATAAGCATCAATATTTTTTATGATTTTTGGAATATATGATTTTTGTATTTTGTGGGAAAAGGGTATTAAACAATAGGATTGTTCGATTCCCAAAGAAAGTCGCTAAAAATCGTTGGTGAAATATTTTGTCAAGGGACAAAATATGCAATTTCATCAATGCTCGTGGGAAAAATTCCCTCCTCTTGGGAATGAAGAGGCTCTCATTTTGAAAGCTAGAAACTATGTACACTAGACTAATATATCGGGGTGGTCAGAGGCCAAGGAATGTGTGGAAACACCCTTGTTATGACTACAACGGTAGACTAGAGAGGGAGAAATTTGTAGGTAAGGGAAGAGAGAAATAAGAAGGGGAATTGTATTAATGAGATGAACCCATGTTTCATTAACTACAACTTAGAGGTGATTTCAATTCAATTGGAGGAAACATGCATGCATAACACAACATCATAGAAAATTAATGAATCAGATAATGCAAGATAAATATAAAACCTTATAAAGATATATTCATTCCATAAAGAAGGCACAAAGTCCTTCAAATTCTTACAAATGCCAGCATGTGCTCGGCTAAGTGTAGTGCCCACACTTTTTATAGCTCATTAGCTTGTTGTTTCGTTACTCATAGACATGTTTTGACAGTGATTGGATTATATCTTGGACTTTATATTTAGATATTTGATCTTATTAGACAGGTGTGGACATTTAGGCATATAGCGCCAATTTAGCTTAATTTCCATATTGTCACATTTTCTTGTTATGTCATGGAAACTAATGAATATGATGATGTGTTTGGAACCTAATTATAGTGATGGATAATTGTTGCATGGTGGGATTATATGTCACTTTATCATCTTGTCTAACTTTTGGAATATGGAATATAATTGTGCACGTTGTCGCATCTTGATTTTAGTAGGATGTTAGGCTAGTTTAGAATGCATTGATATCTTACTATGTCATTGAATTATATTGTATCGGACAGGTGTGGTTAATGTGTGCAATGAGTGTGCAGGTGACAGGTTTACAGGAGAACGTGGGATTCAGGCCAGCTACTCAATCTTGCACAAGCAGCCTACGGGCTGAGCCCTAGCCATGTTCTTTGTGTGAAGCCTTAGTATAGGTGATTATTAATTTTGGGCACTATAAGTGACCCCAATGTATGTAATGTATTGTGCTTTGAATTATTAATTTTGGTTAGGGTAGTTGGTTATGATGTAAACTTGTTTTGGGAGTTAATAACTCCTCTTTCATTTAAATTGTTGATTATGTTTAATGTGTCACTTAATCACAAGGGTTTAGGGTCACATGTGAGACCCTTGGGTGGTCCCCACACCCTCTACCCTTGTGCCAAAAATGCAAAACCCGAAATTAGGGTATTTTGGGCATTTTTGGGGACCCCTTTGTAGCTTGGGAGTCCCCCTATCACAAAAATGAGCCCTTAGACCCTACCTATTGAGTAGGGGGGCTTATTTTCAAGGCTTGAGGGAGTTTTCCCTCCCTTTCTACCTCTTGAATAGTCACATCCATGTAAGGGATGTGGATTTGTGTGTTTATCAAAAGTTTCACTTATTTTGTCTTGCTTGCATTTTAGGGAATTTGGGAGAAGAGGGCAAAAAGTAATTTTACCCTTTCTCTCTTTTGTTTTGGCATCTTTGACCTTGATGAGGGAGAGGGGTGACACATGTCACCCCCTCATTTGTGAGGATGATTGTTTGCTCCTCTTCAAATTCTCATTCATGGGAAATGAAAGGGACTTTTTTTGGAACTTCTTGCTTTGGATGCTTGTGGATTTTGGAGCTTGGAGATTGGCTTGAGTCAAGGTGTGAAGACATTTGAAGTTGGAGAGCTTTTGGAGAGCTTTCCTTGAGGTAGGCTCTCATGTCTTTTGTTGTGTTGTTGCCTTTTTGTTGCTAGATTTGTTGCTTAAAATTGTTATTTGTTGTATGTGGATTTTGGTTGCTTGCTTGTTTTCTTTAACTCCCTCCATCATATGGCATGATGGAGTTTTGGAGTGTGGGGGAAGAGAGAGGGAATTTTCCCTCTCAATCCTCAAGGCTTGATGGACAAGCCTTGTAGGATCTTATTGTTTTTCCCCTCAAATGGTTGAGGTGGGGAAGTTGATTCATTTGGCTTGAATCTCCTTCCCCATTCTTGGTAAGGAAACCCCTTTTGGGGTTTGAAAATCCTTCCAAGGAGGACTTGGAGAAAGGGGGAGGAATAAGGAGGATATGAAGATGTGTTTATTGTGCAAATAATATTGATGCATAACTTTGGAGAACTTTCTCCTCTCTTCCCCACTTTTGAGGATGAACATGGGTTCTCCTCCTTGTAAATTTGGAGTCTTGTGTTGTTGTGAACTATCTTTATATGCTTGTATTATGGTTAGTGAACCCCTTCTTCTTGTCCAAGTTTTGGTTAGTTGACCTCTTTCCCATGGGCTTGGGGGAGGCTAGCATGCATCCCAACCTTGGGAAAGGCATGTAATGATGCCTATGGTTGGGTGGCAAACAAGCTTTTCTTCTCCTTGGTTGGATTTCTAGAAGGCATGAAGGTTGGAGCTCAAAGTTGATAGTTGGTGTTTGTTGGAGTCTTTTTGGCATCTTCTTCCTCCTTGTGGACATCACCTCCTTGTAACCCCTTGTGGGATATGGCTATGTAAAGCTTTCTTTTCTTTGTAAAATTCTCTCTTTTTGTACCTTGGTATCACTTGTAGACTTGAGTTTTTCTTTACTTGCACAATTTTCCTTCATTCTTGTCTAGAAGTTGGTAATAGTACTACATGAGTATGTCATGTATCATGGAAAATTAGTGGATATGTGAGCTTGAGCCATTAAAAAGAAAGCTTGTAAAAATAGTTGATATTTTATGGATTGATGGAACCTCCTTCTTGAAGAAAGGTTGAGTTATTAGATGTGTAGTATTCTTGTTATAGACTTCCTTGTAAATTTTTGTAACATTATTGAATGAGAAATAAAATACCATTTGTGAAATACATCTCTCCTTGTAACATTGCAATTTAGTGATTAAAATAAAACTAGCATTAATCTCTTTTCTAGCTAACTTGACAAATGGCTTTAATAATAAGTCAAATGTGATTGTACATCATCCTTCACTAAGTGTAAAACTTGTTTCCAAGCATCTTCCCTTAATTGAAATAGGTTTGCTACAATCGTTTGCTTTGTCACAAATATATATATATATATATATATATATATATATATATATATATATATATATATATATATATATATATATATATATATATATATATATATATATATATATATATATATATATATATATATATATATATATATAACTATTGGATGTCATATCAAATAGCATTATCTAAATTTATCTATTGTTCTCCAACTTGGATGATTAAGTTTTCATGTGTTATATATATAAGATGTCATTATATATTTTGGTATAACCATGTTACACTCCTGCAATAAAAAAATGGATTGGTGGGGGTTCGGCCCACCCCCACCCCCCTGTACTCTTCACGGGGATGCAGCCCCACATACACCTTCCCCCTGCCGTCGCTCGCCGCGGCTGCTCCGCCCCAACCTCCCCCGCCGCTGCTACTCCTCCCCGCCGCCCTAACCGCGCGGCCTCCCCTGTGCGCCCGAACCCCTCCATTGCTCCCAATGGGCGCTACCCCCTTTCACGCACCCACAGCCATTCCGGCCCGCGCAACCACCTCCCGCCTCAACTCCGCGCACTGTCGCTGCCGCACCCGAGCCGCACCTCCACTCACCACTTCCCAACCTGCGCCTTCCTCCTCCTTCATCCCCTGCGGATAAAACCAGATCCGCCCTTCCTCCCTCTCGGGAAAATAAGAACATATACATAAGTATGTACTTTTTAACAGTCAAAAGTGATATATATGTATATATTTACTCCATAACCCAGAATAGTACAGCCAGAGTATTGCAAAAATAATAATAAAAATAAAAATAGCTCCATAGTTCCTTTCTTGCAACCTGCACAAAACAAAAATGAGAAAAGAATGAGGAGAAGAAGAGGGGAAAATAGAAAGAAAATTCAAATGAAAAAAAAGGAAGAGATAAAGAAGATTAGGGAAAACTTTAGGGCTTCCTTCTAAACCAAGGGACAAGATTGATTTAATCTAAGGGTCATTATTCAATCCTGCACCTTTCTTTTGCCATGGGTTTTTAATGGGAAATATATCAAAAGGAAAAAGGGTGATGAACCTAAGGAGAGGGTGAATAGAATAAAAGAGGTGTAGACTTATTCTTTTAGGGCCCTAGTAAAATTAAAATATAATTAAATAATTAATTTTGAGTTTAGGGTTAGTGAACAATTTAAATTAGAAAAATTAGAATGGTATAAAATTAGTAATCAAGAAAGAGTTTAAGAGATGTATTAGTATTAATTAAACACTTCAAAAAAAAAAAATTACCTGAAATTTTAGTCTGTTTGGTGCATTTTTCGGTGTCCCAGATGGGGCATGACACTAAGTGACAAGATGAGAATGGAAGAAAATATCTATGCAGGAATAGAAGGATACATCATGTTAAAGAGATCAAAACTTATCCTTTGGAATGGAGAGAGCATTCCAATTTGTTATCCAAAACAAGTGACTCCTTCCATACCCATGTGACTTTTCAATTTAAAGTGCAATCTCAACAAAGAAATAGAAACTTTAAGTGGCTTAAGTCACTTTTACAAAAGTTATTTCTCAATAGACAAACAAAATGTTAGAGAGAGAAACTATGATCAAATTAAGACGACCAAGGATGAAGTTCTCGCTCTTCTCCCTTGTGGAAATGAATGTTGCAACTAAATAGAGTCTTCTTCGATGCATCATTGATCAAATTATCTCTTTTCTTGGACTTGGAAATGATGCTCCACATCTTATCCAAACTAATCATCTTTGGTCATGCCTTGAAAGCTCTCTTTTAACTCTTCATCTTTGTGAGCAATGATAGAACACAAATCAACTCTTTGTCACAAACACAATCTCTTATCTCCCACATGATAAAACATGTATCTTACAATCATCATGAAGCATGCACTCACACCACACATGCCCCATACTCAGTAAGAAAAATCACACCATGAGCTCTCTTGGATTTGAAATTATCAAAGATTCATGATAATCCTCAATAACAACATAGTAATCCTTTTAATGGAAACACTTCCTCTTTGTGAGATGGAATCAAACACTGATTGAATAGACAATGTATTCTTGAAGAATACGAGTACTTACTATTATGTCTTCTAAATAAACGATGATAAGGAGATCAAGAATACACTAGAACCATGGCTTTCGTCATAGAAGCCATCAATTGATTCAATTATATATATCACGTTCAACAATCCTCTTGTGCACTTTAACAAATGAGTTTTTCTTCCTATTCAGGTGTTTTCAATGGTCCTCGATGATGTTTTTGGATGCAACATGGATATAGTCACCATGGATGAAGGACTTTTCCACATCTATCATGAATGGATTCATTTGAAGGTTTCTTAAGAGAAGAAGTCCCGCTCCAATTTTGAGACAATTCTCTCATCGTGATTGATGGGAAAGTGCAAAATCCAATGAAGAGCCTAGCAAAATACTCGTGAAAACTCAGTCATCCATATCTCCAAAAATACTCCTCCTCATCATGCAAGAAAAGGATAAAATTAAAGGTGATTTTAAGAATAACATTTGCTCCAAATTTTAGGCAATGTCACTTCCTGAGTCACCGAGGAAAAAGGAAAAATATTTTCAATTGTTAGGGGAAAAAGTGAGGTTTTTAAGTGCAACCTTGATTAGATCACCATGAGAGCAATAATTTTCCAATCCACATGAGACTTGATCCATTTCAAATATGTTTCCAGGAGGAATAGATTCTCCACTTTTCACAAAGTTATCTCGTTGGAAATGACAAAACAATTTTTGGTTGCATAACGATTTTTTGAATGGCGTTTGGAAAGATAAATGAGTTTGATAATTGCCAATGGAATCCTCCACCTTATCATTCAAGAAATGATTAAAAATAAGGGCATTCACATGGAGAATCTATGGTTAAAATTTCAAAAGGTTTGCATGATGGGATCTTTGGAATTAAGCAAAAATGTCTTAGGTAAAACTAGGTCAAAATAGGTATTTCCAGCAGCAAATCAAAATGAAGATAGAAAATAAATCATTTCATCATATCACATGCCTGATAGATCATTCCAAATGTGTTTTTAAGGATAGAAACTTGGCAAAATTTCAAAGGATTTCATCTATGGAGTCACTAGCTATGAGCAAAAATGTGTCCTTGGAGATTAGGCCATGGAGTTGGTTTTCATGGGTTCCATGGCTTTCATGGAGCAAAGGAGAATTCACATTTGTTATTAAAATGGATTTAAGGCACATGGGAAGCGTTTTAAGCGATTTCACCTTGAATTTTAGAAGGAAAGCACACTTTTGAATGTCATATGGAACCAAAGCACATTTTGAGTTAGAAAAGGGAACTTTAAGCTCCAAAAGTGTGTTTTGGACTCCAAATGGTACCAAGGCACATTTCGATCCTTCACAAGAAATCATAGACGCACTTTTGGTTCTAAAGTGGAACCTCAAGTGAAAAAGTTCAATGTCAATGAACAATTAGAATACGGGAACCAATAAAGTGCACTCCAACTCAAAAATAGAACTTGTAAGTCAATTAAGTTCCAAAAAGTGCAACCCCACTCAAAATTAGAACCTTTGAGCTCACTTAAGTTCCTAAAAGTGAAAGACCAACTTAAACAAAGAACCATGGAACTCACTTAAGTTCTAAAAGCGCACGTTTAGTTCACATGAGGAACCTCAAGTGAAAAAGTGCACCACAACATCAACTTAGAACATGGAACTCCATAAAAGCACATTTTGAACCTCCATAAGGAACCAAGGCGCATTTCCTACTTCATATTACAATCAAGTAGTTCCCAAAAGCGCATTTTGGGTTGTGAGGAGGAACTAAAGTTCCCAAAAGTGCATTTGGGGGCCTGAGCAGGAACTGAATAGTGAAACCTTCATTCCCGAAGCAAGAGGACTTATGAGGCCATATGATATATGAACTTGATTGGAATACATTCTAGCCATTTCCAAGAGCTGAAAGTGATTTCTTATTGATTTTTGAGACATAAACCTAAAAATGGACCAAGCAGCCATAACAAAGTAGCAGACAATTTTTTGGCCATAAAGAAAAATTGCAATGACCAAGAACAAAACCAATGGTCCTATTGAATCTCTCGGGATCTACATGTCAAATCTAGAGACTCTACCCATATAATCCTCGGATCTAGGTGAGCAACTCCATAAGATTTCATTTGACCGCCGACAGGCTTCCAAATCCACTCTAAGCTCCCGAAACCTTTTGTGCAAGTTCTTTATTTCATAAATACTATGGTTCTTCAATTTCTAAAAGGGTTCCATTCTTTGTGCTTCCAAAACCTTATCTTGAATATACCATCGTGTAGAAGGATCCAAAACCTTTCCGATGGCTATGGTCCGAGATTCTCGAAACTATGTAAGGTTCTCAAACCCTTTCGCATAAGATTGACCCTTCTTTGATAACCAAAACAACTTTTCCTCAAAAAGTGTCAAAGATGAATGCGATCCCAAAACTAGTATAGGGCTTGCGAGAATGTTCCTGAACCATATTGACATGAAGTAAACTCGTAGAATTTTCTCGATTAATAAATTTTGGACTTCTAAACCATTGAGCTTCCAAAACCTTTCACACAAGTTTATACTTTTAAAGAGACAAATTTCGACAATTTTGACCAACTTTCTTGAGAAATGACAAAATGTTTCATGGGGTTGTCAAGGAAAATTCCTTGACATTTTACATGCCAAAGCATTTGGCTCATACTCAAGCACTTGACTTTGTTTGAGTGAAGCACAAACGAGGCAAGAAGGAACACCATAATATCACAATCTCAAGTAAACCAATGCATTATCCATTGGGCAGAACGAACTCAAAGGGATGTTGGAATTAAATGAGACAAAACGCGTGACATGAAAGAAACACACCACACAACAAAAACAAACCTAAATCACTTGTAGTACAAGCAAGGGACAACCTGTTTTTGCTACAATATATGTTTTTCTTCAAATGTTACCCGTGTATGAAAGTAAAGATCAAATGATGTTACTTTGAAAATCCATTGACTATTTCAATGAAGTAAGATTGTTTTCTCAACTACTTGGGAAGGATGGGTGACGCAAGAGGTCTCCATCTACATGAGAAAAATATTGTTGCATGCTTCTTCTTAAGAAGGTTTGTATGGATCCTCTTGCAAGTAAAAATCCATCTACATAGCTCATTGTCTTTGTTTCTCTCGAAAAAAATTTCCATATGCCAATCCATTTTTAAATTCACCGATGCTTTTGATTTCTCGTTTTCCACTTTATTATCTACAAGGCTTATTCTTGATCTTACTAGGATCACCATGTTCACAACTAGGCTTGTGCTCTTTAATGGGCATTTGCTCTTTTCTTGTCATGCTCTCGACGTGACCATTGTTTTTGTGAATTGGTTCTTCATATAGATTTTGAGATTTTCAATACCATTGCAAACTCCTTGTTGCTCCATGTTTACCATTTATTCCAGATGGATTTCCTTCACACATGCCACTCATTATCGATTTGTTGCTTGTCATGGTGTGACTCACATGGTGTTTCATCCTCTTGAAAGGAGAATGAACATAAGGTTGGGGCCGAAATATGTGCACATAATAAATCGACTTAAGCAGATATATGATATTATTTTGGCTCCTATAACTCTTAAGTCTCATATTAGGAGGTCTAGGAGTAGTATTACTTACTAATATAATGTATTTTTCCCTTTCATTGGGGCTAGTTCTTATTTGTATATAGATTTGACGCATTATTTGCAGCTAATCGTATTACTGCCTCTATCAGGGAAAAAGCTCGTACACATCCACTCCGATTAGCAGGCTTGGTTGGAAATCGTACCTCTAAATCTAAAAGAGATCTTATCAATAAATATGTAGAAGCCTGCCCAATGCCTCATCATTCACATTGTGACATTTTTGAGCTACAATAGTCATCTCCTTGATGGAGATATCTTCTTCCTAAGCGAAATCATCTTTGATAGACTCAAGCACCTTCTTATCTATACATTCCTCATTAAAAAGGTCCTCTTCTCTAAACGAAAAAGAGAAAGCTTCATATTCACAATCATATCCATTGGGTAATTCCTCATGTTGGATCTTGAGAAGATGATTGGAAACCTAGGGCTCACATTTCTAGAACTCATTTGATATCACTTTTTCCTCATGGTCTACATTGCTTATCATCTCAAGGTTGCTTTGTGGAAAGTCAAGATATCCATGATCCTTATCATCACCAAATAGAGAACCTATATCCATACTCAATGAGAAGCACACACTATCAAATTTTGGGTCCATCAAGTCATCATGTTGTTTCTTAATTGACTCAATCAAGTTTGGGTACTCCTCCATTAAGATGGTATAGAAATAGTTTGGGTGCATCTTGGCATCTTCCTCTAAAGTTATGAAATAGTTTCCATATCTTGAATCTTGGTATAGAATGTCTACCCTTGGGTCATCTTCTTTTTGAACAATGTATCTCATCTTCCTCTCGGGAGAAATTTATTCATTTTACCCTTGACTAGTATGTTGGCACATGACCAATCCATCTGTATATCTCCACCAACATTAAGACAGAAACTCCGACTCAACAACATAATGCATGCGGTTGGCATGTCAACCACAAGTATGTCGATCTTTACCTTATCAAGAAAAGCTACAAATGATATCAATAGTAAAGGGAGGAATTCATTTGTCACTTTGCTAATTTGAGATTAAGAGAATTTGAGTTCTACTATTTACCCAATTTGAGTGATTTTAGTGATGATGACGAGAATGTAAAGCGACGAACGAGGTGGCTCGGTCGGGGTTCACACGGCGTTGTGAATGCCATGATCGATGTTGTTTTGAAATTGGGAAAGGGTAGTTACGAGAAAAATGGAAAGATGTATGCCGTAAAAAAATAGCTAGCAACATGTGCCCCAAAATAGTCAAAATATAATTGGGTCAAAGTCTAGGTGGGTTTAGGACCATTTTGATTTTATGAGTCATTAGGTTAGGTTTTGAATGTAATGCTAGGAAACGCATGTGAGACTCTAAGATAGACATTAGCGCCCACTTGGTTTCTCTCTTTGTTTTGATTATGCTAACTCATTGTACTTATTTGGGTTGAGACAATTGAACCTATTATCAACAATGTTATTTTTCTATGTTGTACATTGTTTTGACGTCACATTATCTTTTATATGTTAACTTATCTTGGCAAGATGTTTGTATTTGACCCATGGGGAAAATTCACAATTATCGTCATTGTTATCGACTTTGATGTGATGGTTATGGATCTTATTGATTTGGAGATTATCATGTATTTTATTTTGGATTGTGAAATATGTCATGGATGATTATCATGGTTTTTAATCTCTTATATGGAGGATGGATGATTTTGTAACTAAAGGATTAGTTAGTGTATGGTTGACTTGATTGTTTAATTTTTATATTATTGTTTTATTTAGCATTTTGTATTGAATATGTATGAGGTTTGAAATTGAGTGTGCAAACAACAAGTTCACAGTACAAGAAATTGTGGGTTTCAGGAGATGCTCCTTCGTGTGGCACGATAAGCCTTATAGGCCGAAATTACCCCTTGTATATACTTTTGATCCCTTTATGATGTTATTTTGTTTATTAATGTTGGAAATGGAAAATTAACCCCTTGGTATATGTTTATTGATATATTTAGCCTTTTCAACCTTTTGCTTTTATCTTACTTGTGTTTAATTGATTTAACTCCTTGTTACTTGCTAGTTAATTGGTTTTTATTTTAAGCTAATCACTTCCCATTTGCATGGGATGATTTAGTTTGTCTTGTTATTGATTGATTGAGTTTAGGATCACCTAATCCATGATTAGGTGGATCCATAACACCCTCTTAAAGGCCACATCTTCCCCAAAACTCAAATTTGAAAAAAAAAAAAAAAAAAGTGACTTTTGTGAGGAGTGTGGAGCAAGTTAGATACTACATTTGCCTTTAAAAGAGCTTCAAGTACCAACCTATGGGTGGGTGAACTTGTTCCAAGGCTCATAATGTCTTATTTCCCCAATTGACTATTTTACAACCACCCAAATTTATTATTTTGAACCGTGTGTATGTTTTGGGATTGGAGTGCAAGTTGTCCCATGTGGAGATTTGTAGTGTTTGTTTTTAATTTAATTCATTTATTATTTTTGTAAGAGCTTGTTGGAAGTACTTGGTGACTTAGAGCCTTAGGTGGAGGAGTGACACATGTCACCTTCCTATTGGTTTGAGGTTTGGGCTCTCTTTTCTTTTTTATCTTTAAACTTGGAGGTTTTGGGGGTTCTTTTTTTGTTTGGTTTTGTTTTGGCTAATTTTTGGAGAGGAGTTTGGTGGAAGGAGAGCTTGTTTTGGACTTGGAGAGCTTGGATTTTGGGCTTTGGAGAGCTTGTTGTGGGTTTTGAAAGCTTGGATTTCTTCTTGTGATTGTGAGGTAGGCCTCAAACTTTTGTAGTTTTGTTTATTGCATTTAAAAAAAGAATGTTGTATGCTCCTTGTTGGAGTTTTTATCCACTGTTGGAATTGTTTTGTTGGTTTGCAAATGAGTTGTCTTTTGTTTTATTTTTCTCCATCCATTCCCTTTAGGGATGGATTTTGAAATTGTAAGAGAAGAGGGAAGAATCCTCTTTATTCACACATGACTTGATAGGCAAGACTTTGTTGGGATTTCTTATTTTTACTCTCCTCATATAGTTTCAGGTGGGAAATTATTTCTCATATGGTTTGAGAACCATCTCCCTTCCTTGCTAAGGAAACCTCCAAAGGTTGGAAAAGTCTTGGCAAGGAGGTATAAGAAATTTAGAGGGATATGGAGTTATCAAGGAATTTTGGGGCTTTTGGAAACTTGTGGACACATACGATTTTTTTTTTATATGTTAGAATTTGGATCTCTCTCTCTCTCTCTCTCTTATAAGTATGGAACTTCTTGGATTGTTTTGTGTTGTTATCAAACTCCTTTCGGTGCTTTGGTTTGTTGGTTGTGTTTTGGCGTTTCCCCTTCTTTGGTGCTCACATGGAGGCTTGCATTCTCCTCTCTCCCATGAGCTTAGAGGGAGGTTAGCTTGCTTTTCATTATTTGGTTGTGGTATGCAATGATGTCAATTGGTTAGGTGGTATATAAATGCTCTAATTATAATTTTATATACCTTCCACAACTAGGTGGACTGACTTGGAATAAGAATGAATTGATCATTTAAATACTTAATGTTTTTTTAATTACATTTAATACTATGAATTATTTCTATGCACACCTAATTAGTTTATTGGTTTGGAATGATAATGATCATTAAATACTTAATTTACAACCAAAAAATAATTTACCCTAGTTTAGCGGACTATTTGGACAATTATTTTGGGTCATAAATTCATGAGCGCGACATACACAAGATCAGCCATGTTAGGATGACCAATCGCAACATGGCCGATGACGATTAGGGTTGGGTAGAACATTTATGACTAAGAGGGATGAAATGACAAAAGATGTAAGAATGATAGAGTAGTTAAAGTTGAATGGGGTGGAGATTGATAAGAGGGCCAACCCAAGCAATAAGAGATAAACCCAAGCGGGAGATGATTGGAAAATGATGACCAACATATCAAAGGTAGGAAGCCATGACCGTAGAAATCCAATCGGGAGAGATAAACTCAAATGGGAGATCATATAGAAGTACCAAAGTATCCATCATAAGAATAAATGGCCATAGAAACCCAAGCGAGAAAGATAGACTCAAGCAAGAGATAATAGGAATTACCAAAGTATCCAGGATAAGAAGCAATGCTCGTAGAAACCCAAGTGGGATATAATATAGAATTACCTAAGTATCCAAGAAAGGAAACAATGGTTGTAAAAAACCCAAACGGGAGATGGTAGGAATAATGTGTCTCAATGACGACTTACGAATAATTGACATGTATTATTGATGATGTCAACTATGTCGTGCCGGATTTGACAAAGTGATTATGAATCATGAGGTCCTCAAGGTTGTCTCATATGATGTTAATACCACGATAGACTTCGATCGTGTGGAAAAGAGAGAATCGTCAATCTAATTAGAAATTTGTGTAAGGAATTCACAATAGATATCATCAAGGGAGGGACGGGGAGAAAGATAAGCCTCGGGAGAACTAGATGATGGCATGTAAGGGAGTGATGAAGGAGATCGGGCTCAACGCTTAGGTGCACGAGGCAAAGGTTCTCATGCTCAACACTTATAATAACCCGACAAGTATCATATGTATGTGAGCAAAAGCGTGATAAGAACAAAAGAGACGTGTTGCAGAAGAGGGTTGTGTGGCTTGCTTTTGTTGGCCTCCTTTGCCTCGGCTTCAAGTTTCTTCATAAGTCGTCAATATGCTCTACAATCTAAAACATCATGCCCATGAGCCTCATGCCATGTCTTGAGTATGGTTAAACCACGAGGTGGGCTAGAAGCCATAACGACAAGAAGAGTTTGTGTTGATGTTAGAGAAAGTAGATTCGTAGCAACATGTAGAGAAGTATAAGGGAAAGGAGCGGGAGATGTCACAATGGGCATTGTTGAGGGGCTAACTGAGGGAGCAAGTTGTGGCTTAGGCATCAAAGCGCCAATTAGGGGGTATAGTTCATGAGCTCATCCTTAGAGTCAAAGTCAAAATAGGTATCATTGTCATCCATAAGATCATTTGCCTCTAAATTGAAGGCAAGATGTGTGTCTTGTGAGGAGACGATGATGGTGTTGATGCTATGACTAAAGGTAGAACGTAAGGATTTCGAGAGCAAAGGATTTCCACATTCTTATCCTAGGTATAGCTTGCTAAGAAGGGATCATTTAGAGAGTACTTACCATCATAATCAGGCATGGTAACATCAATAACACAAGAATTGCTAATAGTCTTGGCCCCTTGGGTTGAAGGAGATGCTCTAAGGGAGGACTCTTAGTATCGAGTAATAGTGATAGGGATGATATTGTTCTAGATTTTCTTATTGAGATCGTGTCAACACTCTAGTGAATTAAGCATCTCAAACAAAGATATAATGTGATTCCACACTCGTGTATATTTTCCTTTAAGCATGCAATTTCAATTCATACTAAGGAGGGAATGTAGACACCTAAATTTAGAAAATAATCATTTGACAATGACAATATTGGCTTTGCAACTAAGTCATGACTTGCACACACATTCTAAACTTAATAACATATCATTGTCCTTATTATGTGACTCACCCTTATTCACACTTCTCGGTCATTCATAAAACTACTTGCGTCAATCCAAAGAAGTTTATTAATCATAGCAATCATTCCCGAACTTTGAAGAATCCCAATGCATGCCTATATGGAACAATTTCTTTGGGATAGAACCGTCTAGTGGTTATGTTTGAAGATAATGGTTTTGTCCCTAGCCATCCAACATTCACTTTTTCAATTGAATATATTTTATAGGTCAATTCATATCCTAAAGTTCAGCGTTAATGCAAAACTTTACCAATGAAAGCCTATAAAAGCAAGTCTACCTCGCCTATTTACTTCACTTGACACTTTGAAGAGAACCTATAGCAAATATCATTCCTATTGCACTTCAACCTCTTTTAAATTTCTAATAGACATCAACACACTATAAGAACATCCCTAAACAAGTCTAAACCACACTCAACTAGGTTATAGAGCCACGCTTCCAAAGCCAAATCAAGCTAAGTATATCAAGCCATTGTTGCATCATCAAACGATCAAGTTTCTAAAGCTATTTATATACATTTTGATATCACGTGCTAGGTGGATAGCTACGTGTGGTTTGAGGCTTCTTTGAAGGGGCCAACAAAAGCAATTGTACAAGTTGCACTTCAACCCAACCAATAACCTTTTTGCAAGATCTCCTACATGTGGCTAGGGTTTGAAGTTATTTTGCATCATATTGAGGGTTTTGCACGTGTGACATCTAGGGTTTCAAATTGAAGTTCACAATCAATCACAAGATGCAAGGAATTATTTCGCAGACCATACGTAACTATTTTTCAGGATTAAACTATTTGACACTTCCATACATCCCCAACGATTTCTATCTCGCTTGGTTTACACTCCTAGTTCCATAAACAAAGCACTTGGAGGTCATATCCAATATGTACAATAATAGAACACCGCAAAATCAACTTCCCCGGGTCTATAATCCACTAAGTGCACTCTCTTTCTAGTATTTTCACCCTCTTAGCAAAGGGGCGGTGCAATAACTCTCAAATGAATAGTATCATTGAGGATGATTAGATGGAAACCTATAATTTTAAGGACAGAAATATGGCGATAGATGTTGCAGCCATTTGATGGGTGGAAACATTAGGCAAGATGGTTTATAAGCTAATATTAAAAGACTGCACCAAATAGGAAAAACTTGCTCCTCATTAAAAATTGTAAATTATGAAATAAAAAAAAAAACTTCAATGAATAGAAAATTGCCTTTATGTACACTCAGTAGTGTCTTTCATGTTTCAAAAAATGAGAAGAATGATAAAATATGAAAGAGCAATGAATAAAAGATGAAAAATAGTAGCTATAAATTTTGATCTCACACTAATAGATTATGATTGGAGCTGAAAGTAGATTTCCATATCGCTGAAAATTTAGATGTTTGAATTTGATTTTGGAAATTCATTGTCATATTGTTATTTTTCAAATTTAGTTAACACCAACTAGGAGTTGTCTCACTAATGAAATATGCTTGGAGTTTATAAAATAGATTTCCTGTAAGCAAAAAAATTAGATGCATAAATTTAATTTTTGAAATTCTTGTAATTTTTTTATTTTCTCGGTTTGGTTAAGTTGACACCAAGAAAGAGTTGGCCCCTCAACCATTAATTTTTCACACCTAGGGTACCTTAACCCTAGGTACCTTTTAAGTTTTTTTAAAGTGGCATGGCTTGAACAACAATATTATATTAGAGTCACATGGGCAGCATATTGTCGTAAGGTAGGCTTGGATGATAAGATATCATGAAATATAATTGACAAAACCATTAATAAGACTAAGACACTTGCGCTATTTGTCAATGTAGCCATGAGGGTGAAAGGAAATAATTTTAAGGAATACATTATAACTTTAATAAGATTGCAAACGTAACAATATATAACAAAAGAGAAAACTCCAATTTGGGTTTTCTGAAACATCTACAACAAAGGATACGGTTAAAATTTTATGTCATGGCAATTTATTTCCGAGGAAACCACACCTATATTTATTTGTCAAGAATGACAATTAAAAAACAAAACAAAAAATATCGATATCAGACACGTGAATCGCTCTAACAAAGACAGATTTGCACTCTCCAAAAAAAAAAATTGCCTTGCATGATATGCTGATATCTTGGAATCTATATCTCCATTCAAGCAAAACTCTTATTCCTCACATCACACAGGCCCGTACGGCTTCTTCAAGATCTCTTCCATAACCCCGGATATCACTATTTGGACTTGGAACGCAGAAAATAGAAGAGCATCCTAAATAATAACCATCATATTCAACGGCTTGTACATAGATATTCTTCATTGATTTTAGCATTGGGCTTACATGAGTTTATGCTTTGTCAATTGTTAGTCACAAACCCCTTGTTTTCTAACAAGACTCGACCCCCCAAACCATATATTTGAATATCCCACTAAATAGTTAATACTATCCATCAATAATTCTAAATCTAATTCAATCTGAAACCTTAGGGGGTGTGTCGTGAAGAGATCCATGCCCCATTACAAAGCTTTTATTAATCAAAAGCATGGGGGAGTACTTTTAAGTTGTTTCTTTAGCAAGAATGAACATTGAATGAGTTCTTTTACTTGCTGGATCACTCATTTCATAAGAAATGTTGCTTCTGTCATTGGGGTTATTGTTAGCAGCACAACTATCCTATAGTCCCTGAATCTAAATACAAGACGGCAAACAAAATAATTACCTGAAGCAAACTCATAACATTTTTTTTAGATTACTAGTTTGGCTAGTCACCTGTGGAAATGCAAAGGTGACCAGTCCCTTCTGGCTTTGGGGATTAGAACCTGAAGCAAACTCATATGTTATAAATAATTATAAATGGTACATGCTTAGATTTTAAAAACTACAATATGTCACCAGAAAGAGACTGAATAGTAGCCGAGCAACCTCCAATACACAAACTTATATTCAAATCCACAATATGTGATAAAACTGCCCATTCAAAACAAACGCAGGTAACAGTGGATGTATGTCAGTTTTAAAATTTAAAAAATCGGTCTAATCTTTAATAGTCATAATAGAAATAGACCTAGTTGCAAGAGAACTACAAGTAAACACATGAATCCCAGTTAAGAGAGTACGTTTAAAAGATACCATTGACCTGAGTATGTAGCAAAAGCTAAAACAACAATGCAACAGACTCTATCTGCATGAGAGGTGCTATTGAATAATTACATGATGAAAAACAAAAAAACTGAGTTCACACTAATTAACTGAGCCCATAATTTTAATCCACACTTCAAATGGGGCATTTTCAACTGCCCAAGTTCTCTCTTTGATGCTAAAAGAAACAGCTTAAATAATTGTTGCAAACAAGTCATTTAAACAAGCAATATCAGATATCCCCGCACTCTCTTTCCTACTACCAAATACATTTCAAAGGATTTAAATTGCATTGGCCATGCAAAAACAAGCAAATCACTGATCAAATGTCAAGCATTTAAAAACATATTCAAGCTTATTATGACCTGCCTTAACAAAATTGTTAACCAAAATAACTCCAGAAATGAAGTCACTTAGCTACAGTTTTGAAGAACAGGCAAAACATCTCCAAAAAAAGTTACTTGGCAATGACATATGGATAAACCGCCATCAACTAAAATCTTTCCTCTTCAGTAGCAAAATATTACACCACACTAAAATGACACAAAAACCTTTTTCCTACCACCAAACACATTTCAAAGGTTTAAATTGCATTGACCATGTAAAAACAAGTAAATCACCAATCAAATGTCAAACATTTAAAAACACATTCAAGCTGATTATGACCTGCCTTAACAAAATTGTTAAGCCAAAATTACTACAGAAATTAAGTTTTGAAGATCAGGTAAAACATCTCTAAAAAAAAGTTGCTTGGCAATCACATATGGATATATGTTAAATAAACTGCCATCAACTAAAATCTATCCTCTTCAGTAACAAGATATTACACCACACTAAAAAGACACAAAAAACATCTGGCTACTCCAGCATAGCAGAAAGAGAACCTCATTTCACAAATGTATCCTTAATTAATAATAAAGATATCACACCATTTATCTATAGATGGAAGTTTACTTAGACTGAAGGGCTACAGGACAAAAGACATCTTAACCATGTCAAATATTTTAGTAAACACACTCAAAGTAAATATTGGATGCCAAAAGCATCCTTCGCAGCCTATTTTTGCCACTCTTCTTCAGCCCTGATCCGCCAAAAGAACCTTTCTGTTGTGCCTTAGCTTTTAGCTCCTTCAAGGCCTGCCTCCACAACAAAATAGAATAAAACATTCATTAAAAAAACTAGAAAAGAAAGGAAAAACAACTTACAATTCCTTAAATAGAAGTGGCCTGCTTCATTAAGAATAGAGTAAAATCCCTCTCCCAAGTGTGCTACTGCTAAGATGGTATTTTAACAATTAACAAAAGTTGGAACTTTGTATCCAGAACAAAGAACATTACCTTTTCCTCATCCTTTTTCTTCTGGATATTAGCAAGGTCGTGCTACAGCCAAACAAAACACGAATAATCAGCATGCCATAATGACACATTAAGGATGCAAAATTTATCACCATCCATCTCTACATTATTCATTTCTTTATTCCATAGCTAAAAAGAGGTAAGCTAATCTGTACAGTCTCTAACAAAGACAAAACATAGCTTACAGCCTTAACCCTTAGTGGAAAATTCTGAAATATGAAGTATAGAACGTAAAGATGAGGGTATTTGTATGTCAAAATAATTAGACCTTACAGAGCAAATAGATAGTTTAATCATTAAAAACAAATCATCCCTACCTAAGGATGCTTTATTGCAAGTAAAATGCACCACACGTTAGCACTAGCATTAGCTCTCCTGTCATAAACTTGGACAAGAGTAATGTGTATAGCAACATGCCATGGACCTTCTGATCTCCACATAAAAATCATTATTACTAAAATGTCAAAATAGGTGAGACCAAAGAAATTATAATGAGAAATGCAATCCAAAAACAAAGCAATATTCTCCATGCCTAAAGCTGGATTTTTTCTGAGTGGCTAGCAAATAAAATAAAATCAATGAATAACTAAAATAAGGCCATGTTATTCATTCCAACTCTTGCAATTAAAACCAAAATCTGATAAGATCCTCAAGAATGAGAGGGAGCTTTGATTGTCCATAACCCGCAACAGTAACTATATAATAAAACATTCATGTCATTTCTTTATTACATACCTTACCTTTATCTCTTTGGCATCATATAATGTTGGGTGAATCCACTGTACTTCCTTTTTTCTTTTCCTAGTCAGGTTGTTTTAAAAAAAATCGAGGATAGGGAAGGAACCATGCACTCTATACCTCATCCATCCCTTCCATCAATGCTTGCGACGAGAGAAATGATTGTCATTAGGATTTCTCCTACCACTGAAAACAGCTACAGTTTGCCGTACTGGAGCCTGCAGCGGTGCTCCTTTCTCCTTCACCTGGAAGCTAATCTCTCCAGAGCTCAGTATGTTCATACCCTGAATTACACAGCATTGGACGTAAGATACTGAATCTGAAATTATTTTAATTCAGTCTAAATGGCTGTAATAATGTTTATGAAGTGAAACTTACTTGATTGGCAGATTTCTTTTTCTCTTTTGGATACAGAATCTTATGTGCAAGCTGATCCTCTCGCAGAATGGGATTTTTGGTGATCGCCTCCCTTCCACCTTTAGGCAGAGGTAATGAATACTGCAAACAACACGATTACATAACTAAAAAAATTAAGACATGCACATTCCAAATACATAGATATCTAACACATAAAATAGATACAGCAATTTTACAATTTATAAAAGCAAGGGAACCAGTAATGAATGAGGTAATCCAAATGAAAACACACAGAAAGCATTGGGGATGGAACATTAACAAGAATGGATATGGGCCAAGGATTTCAGAAAAGGATGGAAACATGCATTAAGTAGAAGGCTAACAATATGCCATTATTCTACCACTAATATTTGTGATGCATCACAGTAAATATTAGCAGGCACTTCATATTCATTTGACAAATTGTGCCACATTATTTTACTCTAACCATCCATTCACATTATATCTGAAAACAAACAGAATACTTAGAAAACTGGCACCACTTCAACAATGTAAAGAGGCAAGAAGGGCAAAGACTGTGTTGTTGATTGTAGTGTAATTTTCCGTATCTTGACCTTAGGCTGTCACCAACAACTTTGGAAGTTGTCACCAACATGCTGCCAAGGTTACAAAGGTTTGCAGATGCAGGCGTACATGAGGTGCACGTATGCAGCAAGCTCTCCAAACTATCCAAACTATCAGAATACTTAGAAAACTGGCACCACTTCAACAATGTAAAGAGGCAAGAAGGGGAAAGACTGTGTAGTTGATTGTAGTGTAATTTTCTGTATCTTGACCTTAGGCTGTCACCAACAACTTTGGAAGTTGTCACCAACATGCTGCCAAGGTTACAAGGGTTCGCAGGTGTGGGGGTACATGAGGTGTGAGTATGCAGCAAGTTCTCCAAAATATCAAAATATGGGTGCACTATGATATCAAAATTAAAACATCGCTTGAAAAGTGAAAGATCAGATTATCACCAAACTTATCAAATCAGATGTATTATATGACATTAATAATTTATCACATTATCATTGAGTTATAGAATTTATATCATATTATTTATATCCTTATATCATTGATATATATAATGTATATCATATTATATATACCCATGCATCAATATGTGTCCTAACAAGTTGTTGGTTAACACGCCACACATGAAACTGCATGTTTTTTATTGATATAAGATGGCGCCATTAACATTATGAGACACAATTTGAACATTTCATATTCAACAAGGGAATCAAAATCTTCCAATGATACAAAAGTATTGGTTGGATGAATACAAGTGCCACTACCAAAACAGGTGTCATTTTGGGTGCCCATTGGTTGAATATTAGGCTTGAGTTCTCATGATGGACAAGACCCTTCTTGTTACTTCAATACTTGCTCAGAACATGACTATTTTCCCCATCCTACATTAATGACAAACTGAAAAGATTATCTTTCACAGAAATTGGAGAAGGCTAGGGTTCCTCAACATTTTAATTCCAAGGATTGTTCTGAACTGGTGCTTCCCCAAAACAGCTTGGTCTGAATAAGACTTGATAAGAAAGGTTTTGTGGACCCATTTCTCATGCACTGTCTTCGATGCCTGCTTACACTTTCTCCTTTACTGTTGCCCGAAGTTAATAGCATCTTTCTCTGATTTATTTTATTTTCCTTCCATTTGTGCATTATATGCTCTCTTTTGGTACCTAACTGATCTAACCCTCAAAGGTTAGTCCATAATCTGATGATCCATCATTCTACATGTGAAGCAATGGAATAGTCAAATAATTAACTGGTTCTAACTCCGCCAAAATTTTAATTTTTTCTGAACTACTGATGGTCAAGTCTCTACATAAATCTTCCTCCAAATGCGCCTCTAGCATGTGAAAAGTCCTAGGATCTTTCGTTCTTAGAATATTAGTTTATTGGCAGACTTGACATAGAGCTTCATGATGTGTTTGATGACATAACCTGCATATGGAATCAAAATCCACAAAGGCAAACAATTGTTTAGACATGGTCTGGGGATCAAGCTTGCCCCTCCACTGCTCAAAGTACTCTCTAAAACAAAAGTCGTATTCCAAGCCCCATGGGCAAGAACCATCTTACATCTTTAAAATTCACTTGAAACTTTGAAAGTACATCCTGCCAAGAATAAATGTGTCTCAACCACACGATCCTTAAAACAGTGATTTTCATAAGAAAAAGAAAATCGTCAATAGTGTTATAATTGTCTTGGCTAAATTTTCTGAGAAAGGCCAGAAAAATATTCTTAACTGTTGCACAAAAACTTTCTGAACAAAAATTGGTGCCTCCCTCAAAATTGCAGTTTGAAGGGTAACTGCTTTAGTAAACTCCATTGACCTACCAATAGCAGAAGAGATTATTTGAACAACCAAACATCTCCTAATTTATTGGCAGTTGCAATATGAAGCCCATCACCACTGGCACTATTATGTTTCGAAGATTTGGCCCTAGTAAATGACATTATCTAAGTCCCCCTACCACTCTTCTTATTATACTCCCAGGTTTTCTAACCATTTTTTATCTGCATCAATGAAGTTGGTTGATCCCCAGTCAAAATACTTTTCTCAAGATGTATGGAACGTGATTGTGTTTATTTAAAAACTTGGGCCACATCATTATCAAGGACAAACAGCTTAATATCATAGTACTTTTACCATAGAATTTGTGTCCTCTTGACTTCAGGTGAAATTGGGGTTGATAGATTAACTGCAAAAAAACAAGCACCGCTGTAAGAGTTTTAGGTCACTTGAAACTTGGCATTATTGCTCAATCCCAATCACCTTGTCTTGAATGGAAACAACAAGGGATCCTTCTCCCCAGTTATGCCCATTCCTGCATATCACACTGATCTCAAGTAGCCAGTGGTTACCCTGCTTCATTTGTTATTTATGAACAGCGAGGTTTATATTTGACTTTATTGTTTAACTTTGATTGTTGATCACTTCCACAATGACACTAAATGGAACAAGCATGATGATCTTAAAGAGTGGTTCTTTCCAAAATGAAGTGCAGTTTTTGAGATTCTAAATCTTTGATTGCTTTGGCTACAAAAAGAACATGGTTAATTGTTAGATTTGAAAGACGGGTTAAGGTACACTGAATATGCAATGCACCCAAAAAAAAAGCTTGCATACCGAAATCTCTCATGAGGATGGATACAACAAAATGAGGTACAAAGTATCCTTCATATTATAATATTCAAGGCTTTCAAAGCAACAACTGAGAAGCCTGGATTCCTACTCCTTATCTCTAACATTGACCTCATGCCCTCTTTATAGGGAAAAACAATGAGGAGCAGATGAGCAACAGACCAATCAGGTGAGTTCTCATGGATCACTAATTGTAACCATTCATTACTTGTGGACAAGGATGAACCATGACCCTAGATTAGTTATGTTTAAGTATGAACCATAAGAGTAGATCAAAAGGATAAGTACAAACCATGACTGTTGATATTGGGGTCATGTAGGGAAAAAATAGACCACATGAGGAAAGCATCCATGCCATGACAAAGTAGGCCACACATTGAAAATTAGACATGCTAGGACAAAAAATCATTCATGACAACACAAGAAAGACTGACAAAATCATCCATGCGCAGACAAAATCATCCATGTCGTGAAAAGACCCAAGGTTACACTTAACTTGGAAAATGACCCAAGTTAAGCTTGCTTGGTATATATAACTTGAAAAGTAACCCAAGTTAACCTCAATTGGTGTTAACGAGATTTTCAACCATATGTCAACTAATCCTATGCTGATTAAAAACCACACACCAAAATACACAATCTACACTACACTGGCATATAAGTCAAGTTTGTGCTTGAAAGTCTCACCCGAGACACGGAAAGAACACTTGAAACCTCATATTATGACTCTATGAGAGTATTGCAAATATCTAGCACAAGCACTAAGCATAGCATGAACAACTACTCAAATAGAAATCAACCATAAACATCCATCAACACATTCAGATCATGAACGAAACCATCAATATTTATATGCAAGAAGTATACATCGTATTCAAGATACAGCAATAAACATGCACTATGCACTACAAAATACAGCATATTACAAGAGGTTATAGGCTCATCTTCTGTTAATACCTTCAAACCCTAGCTTGAAACCCTGAGGTCTTCTTCTCTTTTCAGATCCTAACTATAGCTAGGTAAAAAGTCACCACACCAACGAAAAGTCTAATTCAGTCGGTAAAAATTTGTCAAAATAAGGAACAAAGAGGTATTTATAGAATTCTCAAACAGCCTGGCACAACCAGTTGTCACACGAACATTCCCTAGATTTCTTTTTGAATTCCTTAGAGCTGTGTGGTTGTCTCTTGGCTGGCATGTACTTGTTGGTTTCAGAACCTCCCCTTGCTCCCCCAATCGCCAGCATTATCCCTGAAAATCTGCTGCTTCTTTTATTCATTCCCCAAAACGTGTCCATACATTCATTTTTGTGCTAAACAATCACTTTGCACCACATGTCTCACTCCCACATGCTCAATGACAGGACTTAGTTTATACACCTTTCGTGAGATCAACCTTTCCCCACACTAAAAAAGTTGGGTTTCTTGTGTTCCTTCCTTAGGAAAATGATTTATGCATGGGTATTTTGAGTACTTTTCCTTGCAAATGGGTTTTTAATGCTTCCCAATTTCTCCAGCAGCATCAACTTCAATTTTCTCTACTCATGCTTCTTTTATAGCCCCTCTCTTTTCTTGTGTTGTTCCTCCAACAAAACCAATTTCTACACAGTTTTCTCTTTTTGTATAACATTTCACCTTGAAGTCCTCAAACTTCTGGATCATCTTGTCCTTTTTCTTCCACAGTTCCTTACTTCAACACCCTTGGAATCAGGCAATTTAGCTCTAAGTGCCTTGTTTCTACAAATTCATGAGCTACCTCAAAAGTCGAATGTACTCCTTTAGCATCCTTACATGCCTCTTGGAGTGTTTCTTCCTCTGTATCCATCACTGCTTCAATCTCTTCCCACTCTACATTGCTCAACTTTTTGCATAGGTCTTCTTCCACTAGTCCTGTTGCATTGTATGATTGCACCTTGGAAAAGCTACACTCAACTTCTCTAAAGAGTTCATAACATCTACATACATTTCGAGAAGTATTTGCAGGTGTTTCTCTTGAACCATTTTAACCAAGTCCACCAGACCCTTCTTCCATTGGTTGCGCTCACGTCGTATCTTGGCTTCATTCTCCTTTGCCATCCTGATTTGCTCTCTAAACCTCTTCTCGAGTGTCTTTGTGTCAACACTCCTCCGCACATGGTTGGCCAACATCTTAACAAGTGCACACCCCTACAGTTCATTTGTGAATGTTTGTGGGTTGCACATCATCACTTCTTTTGTCACTTGGCCACCATCATGACTCGTTATGTTTCCTACCAATACAATGGGTACTTCAAAGCAAAGATCTCCCCACAGTTTTTTCTACAAGACCTCCAAATCCCTTGATGTAGACCTTTTCAAAAGTTCCTCCTCACTTCCCCCTAAATGAGAGAGCTAATATAAGTTATAAGTGAGTGCTTTCACTCCCATTAGTGTGTTCCTTGTAGCTCTTCATCTTCTCTTTTTGTGCGTCCCTAGGCTTTTCAAATGCTTCTTTTTGTAGTGCTGGAGAGTCCAAGTCTATATGTATTTGTAGTCCTCTAATGTTAAACCCTAGATCCTCGGTCATCCATAACAACTCTCCTTCACTTTCACTTTCAGATTCCTCACTCGCCTCCTCTTCCTTTGCTCCCTTCTATTTCTTTTTGGCCATTGGCTTTGGTGGAGGCTTGTTCTTCAATGGCATATTCTTTTAACTCCTTGTCTTAGGACACACCTTAGGTCAAGGAGTAATGGTCTTCTTCGGTTTCAACTTCTTCCTTGGGGCCTCAAACCCCAATTATGGAACAATCACTACATCTACATCTCCAACAAGAATTTTTGGCTTGCCTTTCTAGAAGGCAAGCTTCAACATGCATTTCACACAAACCTTTTGTCCTTCCACCTCCACAAAAAAATCATCGTAGACCAACAAATCCAAGCTATCATCCTCAAAATCATCATCATTAGACACCACATTCTTGTCTTTGAGCATGATTTCCCTCTTAATACATGTTGACATCCAACTTGGCAACATCAACAATTTTGCATTGCACTCCCTTTATCCTATCCAACACACTCCAAATATCGGGCATAGGCCAAAAATGGCATAACCATCCGTTCTCTCCATTTCTCATCTATCCCTCTTACTCGGGCTAGAGTATTATGCACTAATATGCAAAATTCAACATGGTCATTATACTCTTCCACCAATTCCTATGTCGTTTATTGTCCATTTCCAAATACTTAAATGATGTTTGATGATGCAAGGGCATCATTACCAGGGTTAGTCTAGGCTTATAGTAATCAAATTTTGGTTTGTTTAGGTCCTTAGAGGTGTCTTTGAGTCATTCTTGGTGTCCTTTAGGCTCTAGGGATTCAAAATTTTGAATTAGGAGGTTTCCCTCCATTTTGCCTAATTTGAAATTTTTAAAATGTCTAGAGACACTTTTGGCTTTCTCATTGGGTGTAGGGAGTCTATTAGCAATTCTAGCATGTATATAGGTTGTTCTCGTCTTTTTATGTTTTGGAGCCTCATTTTGGGTTTAAGGTGGTGTATAAGCTCTTAAAGCTTCATATAAGCTCCTTCTTGTCAACTCAAGACTCCACATGTGACCTTGTGCATGTATCATAAGGTGGTTACATGAGAGCAATTCGAATGGGGAAAGTATAAAAGGACATTGTAACTGTTTTATCATCATTGATCAATCAACACAACATTTTGGAGCTCCAAAAGTTCAAGGGTTATAGCTTTCTGTTCTCTTTCACAGTTTAAAGACTGTATGGTTAGTTTCAAGCAATGTATGACAGTTAATGTGCAAGACATTGATGGAACAGGAAGGTAATAGTTTACTTTTGTGTGTGTATATGAACATTGATGGAGGACTGATGTTATTGTGATCATAAGAAGTTGTTAGAGATTTGGGAAAATTGTACCAGGGGTTTTGTAAAAACTTGTTTCAGTGTCTTTTAGGGTGGACCAAGACAATTTCCAGTAAGAGAGGGTGACTTAGGGGTGTGATCAGGCAGATTAGAACGAGTTCCAAGTTTGGAAGACTAAGTTAAGGACATAATCATCTTTTCTTCTTCGAATAACCCTCACTGTTAACCAAACCCTGACTTATATACACAGAGCAGGGTATCTTGAGGAGAGTGCACGTGAATCAGGGAAGATTGAAGCTTTCTGGTAAAAGGATGAGTTTCTAAACATTTGTACAGATATCCTTGAAGAAGTTCTAGCCTTGGAAATTCAATATAGCAAAATTGGAGGGAGGCATTGCTGTCACGGGCTCACTGTACATTCACAGTTAGGGTTTATAGAAAACAGTATGTTTTAAGGGTTAAAACACTAACTCAGGGGACAAAATTTAGTCCAAATAATCTACATAGTCTCCCAACTCAGAATGGAAAGGTATTTAGCAAAATTTTGATCTTAACTGAGTGTTCTTGATGACAGTTTCTTGAAGGTCCTGTAGCATGCCTTTAGAGACCTAATGGAGGTCTGAGAAAAAGAAGTTTGTGAAGATTTTCCTGAAGGAAAGAGTCCTGATTTTTGTAGCCTTTAAGTTGACCCAAATTGATACTTGAATTACAATTTTTTTGGGGAAGAAATTCTTGGAATTAGAAGTTGTATCAAGATTTGTGTGGGGACAGGGCTGGTAGAAGAAAGCTAGGCTTGGAAAGGTAAGTTGTGAAGGAAACACTAGTGCCTTCAGGAGTTGGGTTAAACAAATTCACCCACACCTTGAACCTCAAAAAGGGTGCTCAAAACTTCTAGTATCTTTCTCAAAGACCCTGTGGAACCCTCTATCTCCCACCATTCCATTGGCAATGTTCTCAAGAAGCCCAAATTGGCAATTTTTGCAAAAAGAGAGTAAGATGATCAATTCT
This sequence comes from Taxus wallichiana var. yunnanensis, assembly GCA_018340775.1. Taxonomy (NCBI): domain Eukaryota; kingdom Viridiplantae; phylum Streptophyta; class Pinopsida; order Cupressales; family Taxaceae; genus Taxus; species Taxus wallichiana. Next base: position 74,951,767 of record CM031241.1, on the reverse strand, counting down.
TGAGCTTCCAAGGATCTGAGTGACTGAGATAGGTTGGATGAAGGATAAAAACATGTTTGTAGCATTTAATGCACTAATTTGAGCCAGAATTGCAGGTTTTTGATGTTTCCTAGTATTGAGAACAAGTTACAATTGCAAGACTTGGACTAAGTTGAAATTGATTATCTAATACATCTTGTTGAGAGTGTGTAGATCCTAGATGTTCTGCATCATTTGAGTACCATTCAGGCATTTTCTCCTTGTATACAGAGCTCGTAGAAAATTTACACTAGTGTGTTCCATACCTTTCTGCAGTCATATCACCCTCAACAGATACTCCAAATGGTAAACCCTCAGGAATCCCAACTTTCACTATTATCAATAATATCAGGTATAGCCAAACATGAAAATTCCACCGCGTCCGTGCATACTCCACTGAATTTATCACTTCTTCAACAACAAATTTGGCGAAATTACCCTGGAACTTGTCTTTGCCAATATTATAGGCAAGGTTATTGATTTCTTGTGATGTAGAATTTATTCAATTTGATGCAGTTGACTTCATGGTGATCATTTGTGCAGCTAACCTTGTCGGCTTATGAGCAATTTTGTTGATCTTCCTCATGTAATCTCCCTTTCCCACTTGCAAGCCTACAATTGTCTGTTTTTGCTCTTCAACAGATCCACATGACACACACACGTCAATGCCATCGTTTGCTAATCCGCTAACTCGACTTATGCTTGCTCCATCAATTTTCCTCATTCTCTCATCACAACATGTGTGGTCTCCGTGGGTACATGAAATGGCCCACTTTACCAACTCCTCCGGCTTCTCTAAGTGTGGCAAATAATTTAGGCCAACACCCCTATATCCTGTAAATACTTCGCAATTATTGAGTCATTCTTCCACATAATTCCTTAATTTTGTAGAGATAATCCTTTTATACCTACCCTTTAAGTAGTTGAAATCTTCCATTGTGCATTTGTACACCATAGTGGTTACTTCACCAACCAAAGACCCTTTTGGAAACCCCATTCATGGTGTTTCGAAGCTAATTTTTGCCTTTTTCTGTTGTGGCTTTTTTTTCTTCTCCTCCTTTTCTTCATCAACATCCCTATGGCTTTATAAACTTCTCACCAATTACCCCGCAGATCAAACCTCCACCCTTATCTAATTCTTGCTCTTCAACTTCCTCTAATTCGACTCTAATGGCTTCTCCTCAAACCTTGACTCGAAATGAGTCGTAGCCTAGCCTTCCTAATATAGCCTAGCATACATTTAGCTCACCCATGAACTCTTAGCCCACTTGCATTAGCCCTAATTTTCCCCTTCCAACAATCATGTGATGTCATCCCCACTTTTAATGTTGTTGTTTCAAACTTGACTTTTCTTGTTTTTCTCTTCTCTTTGTGCAAAACCATCATTCCAACTTTCTCGATTTCCCTTTTTGCATGGTACCTACAAAAATTCCAACTGAGTTACCCCAAAAACCAAGATGTCTAACATGAAAACCAAAAAAATTGGCCCCACTCGACTCACTCGACCGGATTTACAAACTGCAAGTGCAAATTTCTACATAACCTCTTTAGCACATCTCTCCTCAAATTTAAACAACGTCCTCTTGCACAAAAGTTTTAAATCGTGTAATAGTCCATGTTTCACCCTTTCATATTCCGACTTATCAAGCCATGTACCTTTTCCTTTGTGCACACAATTGATGTTCATGGTCTCACCCATGCTTAGGCTATGAATGATATACTCTTAGTCTTAAAATATTTTGCATACATTTACATATAGATACAAATAAAAACTCACTTATTTGCATAAAGCAAATGTCAGAAAAGAAAACATGTGTCTATCGAAAAGAAATCCTAGAAAGCAAGAAATATTTTTGGTTTGGTGATTTCTAGATTTCAGTGTTATAATCTTTGAACAAGGCTTAAGCCTAATCTTGTTGAAAATACTTGGTAACATCACTTCATCCAATTTCTTTTACTTGAATGCACCAATGTCCAATATGTGATGGATAATGAAAGGACACATCCATTGTATATGCAGCTTCCCTGGGGAGTTGTTCATACCTTGAGTCAAACAACACTTTGCTACCTATGCATAGCTGTTTTGTCTTTATATGCTTATCATGCAAGCTTTTTTGGCAATTCTTCTCACCCCTTGACTCCACCAAGACAGCAATCTCTTCTTGTCCAACTTCATGATTACATCCCATCTATCATCAATAGAATCGCAGTCATCCAAATTACTTGTGCATGCAAGGTGCAAGATTGGCACCAAAACTCAACCGGAAACACCGCCTCTCATCCATATACCAATTGAAATGGCATATATTTGTTCAACCTTTTACATGTTGTGCAAGTAGGCCCATAAAACCGCAACTCGGTCATCCAATTTATTTTGCCAACAATGCAAATCTTAATAAGTTTCATTTCCAAAAGAAATTGAAGGTTTTGATCATGTTGTTCACTTGCAGATGATAGTGTGTAGTCTTGTGATGCGTAATCATAAATTCTTGCAATAACACAAGCATCATTTTTGCAAGGAAATGAGCACTTTGTCACATGTTAGACTTAGCAAAAACCCATATCTTGAAATCTTGTTTTCTTATGAAATTCATGTTGTCGTAACTAAAGTACAATATCTAGTCAACACTACTTCTACCCATCGTGTTAAGTAATCTACAGTCGTCATAACATACCACGCACAAGTCGTTCCTGCAAGTGGATTTAATGATTCCTACACTACCACCAAAACTAACGACGTCTCATCTCTCTTATTTAGTTTACCCACTCTTTGGCAAATATCACATTGGAGTGCATATTCTTTGGCATCTTTAAACACAATCAACCACCATAATCCTATGAGCAAGATCTTTTATGTTGTAGCCTCCCCTACATAGTGACCTTCAACAATCCCCTCACGACACTCTCCAAGTACATCTGCATATTCATGCTCCATTACACATTTGCACAAAACCTCATCACAACCTAACTTGTATAATTTTCTACCAATGAGTTGATATGGCGCAACTCTTACTACTAATTGCTTCTTTTGTAACGATGGCCATCCTTCAAGTGCCGTCCCAAATGTCAAGAACGCAATAATTTTTGCCATCTCTTCTAGCACACACAAAATCCAAAATAATTGTGTTTGGCAAATCGTCTTCAATAGGTCATGTAGTTAGTCAAGTAGTGATTCACAACAAATGATTCAGCCCGCATTTCACCTTTTGGGCTTCATGACCACCAAAAATTGAAATTTTTTAAATAACACCATCCACTAGCACATTCTCCCATGCAATACCAATTTGTTCACCAAGTACATTAATGTCTCATGGTTTGTGCATAACACAAACAGATTAGCCAAAAGAATAGCCTAAACTTTTGCAACGCACACACCATTCTCAATGCCTCTTTCTATTGTTGTGTATTTTTTTGCATTTAAAAATTTCCTACTTGCAAAATAAATGGGGTGGTCTATCTTCCCTTCACACGGTTGCGCAAGAAGTGGGCCAATTGCCATTACAAACGCATCCACATGCACATCAAACGGTTTTTTCCAATCCAAAAACGTAAAATCACCACACTAGCAAATTTCTCTTTCAAAGTATCAAATGCCCCTTCTTGTGCATAAGTCCATAGAATGGACCTTCCTTTCTCAACAACACTTCCAACAATTGTACGATGTGTGCAAACTTTCTTATGAACTTGCGGTAGTATCCAAAATGGCCAAGAAGCGCATGGACATCCTTTTGGGAGCATGAAGCCTCCAACTGTTATACAATTACAAACTTTGCAAGATCAACTAACATGCCATCTTTGCAGATGGCATGTCCCAACAAAGTCCCATAAGGTTGCGCAAAATTCCATTTCTTAAGATTCAAAGAAATATGGAGCTGCCAACGCCATTCAAACATCAAGTAGAAATTCTCATGATGGTCCCTCATTAGATCATAAACCATCTAATCATCCACATACACTACCAAAAATTGTGTATAAAATCTTTAAATGTTTCTACTACAATGCATAAAAATACATCAGTGCATTCTTCAAGCCAAATGGCATGACATTATAACAAATGATATCCCCATTCCATAGCAAACATTTATTTACCTTATCCTCTTTTGCAATGTGCAATTCGTGATAACTGGAAATCCATTAGTAAAAGAGTAAATCACAACCCGCAACTCCTTCCAAGTAAAGCGAGTATTGAAAGGATCTTGCACACATGCATCATTCAACATTACGTAATCCACGCATACACATCCTCTTCCATCCTTCTTACTAATCACCATCAAACTTATCCAATCCAACTCCTTAATAGGAAATACCACCCATGCGTCGATCATCTTATCGATTTCTTTCTTTACCTTCGCACATTGGTTTGGATTCATTTTATCTCACAACTTGATACGCATCTTCCCTAGACTTCGATGCAACCCTTCATCTCAAGATAGGTTTTGGGAATAAGTCCTTATACTCTTTTACTAGCCCTACAAGGAGAGGAAACTCAATATCACCCCAATAATCTCCTAAGCTTTCCATACAAGGGTCCTCCCTCAATTCCTATACTCACATCTTTAAGCAGTGCAGAGGTTGATTATAATATTTTGTTGGATATTTTTGCGTAGACTCTACAACTCTTTCTCCCTCAATGGTTTCCATGTTCAAATATCAATCTCGTCGGCTATCTCCATTGGTCCCTTCATACATCAGCTATCCCTTGAGATAGTCTTAGTGTGGGAAGTTGTACTTCCCAAGCTAATATGTTATTGCATCCTTGTTGGAACTTACGCACCAAAACAATCCTCTTCGTCATGGATTTTCCTTAACCAATCTTTCCTAGTGTGTGTCCTTATGAAAGACCGGTTCTTTAATCATTTTCAATGGCTCAATCAACTCCTATGTTATTTTGCATCAAAACTAAATGTTATCTTAGAATCATCCTTAATAACCTCCCAATCCGTAATTTCCCTCATTTCATTGTGTAGGTACCACCTACGAGCCCAAATTTCCAACGCCCCATAGAGTGCACGCACCCATAACTAGATTGGTATCAAAAATTCCCTTAACATCCAAATTGCTTCACAAGCCTTCAATTATTCACCAGGATCAATATTTCCCGCATAAATTGAATGTCCTCTCTTTACATTACTTCTCTCGAACCTAGTACACATATCCTCCTTGATATGCACCCACCCCAGTAAGATATGATCTTTGTGTGGTTCACCAAAGAATGGCAATATCCTGCGTAGTATGAGCCAACACAACCCTTTTATTTTCCTTCAACAGATAAACCTCTAAATCATTCACATACACCTACACATAAGTGGATATATCATACTTGGGCAACTTATCTTATATCTCCCAGGGGAAAACTAATATTACAAGCTTCGTTTCTATTATGGGAGTTACGTAGACCTTAGGTGTGAGGGGAGATTCCAGACGAAGTGTCTTGCTTCCTATTAGGATCTCTAACCTGGCTCCTCCGACCCTACAAACTCACCGGACAACATAATCAGATATCTCACATTGATCGATAATGCCTCAAATGATTCCTCCACTTCGAGCATGATGGATACATTCAGTGAGATTTGCCTCCAATCTTCATTGGCACATGCTCTTGGGGTTTTTGTTTGCCCCTCATTAATATTTGTATTAGTTTCTTCACCACTTGTGTTAGTGACACAATGCTCTATTTTGTCTTTGCACTTTATTTCTCTATTTCAACTCTAGATTTCTCTTCCTAGAACTTTCTATTGTTAATGGTTGTATCCTTCAATCTCATTCAGTTCTTTTTGGTCATTTGTGGACATTAATATAATTTCTTTCTTTCTTTCTACTTATTCTTGTTACTCTTTTAACTTGTAGTGTTATCTTGAAACCCACTTCATAGTCCCCTTTGGTGGGTTTTGCATCTGATTTTCTACGCTCCACTTTGAACCGGATTTGATTGTAACTTATGCCACTTTATCGCTCCCGCACATTTCCGGCCAATTTCTTCATAGTATTCTAACACTCATCTTTCAAATGCAACACTTGTAATATCTAAACAAACTACTTTGCCAATCCACCTTTTTGTCTTCTTGTGGGTCACATTATAGATACTCCTTATCGCATGGTCACATTATAGATATCTGCTTATCAATATCACCTCTCAATATCCACCTTGTATGTCTCTATATCACTACCCTCTAACCACTATTCTCAAAACACATTACCCTCTGCTTAAACCTCATCTTTGTGTGATTATCATAGCAAGGGCATCCCAAAGAACGCAGAGAGCTATCTATCTTCGCAATCTCTATCACTTTGAAATCCACAACCAACTTCACACCCATAATGTTTAATTTGCATCCTTCAAATGCCCAATAGGGCTAATTTTTGTTATCAAAAGACTAGTAGTAGGTCACCACATAGGACTTACTAATCTCTTCCATGCATCCTTTGTAAGAATATCTATCAAGACATTGTTTATATCCCGGCCATTTATTTGTGCTTCTAGCACCAACTCCTTGTCATATACATTGTGATCCTACAAGCTCACAACACCTCCATCGTGCCCCGATCCCCACACTTTGTTGAAGCCATGTCTTCAACAAAGGTAAAATTTTGTCTTGATTAATCATTGCAAATATTTTTGTTAACTTGACCACTTCCTTAGAAGTAGGACTCTTCGCTCGTGCGCTGCGTGAACTTCGTCTTGCAACGTTTGTATCATTTCCTACACACAAATCAGCATTGTCTTGTACCCATAGCATCCAACTATTGCATGGGCCGAACAAACTTAGCTTGTGTAGTTACCCCACTTGGTGTTGTGATGTTCACCTTGGACTCCACTTTATTCTCTAGTGCAACTTCCTTGCACTTCACTCTTTTCCTGGTGGGCTAACTTGGCCATACGCGTGCAGCCTTTTGTTGCTTTCTCACTCTCCCGAATTTGCCTTACCCGATTAGGACATTCTTCAATCTTAAGCCCCTCATTCGGCAGCACACGCAAGTCAAAACTTCAAATGTTCCCCCTTGTAATGGTCCATAGATCCGTACTTGTAACAAGATCCATGGAAACGTCCTCCACGCTACCACCTCTTTGGCCAAACAATCTTCCCCCATACGCCTAACTCGTGTTTGAAAATGCAGAGAGCTCCCTTGCCTTGTCTCCTATTCCAAGTCTCTCACATCTCTTCAATACCTCCACAATCAATAATATCATGTGTATCATTTTTACACACCTTACACCAAGCGATCTTCACTCTCTTGGCACATTAAAAATAAGAAAATCTCGTGTTTCAAGATCCTCGTGACAAACATCACAAAGACAACTTCACCAATCCAATTATGTGACGAATATAATCTCCCCTTGTATGTCCACTCACATTGCATTGATGTAATACTTCTCAAACTCATGCATGGTTTGACGATCGATGTTAGTTTCTTGTAATTGTGTCGCCATCGTTGAGATTTGAGCTTCCAAGAATGGGCTAACTCTCATATCAAAACTTCCAACTAATTCAATGCAAAGGCAACGTCCGTAACCTCATGTGGATCTTTGAAGTTCTTCGTAGCTAATTGCCTTTCAAACGAAGCAACAATCAACCAACAAATCACAAATCATGTTGCAGCAGATGAATTTCATATGAGATTTTGCAAAGCAAAGTCTTGAAATGCACATCACATGCATGTGCACTCCTCGTCAATTCCTACTACACCTCTTTCAATGCAAAAATTCTCTCTTTCTCAAATTCAAGAATATGAAACTCCTTCAAATACATTGTTCCTTTAACGCATCAAAAATCCACATTTGTTTGATTAGGGTCATACTTTCAATACCAAGTAATGTGCCGCCATATCAAACAATGTCGTCTCAAACTAACTCACCTTCGCATCGGTGAGAAAATATGATTCACTCGCCACGCATTTCGCACTTTTGTACATTGTCCAACGCATTCTCATTCCCATGGTATTCGACAGTTTCATCATCACATCATAAAACATTTGTGTATACGGAACAAAAAAGAACTACTCATGTGCAGAATTCACAAACAGCCCTCCCACAAAAACCACAAGCATAGCCAATCTTATACTTCCTTCAATAGCATTCAAACTTCCTACACCACCGGGATTCATCTTTCCTTGCACAATATCCACTAGTTTGTGTGATAACAATTCCTCGCTCGAATTACACTTCTTTAAAATTCTACAAATTGTAACCATCTTGTGAAAATGTCTATTTCCGAAAAGAGTAACTTGTGAAAGTCATTGGCCTCTAGTGGGGTCGGGTTAAAGAGACCCAAATCCTATGCTTTCTTTTCCACTCCTATGTAGTCTCCCTCCATCCACATCAATGTACCTCTCATTCAAAGAAACCTCACTACGCAAATCTTCATAGCTAGAGCGTGTTCCACAACCATGCAAGTTTGTCTCGTGCCTTTCCCCTCCTCTAAGGTTTTGACAACATTTGCAAGACAAACTCCTCTCTCCAAGAGTCCACGACATCAACCTCATTGGGGTCGCCTTCCACATCCTTATACGGCCTATCCTCTTTGAGGATGAAATCCTCCATTTCTCAACATAATTTGCACAAATGGTCTCAACTCCAACTCTACCATCATCTAGCCCTCGCATGTCACAAATCAGCCAACCATTCCGAGGTTTCAACACAAATTGACAAAAATATTCACAAAACTCGAGAGCTGACCCCATCCTTCCAGCTATGCATTGGCTCGCATAAGATCCTCACAACCAATGCTAATGAGATTCTACCAAAGTGGAACCATGTGTCAATGTGATTTTTACCATGTCAATTAATCCTTTGCGAGCGAAGAAACCACGTAACAAAATACATAATCTACATTATGTTGGCATATCAGCCAAGCTTGAGCTTGAAAGTATCACCAAACGTGTAGAACACCGGAAATCTCATACTATGAGAGCATAGCATGAACAAGCTACTCAAGTAGAAATGATCCATAAACATTTGTCAAAACACTCAAATCATGAACGAAAACATCACTATCTCATATATACAATAAGTATACATCATATTCAAGATTAACTATAAACATGCGTTGTGCTACAAAATACAACATATTAAAAGAGGTTACAGGCTCATCTACCATTAATAAGTTTGATCCCCATCTTGACACCCTAAGATCACATGCTCATTTACCATTAATAAGTTCAAAGCCTAGCTTGGCACCCTAAGATCTTCTATCTTTCCAAATCCTAACTGTAACTAGGTCAAAAAGTCACAACAAAATGTCTAAGTCGATAAAATCTATCAAAAAGAGGAACAAGGAGGTATTTATAAAATTTGCAGACAACCTAGCATAGCCAATTGTCCTCCAATATTCCCTATATTCCTTTTTGAATTCCTTAGAGTTGCATGGTTCTCTTAGTTGGCATGGACTCATCAGTTTTCAGAACCTCCCCTTGCTCCTCTGTCGCCTGCATAATCCTTGATAATCCGTTGCTGCTTTGATTCATGTGCCGACACATGTCCATACTCAATGAAAGGACTTAGTAGATGCGCCTTTTAGGGGATCAAGATTTTGTATATACATGCAAACTAACATTAACCATATCATTTACTATGAAATGAACCATTTTCATCCCCCAAACACATTTTATATTGAAGATGGGAGATTGTTAAATATTCCTATAGCTTCAACACTTGGATACAAAATCATGAATATGTCGTGTTTGTGAGGATCTAAAATGTTGCATGTACTTAACGCAATAGAATCTAGATTTCACATCCTTGTTTAGTAGTTTTCCAAATTGTGCTCATCCTCCCATTCTTATTGACAGTAATATTTGCCATGTCACCTTTCTCAAATGAAAGACTTGACTACCTTACAGTGATGTTTCAAAAACCCCAACACTTGATTAAAAGACTTTTAAGTGCTTCAATCAGTAAAAGGATATCCATGTTGCACCTACCAATGCTTCCCGCATAAAGATACCTGGTACCCCTATTATTTTGATTTTGTGCTAGATTTTCAATGTCTTTAACTGCAGGTAAACAATTAACTTTCTAGTACCAGAGAATATGAACTTGACGAATATGAATCGTAAATAGTTTTCTCCCAATCCTCACAATTTAAGGAGATCAATGTCCAAAACGATTGAAGATTTCCCACAATGTTTCAAGGAGACATCAGAACAGTCTGGAACATGTATTTTGTTTGTTTCGGAATGATGACGATAGGTATTTTCAAAAGCGTTTAATGCAGAGACTTCAGCTTTCATAAAGGAAATCCAAAAGACGCACTCCGATCCATGGAGATCCCAATAGAGCTCTACCAACAGCACACATCCATCTTAATATGGATCTGATATGTGTCAATAGGTAACCAAAAGACTCGAGGTACCAATCCTACCAAAACATAAGTGTATGAACATAGGATGAGCACCTCAAGTCTTTTAGATACTTCCCACAACATAAGTGTAAGAACATAGGGATGAGCACCTCAAATCTTTTAGATACTTTGTAGAACATCAAATGAATATTAAGATGGATCTGTGCGAATTTATGTATCATGAATTAGAAAAAGTAACAATGCACGCATGTAGCCAAATGTTATAAAATAATAAAGCAAACTTCTAATAAAATGATCAACATGCTACCTTTAAGAAAAGTTGGATTTTATGCTTCTCATTTTATTTAATATTACTACTATTGTTGAGACCTACATATCTATAAAAAGGTAGTCTCTCAATGTTCTTCATACATCCATCTGTCCACCCACACACACCTAAAGTCCAAGTTCGTGTGGCATGTAGAATGTGCCTCTTGGCACAAACAAAGGATGGCAATCTTACTTGCAGTTATGGATCTGTCTCTCTGCAAGAATCAACTAGATCAATTAGTCTTAAGCTCACATACAGTTTCCACTAGTTCTCTATGGGAAGCCAACAAGGGAGACCTAAAGAATAAAGTGTTTAGGTAGAGCCTTCCTTTCTGTAGAAACCAAACAAGAAAAGAAGAGGTTTCTGTCAGCTACGTAGACAAAACTCTGATATCTTAATTGCTCACGAGGCTTTTGTAATTAGAAATCATCATCTCATAAATATGCTTTGGGAGCCAACCTCATTCAAAACTTAAGAGTCTAAAACCTGAGAGTTGAATCAAATAGTCTCTACAACATCAATTTTATAGAGTAGGCTTTTCACTGACATGTTCAACTGATCCCCAAATGATTATCCATGTATTAGAAGGTCTTCATTACAAAACAATAAATAAACTAGTGAATTCAAAAAACCAGAAAATATGCAGAGTTCATGAAAATTGGAGACCAAATAGAAATACCTTCTAACATAAAAGGCAAGTAGCTCATGCTTTAGATATACATCATGCTACTCATGATTGTCCAGGAATACTTACCTTCCTAAATCATAAATCATCTTTCTCCCTGGTTGGATTATACACAAAGCTTCTTATTATTGTGTTTTCAAAGCCTTGAAGACGCATCATAATAGGAACAGTAAAGCACGTCATAACCAAGAAGACGATCTGTTGAAACGATGGGGCATGGAGAAGCCAGTTAGAAACAAAGATATTTAATGCAGTTGTCATTCCTAGCCAACAAGATCATGCCAGAGCCTACCCCGGAGGATGGGGTATGCCATACCTTGAAGCTTTACGGTTCAACCAAAGGAAATTCAATTGAAGCTGGTGCTAAAGCAATCATGTCTTACACAAATAGGACTCCACTGTAGCAAAACTCAAAGTTACAATAAGAACCTTACAAGGGCACAAAAACAGGTATCACATTTCTAGATAGTCAAGTGATTTAAATTTGGCACACATCCTTCTTCATGAAGAATCCAAAGTTCAAGACTACAAACCAATGATTGACATTAAAAGCCTCTGAGCGACCAAAATTTCCAGGCATAGAAGACCGACCATATGCCTTGAAGCTTGAGGGCAAATGGTGTGCTTTCCAACAAATGAGAACTAGAACAAGGGTTTCAGTGTCAATTGCATTCTGGAACAACAAAGAACAATTGGAAGATAATGAGTTTTTGTACTGGACTTATGTAAGAAATATCTTCCTTGAGCTACTGATCACAGTTCACTGTGAGGGAGAAGTAAATTGCTTTCCAACAAATGAGTACAACTAGAAGCAGGGATTAAGTTAATGCACCCAGTATGAAATAAAATCAGACAAAAGATAAGTTCCTCGTACTTGGTTTATACAGGACATATCTTACTTGAGCTACTGACCAGGAAACATTGTTAAAAGGGGTATCAGACACAGAAATAAATTGATTTCCAACAAATGACTAGAACTAGAAGCAGGGCTTAAGTTAGAACACCCAATATGTACGAGAATCGAACAAAAAAATGAGTTCCTCGTACTTGGTTTATGCAGTACATATGTTACTTAAGCTACCGACCAGAATTCATTGTTAGGAGTATCAGAAAGAGATTACACATGGTAGAAGGAACAGAGAAACTAAAATTAACCATGAAAGAAAAACTTTACATGTGGTTGACTTAAAAATAAAATTCCCTAGGGGCATCACATTATGATTATATGCCACTGCCAGTGAGTTCTACTCCAAATTTTGCCATTTACAACACAATAATCCACAAGTTGAAAAAAATTGTAGATGACCAGCCTTCATTTCCAAATATATCCCCCTAAACGTGGGATAGTATCTCTTTATTCACATTGATGTAGATTAGAACTTAGAAGCCTCATGGGGGTTTATCACAGTCAAACACCTTACTGCAAAACCCTCACTCTGGGACTCAGAAAGATATACTATGAACAACATCAAATCACTCCCTTCGCTCATCTAAATAGGACCCTTTCATTTGTAATCCTTGGAATTTACCTAAGTTACCGATTCAGTTCCAGTTCAGGTTTGAAGAATCGGATTCGGTGGTACGGCAGGAATTTTTGCCTTGGATACAGCTTGGGTTTGGCCGTACAAAAAAATGTGTGTGTATCTGTGTCTGTGTCTGTGTGGGTATCGTGACACTCAACCACATAGTATTCATATAGAAAATTCTAGCCTAAAAACAGAAAAATCTTCTTTTGTGTTTCACCTAGCTTGTAGGGTTTGAAAATGTTTTCTAATTATATTTTATTGTTAGTTTCTGTTTATTTTTGGGCAAAAATGAAAAATAAAATAAAAAGGCATTTTTGCCTTTGGTTCTTCATGGATTCCGTCCAGATCCGCCATGAGCAGCCCAGATTCGCCCAGTTTCTTTTGATATCTTAATACCTTCCTTCAACACTTGTTCACGATTTATGATTCAATATAAACAAGAAGCAAACTAAGGTGTCCCCTTCATAACTATGCCAACCCAAACCGGGTTTTTAACATACTAACTCTGTTTAGGCAAGTAAAACACAAAACATCACTTTGCACATTTCGACACCCAAGCAGACCAGGGACAACAGCAAGAACAAGTAGTGTGAATTAGTTGAGCTCAAAAACTCAATCAGAAACAGGGAAAGATGGGTCAGGTGTGCAGCTCAAGAAAATAGATTAAAATTACTAGATGTGCATATGTATTATAGATTCAGAGGTACTGTAAATCTTTTTACCATTAAGGGCCTGGGGCGATTAGTTCCCACTGTTTAATGGATAAGCAATTGGTCGTTGGGCAGTGTATCTTCACTTTCTTTGACACTAGGTGCCAAGAGTATAGAGCGATTTGGTGGCAATTTGAAATATATAGAGAGGATCCTTGCCTTTACAAGACGCTGCTCTGCCAACCTTTAGTTTGAGAAAAGAATTAAAACATTTCACGACTTGTACAGATTTGGGAAGAGGATGAAACGGATAGACCTAATGCTGTGTATAATCTTTCCTCAATCTCGGTTTAGAACATAGAGAATGTTCAGAAAATCTTTCAAACCTCCCTCTACTGGATTAAATACGGAGTAGGAGGTTGACTTTTAGGACACTGTGAGGTGGCTCAAAGGGCCCCCCCTCTCATGGAGGCTACTTCCAAACAACTATTATCAAAGAATTGTATTCTCCCCAAACCTTACCTTGTGCCTTGACAATAAGTGAAATGTCTACTATCCTATTGGCAGATGAATTGATAGATTTGATGTTCTGTGGTCTTCTTGCTTTGGATGGCTTTTACTTCATAATAAGCTTCTTGTTGGTGCTCCCATGTGTAAAATGGGTAACTGGTAAAATAGGCAATGCCTTGAGTGTTAGCAATGTGGAGTTTGCTATAAAAAAAAATTGTGTTCTTTTGCTAAGAATGTTTGGTCCCTTGTTTTATTTTCTTAGTGTATGGTTGGTCAAAAGCAAATTTGTTGGTTTGATGTTATATTTGGTCTTACTAACTCTGATATTAAGATACTTTTCTATTTTGCGCAAGCTTTGGTTCCTTGTGTCCACTGAAGTCCTATGGTCTTTCAGGAAAGCCCACAATAATGATGTTTTTCAAGATATTGGCAGCAGGGGGGTTTCTGCCATTAATTATGAAATCATAGTTCACTTGCTTGCTGTGCAGGTCAATATTCAGATGGTGGCCACTAGACATGCGGTGAGAAAGTTCTTAGCCTCCGGCTCCATACAGATTGATCCTGACTACCTGCGGGAACTGGGTATTTCCCTAGAGTGACTAGACCACCTTCTTGGCCTCATGTTCCTAATAATGAGGATGCACATCATGAGAACCTGTTTGGTTAGGACACCATCACCCAAACTTACTATCTTCAGGTTGATCCTCTCCCAGCCGAACGGAATGCATTGAATAGTGAACCTGCTAAAGCCACTAACAATCTGTGTCTCAAATGTCCTCCAAAACCCTCTCAGCGGAATATTTTGAAAGAAATTCATTAAGTTTTGGTAGGCATTGTCATCAGGGAATGGATTGTGATGACCCTCATACTAAAAAGAATACAGATGTTCCTGATTCTGGTACACACTTTATCCTCATGCCTTAAGTGCTCTTGAAAAGAAAAGGACTGGACTACTGCCCTTCTCAGCAGAAATATTAATGCCATAGGTAGTGAAGTCCATCAACATTTTGAGACTTGGTGTATTTGCAAACCTTGACTTGGCCTGTGCCAGTAAGGAACTTCCTAATGGCTATAGTTGTGTAGATCCTACCCAGATTGAAGGACTTACTTAACCTCTCAACAAACCCCTATAACGAACTGACTTGGACTGTGCCAGTAAGGAACTTCCTAATGCGTATAGCTGTCCAGATCCTACCCAGATTGAAGGACTTGCTCAGTCTCTCAACAAACCCCTGTGCATTGACCTTGTAGTTTCCGAGGGACCTCGTAAATTCATCCTTTCAAGGTAAAATATTTATATATGTCATACAGGAGAAATTTAATGTTGCCTTATGTTTTATAATTTTCTATTACAACTTTACATATATACAGTCTGCAGAATTCCTAAACCACCAGAAGTATATATATAATATATATATATACAGGAGAAATTTAATGTTTCCTTATGTTTTTAGAATTTTCTATAACTATTAACAACTTAACATATATATCGTCTGCAGAACTCCTAAACCACCAGAAGAACCCAGGTGAATCCCAGCTGCCGAGGGCAAATCAGGGCAGAACCCATGACGAACCAGACCTATACCTGGGACGTATCGAGGAAGGTCCCAGCTGAATGCCTAGGAGAATTGGTATCTTAGCTTGGAAATAGTTGGGATAGAACAAATCCACATCAAGGTAATCCAACAGAATTGTTGCCTCTCAGCAGAAAATGCAACTTGGCGTTCAAGAAGCTTGTGATGCGTGACTAAATCCATACCCATTGCTTGTGTTGTTGATTTCAATAGTTCCAATAAATTTTGATAAATGGAACCATGCAAATAATGCATGGGGAAAAATCTTAATTTACATATCAGACGAAAGAGGGGCTCCTTATGGAAATTTAGATTGGAGAAGTCATTCTGCTTTTGCAATGCGAGGAAAACCATAATAATGACAACCCGATCAATGCAGTTTTCTCTAGAAAGTTAAAATATTGTAAGCTCCTTGGAGTTTTTATTATAGTCAACTTAATATCAATTTCAGAGCTCCAAAGACTAATAAGCAAATCAATTTTGAAGAATGCATTACCATGAGAAGTGGATTGTAAGCTATGTTGGGCAATTCTAAAGCATAATGAATACTGGCAAGGATGAGTTTTGTTCTCCAGGTATGATTCTGAATTTATACTGGAAATATAAAAGTTTGAAATAGTGAACAAAGTAACAATGACTGGAAAGGGAAGCAGCTTTTGCATACTCTAGTGCCTCGAATGCTGATGCGTGGTTGGCGACCAGCTTGCACAACACCATTTCCCCCTACAGTGACTGATATTTTCCTCAAAGTACCACCATTGCCACACTTGGGACAGAAAATTCTGCTTACTTCTGTAGTGACACCATTGCATGCATGACATTTCAGCACCCACCTACAAAAAGCAATAGTTATTTGATGTGGAGAGCAAATATGTCAGATTTGGCATTAGTTATAATTTATCTTCTTGCCCTGAATAATCTAGATCTAATGAATCCTTTAAGGTCAATCAAAGCAACTTACTGCCCTATCATCCATTAAATTTGTAAACAAATACCTTCTGTACAGATGCAATCACTTCTACACCTACTCGATGAAAAACAAACTTATAAAGACCAAATACCCACCTGTGTAGTTGGTTCACTTGAATGCCATTCGGAGACAGAAGTCTTAGTCCCATCTGTAGTATAACATTTTGCATTGCAAAATCATTTGTTGCACATGCAATGCTGGAATTTGAGAAAACCTGCAGACTGCAACTTTGCTCACTAGCACTGTCGTCCAACTGGTAGCTCCCTGCATGTCCATCATCTAATCTAGAACCTTCCATTTGACTTCCACTGCAGGCTTCCTCTTTGTCATATTCCATCTCATCCACCTCCCGTTCCAAGCTCTCCTCCTTCAAACTCCCTCCATCGAGGGGATTGTGAATCTCACCCACAAAAAGTGTGTCTGCAATATGATGCTCCTGCATAGATTCAGAATTTTCTTCTTCCTTTATTTTTGCATAAGCTGCCCCATTAATGCAATCTGTAATGTTAGAAGAACCCAAGCTCTCAACAAGACCAGTCTCATCACTATTATTTTCTTCGCTGCTAATAAATGTTTCATGCTTAGACTCTTGCTCAATAGAAGCATTTATATCTTCTTCGGGAGCTTGAGTTTCAAGTTGTGACAGTTCACTGAGCACTTCAGTTGGAGTTTCCTCTTCTAGCTTTTCCTCTGCACCAATTGCAGACTCAACTGATTGTCGGGAAAGTTCTTTCCTTGCCTGTCTTCTTATATATCTCCTTCTGGTGCTTCTAGAGACGGCTGGCTGCCAATCTTCCATATTTTCTGTAGATTCTCCTTTAGAGGCATCTATTCCCTCAGAAACCTTCAATTTGCCATCAATCTTAACTTCACGAATTTGAGACTTATATTTTCTTGGTTTGTTTGGTCGATCTACAGCTGACTCAACCTGTCCTGCAATGCTATATTTGGTGTGGCCATTGGCAGTATGTGGAGGTTCCACCTCCACTGCAACTGAGGCTTTGGTGTGGCCATCCCCTGATGGCCCACCAGCCTCTGGCACATTCAATGTCAAGCTTTTCAGTCCTAAAATACGAGATTGTGTACTGTGATTACCAGCCGTTGCCCTTTCCAACTCTTCCCACTCATCTAAATTTGGCACATTGGAACCCCAACCGGGAAGATCTTTCTCCGGCAACCTTCGAACTTTCAATACATGAAGAGGAGGGGTTTAGTTCTGAGATGGGCAGTACCATGAACTTGAGCTTCTAGAGTATACGTTAAAGCTAGCAGCTTAATATCAACATCTGAAAGGGACCGTAAGTCTCCTGTGGCTTTGGCAAAACTGATAACTGTTGACAAACAATTTATCATTCAGATGATCAAAATATCTCCAGCACAGGTAGGGCATTTGAAGTCAAAATCTACCAAAATAAACATATACTGCAAGTAAAAAAAAATCATATCATCCGGAAAAACAAAAACTAAACAAACATCAACTGTATTATATGTAGGAATGGTTTCGGATTTCATTTTGGGCAAGGATTTGAACCCTTAAAAAAGTTTTCCAGTAATTTTTTTGCAAAGTGAAAAGTTTTGTTCTTTTTTGTTTTTGTCGAAGTTGTGTTTTGGTATGTTTAATATGGACAAATCATCATCTGCGAGAAACAATTATACATAGAAACAGCATCCAACACATTGTACAGACGAGCTGGATTGAGCCCTGAGGATGAAGGGAGTAACGGGGCAATCAACCCAAGAGTACCCAAAGATATTTGATTCAAAAACATCCTCCCAAAGTGTACCATACGAAATGCAATAACAAAAAGATAGGTGGAGCTCACCATACTTTGTTTAAGGGCTTCCTCGGATGGGTCCATGGTTTGTATAGTGAAAGGCATGAAAGCCATCCTGTGACGAGACACAGGATCTTTGATTTCATCAAGAACCTCTTTTACAGACACCAGTTTTTCTGCAGAGCGCATTAATTTTTCTCCTCCGTCGATAATAGAGCTTGTGTCCACCACCACCACGCTGATTCCGTTACTCGATTTGAACGAAGAACCCGCTATTTGTTTTGGAAGGATAGTCTGTTCGATTGGCAATGGCGATCCTGCGTCTTTTTCGCCACTTCGCTCCATCTAGATGGCGCTTCATCGGCCATGTTCTTTTCTGTTATTCCCGGCTCTGTAAATCTGCCAAAGCAATTACATTTATCTGTGTTTCCTCCAATCTGCCATCAAACCCTAAACCCGGGCATAAAACCCCAAACTAACCTGTGAACAAATATCATAGAACCAGGGTTTAACTTTGACGGCCAAAGCGGATCGCATCATCTTCGATGTGGCGGTAGATGGACCATTCAAAGAAAGATTGGGAAAGGAGAATTTGTCTCTTCGTGCAAAGAAAGGGTCGAGACGAATGGCATTTTGTCATGGAGTGTTCGAGCATATGATGATATCCGTATTGAGTACAAAAACAACCTAAAGGTGGATAGACTTGAGGCACTCTTGAAGGAACAAAGCTTCCAACGGCGTGAGGCTTTATCCTCAAGATTCACATGTAGAAGAGCGAATATTGAAAGGAGTCTCAAATCGATTAAAATATTGTCTCTCGTGGTCCCATAGACTCTTAGTCTCGTGGACGTCATTAAAATCTTTCATTCATTCATTCATTCACCGATACACAGACGGCATTAGCCTCTTTCCCCATTAATTTCACATAAGCTGCGATAAATTTCATGTTGTGTGTTTCTGTTGTCGATGGTTACTCTCTGCACCGCCGCCTCCACCCTTAGATTTCAAGGTATATGGCGCAATAATTCGAACCGTTTATTTTTCGACATGCAGCGTCGATTTTGCAAAGAGGCCTTCAAGCGAGATACGACACGGTGTAATTAAATAAATAAACCTAATTCACCTGGAGGTGTCTTTATGAAGAGTGCCTGTGAAAACGTCAAATTCTAGCGGGGCTCTTTCCATTTGCATAATTCCGACACACTGCATTTGGTAAGGCGAGAGATTTTTTTTTGTGAGCCATAATACACTTTGTGGTTGTGTATTTACCAAGGAATGTGGATTGATGGCCCAAGGGTTGTGCGATTAAAACCGCGGTCCTCCCCAAATTTTATATAAATTTTATTTATTCATTTTTATTATTATTATCAAAGCTACAAGAAAAAAAAAAGCATTGAATCGATGATTACATAAACTTTTTATAATAGAGTATATATGTAATTCTTGAATACCACCAAGCATATAAATCAACACAATTTGATTGATTATTTTGTAAATCAAGATCACTTATTTATTTATTTTCCTACATATTTTCAATGTACCAATTAACACAATTCCATCACACACATATGTTTATCCCCATGATATATCGTAGTAATTTGGCTCTACTAATTAGTTTTAACATCCATTACTAAAACTCATTTTTCCAATTATAACTTACATAATTGTGATTAGGGGTTTTATAGGAAATTGGATGAGGGCTTTTATGTAGCTATAAGGGAAAATAATAGGGTTTGTATCCAACCATGAGGTACATAGTTTTTACACGTGTGGATAATTTAGGTGAAGTACACCTTGGATTTATAAAGTTGTATGTCCCACACTTACTCCACGACTTAGCAAAAACAAGGGAATTAAACACTTGCATGTCCCACACATATTCCCCAACTTAGATTATTCGTACCCAAATAATATCTACTATGTGCTCCACTTTATACACTATTGTGATCAGAGTTTCATACAAAAATGAGATTGGGGTTTCATACACAATTGTGAATAGGGTTTTTATGTAGGTATCATGGTTGTCTCGATCTCTCTTACAACATGCACACGAGTCACGTTTAAAGGACCAAAATTTTTAAAATGAAGCTTTGTTTTGTATTTGTATTGCATTACGAATAAGAAGATGGGGTTTGTCATCAACCATTGAAAAGAGATATATAGAAATGTGGGAATCAAATACTCTGTAACTTATTTAATGATCTGAAGTGAAGGTGAATTGGTAGCATTACTAATGGATCTAAGATACTAATGGATCTAGATCGTAGTCTTGTTTTGTGCGCATGATGGGGGAAGGAGTATTTCCATGCCTTGTACGTTGTGTGCCAATTGCTATGTTGTAAAGTCTTTTCTCCTCCTCCTTGCGTGATTTTACGTTCTTTGTATATCTCATTCTTGCGTAGCGTTCAAACGTAAAAGCTGGTAGGATTTGTAGATCGTTGATGGCACGAACTCTTGACATTGCTGTGAATGTTAGTCCTTGACGGTCAGCATTTCGATGTCTACTGTGGCCTTGTCAAGAGTTAGGCCTTGTGATTTGTGGATGGTGAGGCCCCAAGACATTTTTAGTGGGATTTGGCGACGATTTCCACGTGTGACAGGAGGTAGGGGCAAGTGGGTTGGGTTGAGTATGTCCCATGGGGGCCCTTGGTAGTGTTTGAAGTTGTGCAACAAAGGATGGCAAGTCGGTGGTTGTGTTTGGGTTGTACACGACATCGTCACTTGCCCGAGTGCACCATTAACCAATCTGAGCTAACCCATAAGTTAGATGTCAACAAGACCTCTTGTCGGTGCATGGGAAAACTCTTTGGGTCTAGTTGAGTGTCGTTGATGTTGAGTCGAGTTATGTTTGCTTTGTTTTGCGATGCTCATTGCGATTAGTACGTGTAAGGATTTTAGCATTTGTTTATTGTGCTTTTTTGTTAGGTCCTTTGTTGCGTAAATAGGTGCTTCTCGAGTCATGAACATGGATTACCACGAGGTAGACATGCGACTTTGTATGTGACATGAGAAGAGACCAATCCTTAATGGTTGCTTTTGCATTTCTGATGTTGGTCAACATTTCTCTGAATTCAAGTTGTGTCGAGTTTAATCCTTGTTGCCTAAAGTTTGTGTCCAAGGTGATCACGGTATAAAAGCATGCAAAGGAGCTTCTACTTTGTTGCCTACATATAATGGTACATCGTTGACCGAGAGGAGCTGGCCTAAGTCACCCACCAAAATCATTGAGCAGTTACCGAATGCGTGGTTACTATGTTGGGGGAATGCCTCACGAAGTCTTTTGTTGATGTTGTGTAACATTGTAGGACCTATAAAGCTCATTTCATCTATGAGTATGTACTGTATGGCACTCATACGCTCTTGGAAGATTCTTTAGGGCTTGGCCTTGAGAGGTTTCATGTCGGATATGGGTATTCGGAGGGAAGAATGTATAGTAGATGATTTTATATTGAATGCGGCAATACTGTTGGGGCTAGTACTGAGGAGGAAGATTTTAATTTGCAGACCATATTTTCAAGCCCATTTCTTATGCATTGTATGAGGTATGATTTTCTGTGCAGCGGTTCCTGAATGATCATCTTCGATGGTGGGTGTTCCCCTTGTTGAGTTGCATGGGAAAGCACAATTGAGTAGGCAAGGTGTTGTTTTGATGATAGCTGCAGAGCGTCTAAATGGGTAGGTGGAGTAACAACTGGTGGTGAATTTTCAGTGCGGGAAATGTCTATGAATTTAGGTGCACTTATTTGTAAGGCAGCAGGGATTGAATGAACCTTCCAATCGTGGTTAATGTCAAAGTCACGGAGGCCTATCATGTCTACATCATCAATTGTTGTATTGAGTGTTGGGTGCATGCGTGATATATGCTCCCATTCAAATAGTTGTGTATGCAGCGGATTAGATCCTTGCGAGTCATTGTCATCACTACTTGTCCCCAGTTGCAGTTTCTTCTAGAGTAGTGGCTCTATTAACATGTAAAGGGACGTAAGAGTTTTCAATTTTTTCCCATTGGTTAGTTATTTCAGATGTAGAGATGCCGATGTCTGTTTGGATACGTCGAAAGGGTTTATAAAGCAGAAGCTCTGTCCAGCAGAAATCCTCATAGTGTATCACATCTGGGGTGGGGACATCACTGTATCGGGGGAATACGCGGACGACAGCAGGGGTTCTTCTTTGTAGCCATTGAGTAACTTTCCTTTGGTTGTTGTAGGACCGAGGCGAGCGGCTTGAAAGAGGAGGTGTTTTGTAATTGTGTAGGGCGTTTTATGTATGCATCATGAATGAAGGAATTGGAATGTGTTTCCTAGAGTGCAGGAGGACACGTTTGAATACTTACTACCGATGGATAGGGTAATAAATGTTCGACTACAATTTGGAAAGGGGAGTTTTTGTAACATGTGGCATGTTTCTTGTGCACCAATGTCGATCGACAATAGTTTGAGAGAGGAATTTCTTTGTAGAAATTTGTCTTTGCGGGGTGATCGATGCTAACTTCATTAGATATCCTTGTCGACATGTGATGGTAGCTTTACGATTTCTTCTCTGCCTTGGTTTGTATATTTTGCTTTGTATTGTAAGACCGCATGTCGTGACACTGACATAGGTGGCGATCAACATTGGCTCGCCATAGTGCTAGCATGTGCAGAGTTGTGTATGTTGACCGTGCATCATTGCGTGCGAGGGGGTGTACTTTTTTACGGGTTTCATCTAAGCCCAAGCTCGAATACTCTTGGAGTGGCCAAGGGCTTTATATCTACATTGAAGTGTCCCATTTTTTTTTCTCTGACGAGTTGCCTCACTACATTTTGAGTGGTGTTGCATGCGGTTGACAAGTTTCATAGTCAGCTCTTTGGGTTTTACGTAAGTATCCCGTATGTGTCTAACAAGCACGGGTCATCTTCTTGCGAATGATGTATCCAGGTTTTCCACTCTCAGGGCCCCTTGGATTCCATGCAATTACTAATTGGTCGAAGTAAGTCTTCGCATCATTAAGTTCACGGGGTTGTCAGTTTAGGACCTCATGTTTGGTGCATTTGGAAGCCATATAAATCCGTGGATATGAGCCGAGCCTCGGTGTTGCCATTCGTACCTGTATTTTGCACAAAGAGGATCCAACTTGGTAAATGGGGTAGGTGGGGTATTGTATTAAAATCTAAGTGGTAGTGAGCTCACCTGTACCAGTAGTCAGTGTAATGCATTTTTTTGAAGCACCTCCTCGCAAAATATTGTAAATCTTTTTTCCATGTATGCAGAGACGATATGGGGGTGCATGTTCAAGTTCGCGTTTCTCCACTTCTGGCTAGTTGTCGAGGGTGGCGTCGGTGTTCCTGGCATTGCTTTGTGTAAATCTGGCCATTTAGTATCTGCTGCACTTAAAGTGAAGAAAAGTGTAGGGCTTTCTAGTTGGGTTATCATATATCGTGAGTTCATATATGCGCTTGCACCAAAATGATTTAGTTCTCATGCAAATTGGACCCAAAGCGCATTAGTTGCTCTGCTGATGTGGGCATCACGGGTAGTGTGCTGAGTTCTTTGGCGTAACATCGAAACCGTGGTAGGCAAGTTATCACCTATATTTTTTTGTGAAAATAACGGATGTTGATTGGCTTTACGTGGCGCATGACATAATGTTGAGAATGAAGTGAAAGCGCGGATGGCTTCAAATCTATTATCATGGTAACATAGTAGGTGTAGTGCGTATTCATGCATGTGAACCCTCTTGATGCGTGCTTGGTGGAACAATGCGACCCACAGAGGAACAATGTTGGAAAAGCCATAGATATGCAAACCCTCGATGTCGTATTCATTGACCGCGGATGAACGATGTGTGGCCACTCGATTGCTTTGTAGCGGAGTTTGTTTTCTGCCTTCGATGAAATTTGTTATTTGGTCGACTTCTTGAAGTGGCTGGAGGGAGGGAGGACACAAAAGATGATGGCTGCCGCTCGTGGGTATTTGGTGGGGAACTTGGGGAAGCTGCGCCACGATTTTACTTGACATTGTTTGCGATAGTTGAATTGAAGTGTGGTAGGGAAGTAGATATATCGATCTTGTGAGGTGGTAGGGAATCGATGCGGGTTGGTCAGGACAACATCCTTGTAGTAAGGGTCATGAGCTATTTTGAATTGCAATGCGGCCAAAACACGAGATCTACTTACAAAGCAGTCGTAAGCTTTATTTGTTGCTCCGATTCTTCGGATGATTAAGATGTCCAAGTCTTCGATGCGCTGAGGCAAGTGTTTAGTTATGGATGAAACATCTTGGGGGAAGCATATGGTGTGGCCCCTATATTTGTATTGGCCACCTACTGACGTGAGTCACTTGCAATATTGGGTTGACCCTTGCTATCAACATTTCCTCAACTTGTGTAAGTGAAGATAACACCTTAGGTTGCGGGCCTGGGTCCATGTTATTCCAACTTGAGAAGCGGCGATCATCCTTTTCAACAATGCATCTGTGACAGGTATGGGCACCTTTGTAAACCCTTGTACGTAGCCCAACATATAATTCATTACAACATGAACATGTGTTTGGAGGTGGGAGGTGATCTAATCTTTGGCGGAATTGGTGTTGTGTATCTTGGAGTGAATGCGTATTTGGTGTGTGATCTTCGAGTAGGTTGACATGGTTGGAAATTTATATAGACTAGCGCTTGTGTGTTCAAACTTTTGTCATTTCATACGTAAGCTATATGGCGACGATGCTCATTGAGGTTGTTTTTGTTGGCTGCATACCTCAACTGAGCCTTTGCATTTTTCTCAGTCTGGGTTAGGCCTGCCAAAAATGAGTTAAAAAGGTAACAGTAATTAGGTATAGAACGTAGTTAATGCATGCAAAAAAGAAAAGTTCTTTTGTTTGATTGGAGTGAAGTGTGTGATGTATGTTGTGATGTTTGCATTGCTAGTATAAAGTGACTTTGATTGCACCCGAATATGTGTATTATAAAGACATATTAAGAACACATAGTGGTATATAAATATAGGAAAACTTGAGCACAACATGCATTAATATTAAAGGTTATATAACTTATGAATGCAAAAACCTATATGTGGAGTAGGTGGTATGGTAAGTATGTATTGGTAAGTTGCTAACATTGTGTGGGTATAGTATAATATGTTTTCTGAGGTAGTGCAGGATCTTTTTCATCAATACATAGTTAAGGGGATGCGAGGAATGCATCTAGTGGGGATTCCTGCATGCTGGAAGTCATGTCCTTAACTGCAGCGACAACAGTGCACTGGGCTTTCTCTTCTGACCTATAGACCTCTAGCTTTGCGGATATTGTGAACATGTAGCGGTGGAACAAATTGGCTTAACAACGAGGCCAAAACTTGTTAGGTGTTGGTGCGAAGTTGTAGCTCTTGTCTTTGATATACCCATGATTGATGTGACCTCATCAAAAGTAGTTACCCATGTTGTTGATGTGCCATCCTTAATGATGAAGTGTAATGCATATTTGTAGTCACAATGAGAGACGTCGTGCTTGCATTTTTGGCAATACCAAGAGGAGTTTGCAGTTAGATCAAGTTTTTTCTTGCATTGTTGGTTGTTAACAATTGATGTGCATGCTGGATAGCTAAAGGAGGACATATTAATGTGTATAATTGTTGCTGCGGTGGAGAAGGTGAGTGGTTTACCTAGTTGCGAGGAGGATTTCATGCCTGCGATATCGGTTTTCTCAATTTTTCCAATACTCACTGAAGGGTATGCAGTTGTAGAGGCGAGCGAAGTAAACCATGCACGCAGTGCATGAGCCTCAGTTATATCAGGATCTATGAAGATTTGTGTATTAGGGCCGTGGCTAATGTTGTTCCTTTGAAAGTTGTAGTTTTTGCTCTCTTAATTGCAAGAACTGGTCGGATTGATGTCTGTGTAGCACATAGTTCACTTAGAAGTTTGCCCTCATTGTCACTAAAAGCACCCCATAACGTTGCCTCAATACATAGTGCCGAGTTATCACTTAGTACGACTGTGCGTTTGTGGTTGAAAGTACTATCACTTTTCCTGATAGTGGAGGGGGCGGTAATGGATAGTGCAATAGCTAGTAGGTCAATGGTGGATTTGGTGGGGGAGGAGTTGATTTCTGCTATTGTTTTGAAGCGGAAAAGATATTGTGGTATGTTTACGGACTGGTTTGTACTAAGCTTTACAGAGGAGTCAAGTCTAGGATGATGTCCCGAGGAGTTGTGGAGTTTGTAATCTTTTTTTGTAGTCATGAGGTGCCTCCTTTGATTGTGTATGTTTTACCTAGTTGTATTTGGTTGTAGTAAGAAGTTGCAGCTAGGTCGAAAGAAGTCACCACTATATCTGAACTGCTTTTGTCGATAATGTCGAAGCTGAAAACCTGCCCTGTGCGTTTGTCCGTGTTATAGTTGTTTAGGTTGCCTTTTTTGATGACCCTGCCTTCAATAGTCCAAACACTTTGGTAAGGATTTAACGATTTAATTGGCGTGAGTTGCATGCAGTGTACATGATGGCCTTCATGAGTAGTCGGCGCCAAAGTATCTGTGCGGGATGTTGGCATGTGTACGGCCAGTTGGGGAGGCACAACGTTGGGGGCAATGGAGTTTGCGATGCTGGTGGTTCCTAAACAATAAAATAAAGTGGAAATGAATTAGCAAATGGGGTAACGTAAAGTACGAGGGAGCATGCGCTAAACCATAAAGTGGGGAAACCAAGTTATGGCCCACGTAAAGTGTTTTTTTAGAGAATAAGCACGTAAAGATATGTACAGTGGGGAAGATGTTTATATAACACAACAGTTTCCATGCTCATTCAAAGTAAAGTACGAAACATATGTACAACAACTATAATGTATATATCGTGATTGGAATTATACAAAACTTCTGATGACGGTTTCAAAATGGAACATGTACACCATATTTATGCAAGTATAGGTTTATCAAGTTAGTCCTTCAAAAAGAGGTTACTGTGGGGTAGGATGAAAGAGGTGGGCATATGTATGAGCAGTGAAAAGTCATAGTAGGGGTGAGGTAGGGACTAAAATTAGAGGGACGCAAGATAAGCTTTGAATGCAGCTCTAATGGAGTGTTCCTCTTGCCGAGAGTAATCTTGGTCATAGGGTGAGTGACGAAGGAAAGTGTACAATGCGTCAAGCCTAAGGTACGTTGCATCTACCTTGTGCATCATGTCTAAGATAGTGGTTAAATCACTATCGAGAATCATTGCTGATGGGATGAGGGACTCTGATATCCTACCAGAAATGGTTGAGCATGTAGCTGCAACAGAAGTAGCCAAAGAATGGACAGAAGTCGCAAGCGGTGGTTGGACACTTTGTATTGAGCTTTCGTTGGTGGCTGCCTGGGTTGCATATGACTGAGGGGTCCCATTTGAAGCTACCAGTTCAATAGGAGGGCTCCCGACATTGGCACCAGAGGTATCATCAGATATTGTGATAATGGATGGACTTCCACTTGGAGTGGCCATAATACCTGGAAAAAGCAACCAACTTTGTTTAGTATAAATTTAGCTTCTACTGACAAGTACTGAAATACATATACATATATATGTCACGGATAATGGTTAGGCCAAAGATAGAACCATGATATTTAGTGAATGTCATGCAATTGAGATGGAGATGTAGTTAAAACAACATTCCAAAAGGAAAAATGATCTGTACATTCCTTTCAGTTAGAGAAGTGCTGAAAAATTCTAAACATTGCAAAAAACATTGGCTCGCTGAAACTGAAATTGCAACTACATCCATAATTCATATATCAATGATCATTGAAACCTAACCCATGGATTGGTATTTGAAGATTACTTCTTTCGAGTTCCTATCAGTCAAGTACTCTGGCCTCTGTAGTTTCATTTGATTTTGGGAGTTCAACAATGCAGTAATCTGTATTTACCTTAATCAAATGTTTTCTTGCCCATGGCTTGCGGCAGAAATATCTTTACATCACTATGCTGTGTGTTTCATCTTATAGCTGAAAACATACATAGAAAGAGGAGAATGAATATGGGGACAGAAAAAATGCATTTAAATACTATCAATTAGAAAATCTGTTAAAGAGTTTTTGTTTATACATTCTACTGCCTCCTCCTGTATTCTCCTGTCCAACACAAGCAGAGACTACATAGAAAAACCAGCTCCATAATGGACTGAATAGTGACGTGCTGCTGATAACCCCTAACACTTTCAACCTACCTGTCCCTATGTGGTAAAGTTGGAAGTTTGTGTTTCCATTCCAGGCGGGCGCGATTTTAATGCTACTTCGTAACTACACAGGAAGCCCATGTAATAAAAAACTAGGATACCATTTATTATTTATATCTCCCTGCAGAATTATTACAGCGAATAAATGAAAGAATTACAGAGAAGGAAAGAAATGCTGCTAAAAACTGATCATGTTCCCTCTTCATTAGTGAGGTATAAATAGATTTACAAAAACATGGGTAATGAAAAATGAGTATCAATCTTTTCTTATATAGACGCTTTTCACGCATAAAAACAACAGGCCGGTGGGAGCCAAAGAAAAAGGTCTCATCCGGAAGAAGTTGGCATAGCAACAATGGCATAGCAACAAAACAATACTTTGCAAACCTGTTATATCTCTGAACTGTGGCGTATATGAGGTGAGAGGGTGTTGCAAGCGCTGGCAGCTATAACAATCAAGCGGAGATGGTGCAGGATGTAAATTTAAAAATGCAGGGGTGTATTTATAGAGAGAGATAGTTTAAGCAGGCTGTAAGAGGAGGACAACAGGTAGATAGCAATGACCGACTCTATAAGAAATGCAATTACTGCTCTAAATATCACACCAGCACACTGTTTCTTACATCAGCTTTGCACTGTTACAAAATTGCACGTATATTTCATTCACAAGCTTTTATTCGCCTGATGCATACACAGTGTGCAGTTTCAACTGTAGTTATTGCGAAGCGGTGGACTGAAGATTGATATGATATAGTGCATTTTGAATTGGCGGGACAGATGTGACTGTGTATTTATGCTCAGCGGTACCCAGGCAGAGTCCACCGACCCTGAACATAGCCGCCAAGCTGTATAAGTTAAAAAGTATTATTATGAATGAATCTGAAGCTGAGGTATGGACATGGTCGGTTAGGCAGGTGATGGTCGGTTACGATGACACTCTCGAATATTGCAATTTCATTGGATGAGGAAACAATCCTCTTTGCCTCCCATTTATTCTTTTCTTTTTATGGAAGTTGACGAAGACGTCCATGCGCTTGTATTTTCGGGATCTTCAAATTGTATGTATTCATTCATGGACAGACTATTAGGTGCGTTTCCACCCTAATAATTACACATACACAAATATATATATATATATATATAATAACGTTTATTATTATCTTCCTGTAACAAAATTTGTTCCAATCATAAATTATGTCAAGAACATTTAACATGAAAGCAAAAAAGTTATGCGATGTCTACCTACCTATCCAGTTTAGAAGACAATATTCAATTATTTTATGGGTATATACGTATGTCATCTTACTATCCTTTTATGTATGTTTATTTAAATTTAGCAAAAAGCAAAGTGGGTAGCCGGAAAGGTTAGGCTGGAAAATGTTGCCGGAATTTGACACTTTCCAGCAAAGCCTACTTCAAAGTAAATGCCTTGGTGAATTATTATCAAAGCTACAACAAACAAAAAAAAACAGTGAATCGATGATTACATAAACTTTTTATAATAGAGTATATATGTAATTACTGATTTTTTTTTAATAAATATTTTGTGGGTGATATAAAATATTTGTCCATTTAGTTCAATATTTCGAAATCTTCTTTCTTTATACATATACATATTTCATTCATCTGGAGGTGTCTTCTATGAAAGAGTGTCTAGGCTGAAAAGCGGCAAATTGGCGGGGCTCTTTCATTTACGCATAATTCCGACAATGTATTTCCTTATTGTGGCTGATGTTGTTGATTTTAAAAAGTCTCATTTTCAATAATTACACATTTGGTAGAATGCATGGAACCATTGCCGTCGGACGAAGGCCATCCTATGACCGCTTCGCCTGCGCAGCAGCTTCAAGTTGACCGTGATATCGATATATACCCTCAAATTTTCTGGCTTTTTTGATGGCAAAAAATTATCTAGCACTCACAAACTGCTCGATTTACGACGGATCGGGGCTTACATCTACCTTCATTTTTCAATGGTTATTTTCTTGTTTGGGTGCCAATTTGGATTACCCATTTGGTATTTGTGGAGTATCAAATCTGTAATGGAGAAGAAAAGCTTACTACAATGGACGCTTTAGTTGTTGAGCTCCGCAAGCTTATCAATAGGTGAGGGGATTCGCTTATGGCTCCTTGCGTTTCTATAGACGACAGGGTGTCCACTTTGATTCTGCCCATTTGGATTTCATCACTCTACAACAAAAATCAGGGGTGCCCATTTCAGAATGTCCATGTCACTCTCAGGCTTTTCACTTCTTCATTTGGAATCGGGATCCTCCTTAGCATATATAATGCCCTGTATTCATGGTGCCTCCGTTACCTACCTCTCTCCACCTCGGCCATGGTGTTCGCCTCCCAGCTGGGATTCAATACAATATTCGCATATTTGATAGTCCGTCAGAAGTCGACTCCTTATTCCATCAATGCTCTGATTTTTCTCACTTTCGGCAGAGGTATACTTTCTTTCAACGACAGTAGTGATAGGCCCGAGGAAGTCATCCGTGTACACTATGTTGTTGGGTTTATCCTGCAATGATGCTTAAGTATGTTAGCATCATGGATTAATCCTTCCCCGATCGAGCTTATTTACAGGGAAACTTCACCCCAAATAACGTATACTCTGGTAATGGAGATGCAACTTATCATGTCAGTCTGTGCAAGTGTTGTGTGTACAATAGACATGGTGGTCTACAAGGATATCCCTGCTATTGTGAGAGAGGCCAATGCAAGTCCACTGGGCAAAGGTTTGTATTATACTTCGCGTTTCTTGTATCTGTGTTGTTTCAGCTGTGAGCGTTTCTTTATTAGGGTCTTTGGTATCATCTTCCCTCGATTGGTTGATAAGATTAATCCCGCTTCAACTCATGTAAAAGAAGGTGTGGTGATTTGGGCATCGAATACCCATTTGGCATTGACGATGGATGTGGGAGTTTGGAGTACAGATCGTTATTCGTGTGTAGCAACAACACCCACTTGAATCAAGGATACCGATTGGTAGATATGCCATCGCAAATATCAGCTACGATGCACATGACCTGAAATTCTTTATTTCAAATACCAACAAATTTCCTCTATTTCAATTGCAACCACACCTTTGTACTGCTTCAACCTCAATTATCTGAGTCTATGTGTGACACTAACAATATCTGTGCGAGAGGTTCGTTGATTGTCCACTCATGCATTATCTTGCCTTCTACTATCCAACGGATTCGCTTGAATTATGAGATTCCTATCATGGCTAATACTCACTGCCTCAATTGTCGCTAAGGATGAGGGAGTTGTGGCTACCACACCCAATTTTCCACTTTTCTTTGTCTTTGCGATCACACCAATCTCACCCTTACTCGGTAAGAGCATGGTCCCATGGAGGGGGGCTCCATAAATATCTGAGCGGGGGTTGCTGAAAAAATTTAGGAGCATTTTAGTAGTTTTAAGGTCCCATGTTCTTTTATTAGTTTCCTCAAGAATACCCGTTGAGATATTATAGGATCCCATTGGATTTTTATGGTTATTTGTAGGTAAATAAAATCACAGTTCCCTCTAAAATCACCAAAAAATAATGGCGGGTATGCATATTATATTCCACATAGACAAAAAATAGCCTAAACTATAGCGGCAAACTCCTAGCCCCCCTCTCCAGCCACCTCTTGAGTTTAGGGGTCAAAAAAATTGGAGCTCCTATTTTTAGGCCTAGATTCTATTATTCCTATAGGTGGCTTTAAAAATAATTGTGTGACCTTCCGTTGCAAAAAAATAGGAGCTGCAGCCCCTCCATGGGACCATGCCCTAAGTATGTCTTTCTAGGTTCTTCCCTCTATAATCTTTGTTTTTCTTTTATATGGATGATGAAGTAAGCAGGGTGTTGTTACAGATCATCACAACCATGTTGGAGTAGCAGGGGTAGGTATAGCTACACTCCACACACTTTCTTATGCATTTCAACTTTGTATGCATGTTTTACTTAAGTATATTTGATGTTTGATGGCAGCAATAGGCGTTGGTGCAGGGATTTTTCTCATTTGCTATTTTAGAAAATGCAGAGCTAAGAGAGTCTGTTTGAGATTGAGAGTTGTCTACACCATTCCTTAATAACAAACTTGATTTGGTCTAAAGTGTGAATATAATTCAATGTTAAATCTTATGCAAGCTCATAAATGTTAGTTCACTAAGCGAGGAGGGTGATTATGGAACCAATGTGATCGATCGAATGATTTATAATAGTGAGTGACACATTTCACAATGGGAGATTTACACACGGCATGTGAAATCTTCAATGTTAGTCAAATGTTGACATTGTTTCTCCTAATACAACCAACATGTGTCTAATCTTTTTCTAGCACATGCTCACATCCTGTGAGAAAAAAGGAGCTTCAAAATAGGTCGTGGACTTTCACCAAAGCATAATAAGAATTGTTTTTCTTTCCAGATGTTGTAGTTGTACTATATTTCTCCCCCCTATCCATAATATGAACTTGAAACAATTTAAGATAGCATATATTTCACCACAAATTATAACTCCAAAACTAAACATTGTTATCCTCTCCGAGTGTAATTTGCTGACTCATTTGCAATCTGCTAGGCTGATAGAAAAACCCATATGTTGATAAAAGCGTAATAGGGGGTTGAGAGAGTCGAACATGCGACCTCTCCCTCTTGAGTACTTGTTAGCTATTCGGCCAAACCCTAACCTTTCAATAATCATTGATTAAGCATGTTTTCCCGGCCAGTTTTCAACTATAGACCAAATTTAAAATTATAACAAAAGAATAAGGCCAAGGGTCAAACTCGATACCTCTCGAACAAATTCCTATGGATCTAACCAATATGACATCGCCTAGTAGTTATATACAAATAAAGGTATTTTATTGTTAAGCAGGATCGGGGGAAAACTTGGGTATCAAAGTGGCTTTGGAATTTTCACCTCTCCTTTGTGCTTTGCGAATTAAAATCATTGATGTATTTTGTTTGTTATACCTAGTATTCTCATGTCTAGAATTAGAGAGATTTCCATTTCTTACGCCAACAAATTTTCCTTTCTAGACACTACTTTGTACTTATTACTGTTAGGCTACTCAAATTCATTCTACTAATTCATCTCAAATTTAGTGTACATCCATGGATTGATAATTTTTAATATTGGACATCAATTTACTTCTGCAACCCAACACTTCAAACCTATTCTCTACTTTCCTTTTCTCTGATTATGCAGAGGAAAGATTTCATATGTTGAAGGTATTGAACGTTCTGATCGTCCAATCCATTGTTGAAAGTAACAGGCAGGCTGGACTAAGAGATTCTGATGATGATCAGTTGGAACACAAAGTTATGTTATGCAAACAACAAAAAAACATGCTTATTGCGAATTTATGGGTTGATGCGGGCCTCGTAAATGACGTTACAGAACAATCACCGACATTGTCTACGATGCATCAATGCCACCACCAAAGATTAGTTTTATGTGTTGTTGTCAAATTTGATAGATACAACGACCCATGTTGGGATCCCTCCAACCCGTTACATATTCCACACCCCTTATTTCGAGAGGGAATCGAAGAAAATTACCGATTAAAATGGTATGGGGATTAACTATCCACAAGTCACAAGGACTTACTTTGCACAAAGCAACCGTTGACATTGGAACCTTTGAAAGACAGTGCTCGACATTCATAGCTTTCTCCAGAGTTCCCTCGCTTGCAAATCTACACATTTCACCTCCTTTTTCATTCGAAAGGTACTCAAAAATGGCGCATGTAACAACACTTGGAGCAAGAAGAAATGAGGAAGCAAGACTACTATCACTCAACCCTTCGTAAATACTACACTCTGCTTTGATAGCACCTCCGCTACTACTTTACTCAATACTTCTTCTATCCTAGAAACCATTTCCGTTCAAGGGGTATCAAATGTACTCATGTTTACCGGAATAAAATTACCCTCAAAAGGCTACCATTCATGATATAATTCTTCTCATGTTAAGTTCAAATAAAATAGTTCGCAAAATGATACCACTCATGATATGAGATTTGTAAATGTATATGTATGAATTTGTAACAACTTTGAAATGAAGAGATGAAACTTTTAAATGAAGTGGTTCGTCTATATATCTACAATTACAAAATTACACGTTTCAACATACATGTTCGATTTTTCCTTTTTATTGTTGCATGTTTCTTTATGTTAACCAACAACAACACATTTTTAATGTCTTCATCTGCACACAAATACCTACAAATTTAAAATGCCGAGAAAGGACAATGCAAATTATAGTTGTTTCCATCCAAAGCTTTGTACATTATATCACTTTTTTGCATTTTGAATAGTTTAAAGGGTTAGACCTCATGTTTGCGCTTTTTAAATGAAGTGACTCATCTATATTTCTACACATACAAAATCAATCACCCATAGTTTAAACAAACACAACTATAAAAGTAAAAACTATCCCTATAACACAAATAACATATATCACCGTTTTTGTTTGCAAAACGCCTCAAAGAAATGTGGTCTCATGGAATGCTATGATTGTAAGATATGCACAAAATAGCTCTAACAATGATGCACTCAAACTCGTTGAGGTAATAAAGAAATTTGGAATGTACCATAACCATTTCAGATTTGTTTATATATAATTGCATATTCTGTCTCATTTTAGTTTCATGGAGAGATAATATGTTAAAGCACTTAGTCATTCTTTCAATCTACTTTGACTACAACACTTCACATTCACTACATTCTTGAGAGTGAGTATTAGCAAACTTACATGTCTCACTTGAATTTGTATTCAAATATTACACAACTAAGTTTTATCTAACATCCCTTCTAATGTATTTCGCAACATTTGTTCTGACTTTAATAGAAAATCAGTATTGTCAATCACACCCCTTATCAACATCAACTACAAAAGTAATAACTATACCTCTAAATCAAATAACATATACCGTTCGGCGTACACATCTCATGAAACACATGTGATTGCTAGTTGTAACTATTTTACGGTTAAAAATCATGAAAAACATCTAAACGGTCATCAAATTAACCCCGTATAAAACTAGTGATTGCATGAGTTGCAATCAATGAACGCAAGTGAGAAGTAGTAGTCTAAGGTTAGTCGAGAGAGAATTGAGTGTGATAATGGAATTTAATAAAGTTATTAAGCCGAAAGGCGTATGCCAAAGTGGGATAAACCCACCCATCATTGAGAGTTGTTAGAACTTTGGAGGGTGGAGATCGCATCGCAAAAGATGTTGAATTTTGAATGCTTGAGAACCATTGATGGCATGTAAAAGTAAAATCTTGGAGACATGTGAATGTTATTTTGTGTGGAGAAATATGAAACTAGATTGAAGGCCCTTGGAGTTGACATATGTCGAGAGATGGACAATGGAGATGCATTTTAGTATGGTCGTTGATAAATGTGTCACTAGGGGCCATCCATTATATTTGAAACCATAATCCACGTGATGTAACACCCAAAATTTCGACGCTCGAAACCTCATCAAATCTATCAAATTATTGGGGAAAATTTTGCGGATTTTTTTTTTGTTTAGAAGGTTGCAAGGGTAAACATCAGTCACGATTTAGTTAATTCCCAATTAAAATTTCTACACAATCTTGTGGTAGTTGGAATTAAATTAATAATTAATTATTATTAATTTATTCCCCATTAATTTTGTGGTTTAATTAATCTTACCAAGTTCCATTACTTTATTAAAAATTGGTCAATTAATCCCTTAAAAAAACAACTCAATTTATCCAAGCACAAAATCATTTATTTAAATGAGCCCTTATATTCAAATCTCATTTAATTATTTAGTTGCCCCTAATAAAAGGGGTATAAAGTTCCAACATTCCCTAACCCATTATGTGGCCCCATTCACCTAATACACATACCCTTTTTATTTAAAACTCATTCCCATGAAATTCCCATCACTTAAAAGTTGTAGGATTCATTTTCAACCCTTTGATTAAACCTATTAGAGCCCTTGGATCTTAGGTTAGACTTAAAACCGTAGAAATCCTTATGAGTTCCCATTTTATTCTTTTTCTTGCCCTATTCTATTCATTTGCACATTTCCTCTTTTGGAGGTTGAAGGTGGAGGCCATGGAGACCATGAAAGGTATGGCGGGTTTGCTCAACTCCATTATTTTTGTATTAAGAGGATAACTAACCTAGTTGGGTTATGGCATTGTTGCCCGTTGTTTGGTTCAGATCTATTTATATGTGCATGTATTATGGGTATATATTCACACACACATTTTACACAACACACAGGATTATACACAAGAACATTTTATATATATAAAATATATATATATATTATATATTCGTGTTAAAATGACAATGTTTAATGGTTTGGCGCACAGTATAAGATGGCCGCATATGTTAAAGTTGGGGTTTGATTAAATCTACGGCCCATGGCCGATTGTATATTATGAGTTTGTATTTCGTGTGGAGGAGGAGGGGGCGCCTCCCCCACCCCACTCCACTATATTAAAAGGATTGGGGTGGGGGCCCCACCCCATTGTTTTTTTTGTTTATATATCCACTGCCCTGGTCGTGCATGCCTATGCGGCCCCAAGCATTATAATCCAACCTTTTTTTATTAAAATACTTTTGGTAATAATTTTGCTTAAAACTAATATATATATATATAGTACATTTTATGTATATATATTTACTTTTTGTTCTTGATAGGTTTATATATATTTTCCTTTGTAAAAGTTTAGGTAGGTCTATTTGTTTAAGTAAAGTTTTTAATTGTGAATCAATATATACATAACTTTTATATAAGTATTTATATAGGCCTCCATATTTAATAAGTTTTTTTTTATTTTTTTTGGAATAATAGCACAAGGAGGGAATACCATTTTCTTTATTAATCAAGAACTAATTGTATTTGCAATATATATCTTCTTTTTAAATGTTACGATAACTTGATAAAAGTTCACTACTTGAACAAATTACAAAGGGAAGACAAGAATAAAAACTCAACCACTTTCCTTTCTTGATTAAAACACACAAATTTATCTAATATATCTTTTACAACATTGAGTAAAATTTGATTATAACAACTATTCAAATCATTGTTTTTTTTCACATACTAATTTGAAGATAATGAATACATAACATATTTAAATGAACTTCTTCTTTCATCTCTTCCAAACAAGTTTGCCAACAACACAAAAAAGAGAACCCAACATATACGTTTCATACCATAACACCATTCTTTTGAAATGAATACATAATACAATATTTTTAAAATAAAAGTCCAAATTTGAAAGAACTTCATTTCAATTACAATACCACTTCTAAGTCCTTTCAACTATACTAATACAAGGTTTAATAAATACATTTCACAAGGAACTACTCCATTAAAATGCAAGAGTTATAAGCCTTCCACTCTCAGTGGAAACAACATGGCCAAATTTACAAAATAGGATTCTTCCATTGGGCTAAAAAAACAAGGGTCTTTATATCAAGATCACCCTCCAACACATAGCTTCAACTTTGCACTCTTTCATCTTCTCAAATTTGAATCACAATACAAAGAAAGGGGAGTAGGCGATGCTCTCCACCCAACCTTTATTCCAATAAGGAGGAGAAGTCATCCTCCTTATTGGCCCCGAGCCCCAACCATAGAACAATAGGGTGTGTTTGCAACTTTGACAACTCCACAAAAATAATGGCTTCCACAAAACATACAATCCACAAATTTGCAACACATTCAAATAAACACACACAAACAAGATTTACAATTTTCCAATAAACACATAGGCTTGACAACAAGCCAAAGGAGCAAGGAAATATGGGAACCACCTCCTTTTACCTCCCAAGTGAAATAGGGGTTCCACCCAATAGCCTCCATGTGCACATCACAAAAAACACACACACACACACACACAAGTGAAATATCATTTTCTCTCCCCATAGGTGGAACACCCTAATCACACTCCCTCCAAAATGCATGCCTCACAACTCCCTTTTCCCTCCCCAATGGTCCCATTTTCCATCTCCCACACCATTCTTAGGGTCAAAATCTACCCAATCCCAACATAATACAATCACAACACACATAACATACACTCAAAAATCACAAATTTCACTACTACATACATATATAAAAGAAGAAACAATAAGTGAAGATCCTACCTCTCCATTTAGCTTCCAAAATCTTCACACAACAAGCTTCAAGCACCTTCAATCCAAGCAAATTCCCAAAATGAAACTCCAAAAGCTCCAAGCATGCAATCCCAAGTTCCAAAATGCAAGTGTAGAAAATGAGACAAGTAACCCCAATTACTCCAAATTCACTCAATAAATAGATTTGGAGGTGAGGATGATGAGGTGGCTCCATGTAGGATGCCACTTCATCATTCCCCAATTCCCACTCAATAAGTCAACACACAAAGACCAATGCAATTAAATGAACAAGTAAGGCTATGACATGCACTTCATACCTTCCAAGGACATATTAAATGTGGTAAGTAGAAAAGTGACTTTATTTACTCTTTTACACTCAACAAATGCATTAAAAAGGCTAAAATTAGCTCCATACTTCATAAGTATGGTTGGTAGATGAGTTTGAGATGTAAGGGACAAGGTTAACTTGTCCCACAAGTCTCAAAAAGTGGCCTATAAGGAAAAATTCGAGATTGGGAAAGAAGGAAGAGTACACACCTCTAAAATGCAATTAATTCATTCAACATCAAGCACAAATCAAGGACCATCTACTCTATTAATTACCCAATTGTCACATCTTTCTTTTTGTTTACAATTAAGTTAAATTAACTAATTAAAAACATATTAACAAGCACTAATAAAGTGACTAGATTTTACAATTAATTAGATATATGCACCACAAAATAAATACACAAAAATTAAAAGGAATAAAAAACATC
This sequence comes from Taxus wallichiana var. yunnanensis, assembly GCA_018340775.1. Lineage (NCBI taxonomy): Eukaryota > Viridiplantae > Streptophyta > Pinopsida > Cupressales > Taxaceae > Taxus > Taxus wallichiana. The sequence goes on along the minus strand of CM031241.1, from coordinate 74,912,381 downwards.
ATAACCCATGGCCACACACATGAGGTCACCCCCATGGGAAACCTCTAACCAAGTATAACAATTACACAACATATACATAGACAAGTTGTCAAATTGGCCATGTCGCAAACACCCAACATTCTTCTAGGGTTAGTCCCCTATCCCCTTTCGGTGTATAGTGATATAGTTTTCCTGCAATCACAAACAATAATACTTCTTGGCCTCACGACCACATCAATAACATCGAGAAATAACACATACATAGAAATCAATAGTCGTCATCAAAATTAAGCAATTCTATCATCTATCAACCATATCAAAATAATTTGATTCTACCATTTTACTAACATCCATGAGATCACAATACTATTTAGAACATCCAAACATAGGCAATGCATCATGAATATAACGTGTCAGTATAAAATCATAACAATGTAAATCAACATGTATAGAATTATCCACCAGTGTCATCTAGCATATCACAATCCAAAATATGAATCACAACATATCAATAATCCAAATGTCTATATAGTCTATCACCTGTTGATCAAAATATAATAAGCATAATGTCGACATCTCAAATCAACGATAATCAAGATCATAGTAAAATAAGTGTCGAAGAGGAGTGGCATTACACTTGTCATGAAACTACTTTGTGGAAATTGCATGTTTCACAAAATGCGAAACAAATTCAATCCACTGGGAGATACGATTATTGTGAATAATGAAAATTGGTCACAGTGCATTGAGATGGGATAAGTAAAGGTCATTTGTTAGATGTTAAACATGTGAGGTTGTTATAAATGAAGGTACTTCCTATAACTATAGTGACCGATAAAATCAATGAATATTAAATGTTTTGAGAATACGATAGTGATTGGCCAAAGATAATATGTTGATTTGCATTGTGAGAACTTAATCGCATCCTGTGATGATAACATAGATTACATTATTTTTAGGGGCTAGAGGAGAGGAATTCTTATCGATTTAAATTTAATTACATATGGTGTGTAAGTTTCCTTTCACTTGTCATGCATGCATCACTCCTTGTGCCTTATTCCAATCCCACTTCCACCATTGACATGTTTATAAAATATCAATACTTTTATGGATTTTTATATTAAACAATTATTATTTTGTTTGGTGTGCAATATTAGAAGCAAATTGTGGTGATATTTATTTTGCTCATCCCTTGCCACACTATACAACATATTAACTAGACATTTGATTTATAAGATATTGTAGGTCTTTATGTTCATATCCAATGTAGAAATAACACAATTTGCTCTACATGTACTTTGTGCTTTGAGAAATGAAGTTGTTTTGTTTAGTATCATGACTTCAAAGTCAAGGATTTCCTCACATAAACCAGCTCGCTTTCAGCACGAGACGAGGAAGGGGAAATGACCGGTGAAACACTTGAACAAGTTGATCACTAAGCTATATTAGACAAATTTATGGGTTTCTTGCCAACGCTCTGGGAATCGAAGTCCCTCTACTTGTATGGTGTAGCTCCATGTTTATATGTGCATTGTGAAAGTGATTTTCTTGGTGGCCTTTCGGCCAAGGATCCGACAGGGGAACTCCACTAACCTTGCGGAAAAGCTAGCAATTGCTTACTAGAGAAGACTTTGTCTAGAGAGTAGGAAAGGGAGTGAGAAAAGAGAGAGGGGAACTAATGTTGCGGGTAGAATATCATATTCCTGCACACACTAGTTAGAAATTCCAACACACACATTTATGAGAAGAAAACAACAAAATTTTGATGCTACTATTAGAGGAAACCATGCATACAAAGATGCACACATTCATATGCCTTGGAAAATTGAAACTTCTTCCTTTATTAGCATCTCAATCAGAGTTGTATATAGCATGAGAATGGAGGAAATATAGAGGGGAGAAGTGGAAGAAATTGGCTAACTCTTTGCTCTTTCACAAGGAAACAAGAACATGCTCTCTCATGAACTCACAAATTTGTAACCCTTTAGAAATGGGAAGCCTTTACATTTTATAAGAAGAGAGGTGACTCTTCATCTACCCCCAATGACTCTTCATATGTCTTAACACAACTTAAAACTTTTCACCTTCCTAGAAAAACATTAAGTCCCTTTTTATAACATAAAGGTGACTTTTTACATTAAAACCTAAAGTTACTTTTTAATTACATTAAAGACATATGAAAAGTGCAACCCCAACGAAGAATTAGAATGAGGAGAGAGAAAGTGGGGGAAGAGAGGAGAGAGAGACTTGAGAAGGAATGCTAAAGAAGATCTCACCATCGAAGGATTCCTAGAAAGCACCATCGGATTGATCCCAATGCCTTTGACCTCTTTGTTTTGAATGATTTTCTTATGTTGCGAGATGGGTTCTTTGGTTGCGGATGAGAAACCGCATGTGGATGACCCAGTGACACCGTGAACTGAGTGTTTAGAAACATAGTTAAATGATTCCTTTATTGACCACGATCGTTGATCATGAAGATCACTGAATCATTGAAGATAACTCTTGATGATCAAGGAAATATTGAAAGTGATTTTGAAAAAATGACCACAAACTCAACCTGATGGCATTTTGGACACAGTTGAAGATGAAAATCAACCTTTGATGGCCACAATATTGTACTGATCAAGGAAAGCTCTGATGAAAGTGCATTTTGGACACTGAAAAATGATGACCACAAACTCCTCGTACATAGTTCATAGACAATCTGTACACACCAAGAAGGTGAGCCCCAAACATTGATGAAGGCTTCATGGCTGACAGTGAAGAATGCCCACTCTTGTGAACTTGAATTTCCGACTCCTAAAACACTTCCTTGCATTGAAAAAGACAACTTACTATTTTTAGTAAGTGTCAAATTTCACCTTTCTTTACCCCGAGTGGTGAAGTTAGCTTGTATGATTGCCCTGTGTAGACTCCTTTTTCCTTTGAAACTACTTTTTTTAGATGACTTACTAATAATAGAAAGTGCCTGTATAGGAAAGTTACTATTTTTAGTAAATGGCAATTTTCACCTTTCTGGGCTTCGACCACTGAGAATGTTCCTCTAGAGCACCTTTGTGCACATTGTTTCTATCAAAACTTCCTTTTGTGTATGCTTGCCAAAAATAACAAGTGCCTGTGTAGGAGGATTACTATCTTTGGAAAGTGGGGTTTTGGACCTCGGTTTTTGGTGAAATGAACTTTTTTGATGTGGGTTTTTGCTTTTATCTCATGTATGAAATTTCATCTCGATCCGGTCTCTAGAACAAAAGATAATAAATTTTTAAATTGCGGTGCTAGGAAATGAGGGTTTGTTCATTGAAAAAATTCCATGTTGTGCATGCAAAATCCATCACCTGATTGTTTATGTCCTCTGAAAATGATGAAGCAAAAAAATTCACTTCGATCCGTGCCCTAGATTTCAAGATAATATATTTTTTTTTTGTTCTCACGCGCACCGCTTCATTCGAACAAAAAGGAGATTTGAGCATGGATTTTTCTGGTTTTTCTTGCAAAATAATGGTGGTGAGATCCAATGTAAGTGGTGGAATGAAGTAGAATGAATGGTGAAGAAATCTAGAAAAAAATTGCTACAAATTTTTCTCGCTAACGAGATGGAACATGTGGAGGTTTGAGCAAAAATGGTTATCTCCTGCATTATATAGCTTTCAAAACTTGAGGAAGGGATGGGGCACATTTTTGTTTCCCCATTTTCCCTTTGGTTTGGGGATAATAGATGCACAAAAATACACCTAAGCCTAGTGTTGATAAGTGTCACTCATGCTTGTAATGAGATGGGAGCTTAAAAGTTAGTCGAGGAGCTAAACTTGAGTCAGGGGTCATGTGAGTGACCAAGAGGTTAACTAGGGGTGTGGCAAAATTTTTGCACCTCATGTCCCTTTGCAAAGATGTAATGGGGACATGAAAATTTTCCTTAACCTCGGGTTGACACGTGTCCCATTGGAAATTTGGTTAAGTATATCAAATAAAGTACCTTGAGAGTCGACTTGTGAAGGCCATATCTTGAGCTCCCGGATGAGTTTTTGGGGCACTTCCTTATATGATTTTGCATGAAAAACATCATCTGACAAGAATGGTTAGGGTATCAAGGCTTTAATATGATTTAAAACCCTCAAAATAGCTCTTTTTTCTTGGGATTACCCATTGTGTGCCGAAAGAATGAGTTTCCTAGAGAGGTGCATGGGGTTTCAAGATGTCTTGTATTTTCCACCATGTAGAGTATTTAAAATTATTTCCATAGGTAATTTTTTGGGATTAAAAATCATTTTGGATCTCCCAAAATATTTCTTTGAATTTCAGGTCCTCTTTCGTGGTATAGGCTCCTTCAGGCCCAAAAACCTATTTTCGTTGAATTGGCTCCAAAACCTTTGAAACTTCCCGAAATCTTCCAAAATCAATTCCACAACATTTTTAGCTCTTGAATCCTCCATGATAGGTTTTAGCCTTTATATCCACTCCGGGGATGACACACTAGTCATAGGAAGGTTGATGACAACCCTTCCCAAAATGGCTCAAAACTCCATTGTTGAACACTTTGCTCCAGAAGTTCCTTGAATGATTTTTGATTCCTAAATCACCTAGGGGATACATGACAATAACTTAGGGATCATTTAATGATAAGATAAGGCGGTGTTAGTGATGATGGTGACCTGGGGGTGTTTTGGGAAGGTATGACTTTGAAATTTTTGACATTGTGGTATGGTTGTCCTATTTTCTAGTGAAATTTTCCTCCACAAAAAAACACGAGACAACAATTGGCTCTAGCTCTGGAACATGTTATAGACCTAGCATAGGGAGGACATGACATGAGAAATACCATAATCTCAATTTACAATACGTTGATCGAGTGCTTTATCCATTGAGCTTTAAAATTCGTTTATAACTTATAAGAGATAACAAGAAAGAATAACACACACACACACACACACACACAAAATGACAAAAGGAAACACACAACACATGAAAAGAGAAAGACACACAATAGGAAGGGAAACAAAACACACCTAAAAATCACCTATGGTACAAGGTGGGGGACAACCTGCTTTCACTAAAGCACTTTCCTTTTCAGGAGTTACCCCGAAGAGGTAACACCAAATGATAATGTTTTACAAAGTGATTGGACTGGTTCGAGAAGTAGCCTCCTCTCCTCAACTGCTTATGAAATCTAGGTGCTTTCATGACTATTTATGTACTTTTAGGAGTGATCCTACATGATCTTCTTGATGCTCGGGGCTTTGCTCAGAGATTCCATTACTTTCATTCTCTCTGCGATTAGTTTCAGAGTGTCAACTACCTTACATGTACATCCACATTCTTGATCTTTCATTGAACATCTCATCATCATCAAGGAATTGATTCTTGTTCAAGTTTTTTAAATCTTGTAATCTCTTTTCATTTCCACATTCATGTTCTGGACATCTTTCTACAATAAGCATCGAATTCAACTTTTGACCTATATTAATATGAGGTGTTTGAATGTCAAATGGAGAATAAAAATGACCTCATATCCATCTTGTAGGGCCATGACTTGAGCTAAGAGGTTGAGACTTAGCTCGGGATCTCTTGTGCCTTATACTACTTCTAAAATGTCGTATACTAAATCCTTATTTGAAATCACCTAAAGCTCATCTTTACCTTCATTCAAAGAATCTCCATTATGAATTTCAAGGTCATCATTGGGAAGTGTTGTTTCTTTATTTTGACCATCATAGCATTCTACCACTTCTTTTTCAAGAGGAATCTCAACTTTGAGGGCTTCAAAATTCTCTACTTCACTTCTTCATAAGAGAAAGAGTCCTCTCTTCAAATGGGAAAGAAAATACTTCACTTTCATCATCACCTTCATCATCCATTGGCTCAGGAGAGACATCAGGTTCTTTTCCTTGCTTTGCTCCATCGTGACCAATATCTGAATCAGTCGAGGGATTAGGATTTGATTCATGCTTGTCTTGCAACTCCATAGCCTGCATCATGAGCTTGAGACTGAGCTCATGGTATTTTATTTCTTTAACAATTCTCATAATTTCTTGCACTGATTTTCTTTCAAACCATTGAGGGCTTATTGCAAGATGGCTTTGTTTCTTCTTCATGGAGGGTATGATCCAAGGAATCTTCATCTTGAATGGGAATGAGAACATCTCCTCCTCCTAGGTAGGTATACAAGCTGATTTCTCCATTTGAAATTCACCAAGAACCATTTCCTCTTCTTCATGGCCGTATCATCATCCGGAAATTTAGATATATTCTCTTGCATCTCAAAGTTCTTCAATGCTTCTTCAAGATCCATACCCCTTTGGGAAGAAATGTTTGGTCCTATCAAGATTGGGATCTCATCCTCTTCTTCAGTTGTCACAAAATGATTCATCCTCCTACTATTTTGGTACAAAATGTTGACTCCTAGGTTTCCTGCCTTTTACATTGTGTACCTCATCTTCTTTTCTCTAGAAGAAATTTTTCCATGTCTCCTTTCACTGGAATGGTTGTGGAAGACCAATTTATCTAGATTTTACCTCCCAATTGTTGGAAGAAACTTCTACTTAGCAACATTCCAAATGAAGTTGAAATGTCTTGCTACCAAAATCATCATTGAAACATTTTTTCTAGAAATTTGGTGAGAGCCACCTATGCATATTTGATCTTCCCTACAAGTGGAACTTCTTTGGACTCCATGGAGTAACAAGAGCCACCAAGGTGGAGTCATAGGGAGTTTAAGAGCCTTCGCAACCTTCATTGGCATCACGTTGTCTCAGGCACTTGAAACTATTATGCAATTGTTTAACACATATTCTCCAACGAGAAGGGAGACATAGAAAGGATCGATCTTGTCGGGCTTGGATGCACTCAAAGCAAGCATGTTCGTGATGGATGGTGTAGGCATGTTCAATAGTATTCCTTTAGAGTTAGGAGCTACAACATTGGGTGTCAAACTACCACTCTTAATATATCAAACAAATCTCTCAAATTTCTCAAGATGAGTTTACAAATATTCATTTTCAGAGATCTGCACTTTGGTTTTGTTCACATGTTCTACAAAGTCAATTGGAGTAGATGCGGGGTAAAGGGGGATGAAAGGACCACTTTTGGAGTCGAAACATGATTGGAAGTGGGGTAGATATTTGGGGAACTTAGGATATTTTAAAAGGCACACTAGGAACTTTTGAAGCACTAGATTTTACAAGAGTAGATTTAGATTTAGAATTGGAAGAAGCATTAGAAGACTTACTTGGAATAGTGGGTGACCTCGTAGTAGTCACATGATCAAGTTTTTCCAATGTAGACTCCATACAAGGTGGAAGAGGAGACCCTCGAATGATTATTTTGTTTTGTGGATTCGCCATAGGAGGATCTTCAATCTTATTTTTCTTTGTAGCAATGGAGGAAGAGGCTCCCTTTTCTGACTAAGATTGAGTGAACACCGTACATGAAAATTTGGGTGCATCATTTTTCCTCATCTTCATCACCTCCATAATACTCATAGAATCTAATTTGTGTGTCATTCTCAAGTTCTTCAATCTCTAGGAAATTACCACCTTCACCTTTCTCGCTCAAGTTCATCTTCATCTTCTCGAGTTTTTTTTCATTTGCATTGATGGATGAAGCCTCCAAGGTAGCCTTTGGGGTGCTCTTGTAATCTGATTTCTATTATTTTTCTAAGGAGATACTTGTTCAAAAAATTCCCTCTTCAATGATGACATTTCATTTGCCAATTTCTGCAAGAGTGGATATGTTCTCTCATCCTTAGGATTATGGGCTTTACCCTTTGAGGGATTCTTGATATTTCTAGAGAGGATGAGATCATCATCAAGTTCAATGGCTATTCTTTGGGCTTCTACAATATTCCTTGATTGGAATCTTCATAGGAAAAACCCTAACTCTGGTGATTTAGAATTAATGAAGAATCTCTTGACATTATTTTTAGATAGTGAATCTTCTTCTGGTATCTTACGGAGTAACCGGTCGAAATGAGCAATGAAGTCTCTCATAGTTTCATTTGCTCTTTTCTTCATTTGTGACAATTGAACAAGGAGATCTCAACAGTCCTCAATTAATTTGAACCTTTCTTCAAACTTAGACTTGATATCATTCTAACGAGTGATTGATATGATAAGCAAGAGGTAGAACCATTCTACCACTTTTTGTTGGAGAGATTCCATGAACAATCTTAAGGCAACGTCTTCATGTTTGACTCCAAGAATCTTGCATGATGTGGTGAAGGCAACAATGTGTTCTTCAAGAATTTATGTGTCATGGCCTTTAAACTTTGGGAAGTTCTTTGGGAACTGTTAATAGATTGTGAAGAGGGGGTTCAAGAGTAAGTGGGCCTATATTTATTCCCCATGGAACAATGGGTTGAGGTCTTTCTACTTCATCCGCCATTGTTGTTTCTCTTTCTGCTTCGGCTCTTGCTTCAACAAATTCTTCTTCTGGTTCTCGTTCTTCTTCACTTGGGAACTCAATACTCAATGTGGTTAAAAAATGGGAGAATTTGAAGGGGAGTATCAAATAGGAGTTTGGATGGGATTACCAAGTGAACTACTTGAAGACTTGGATGGGGATGAGGCTTGAGAAAATAATAGGGATTATCTCTGATTTTTTTCTTGCTGATTTTGCAAAGCCTGAAAGTGGGATCAACAACTCCTTTGATCTATTCAACTAGTGTATATCCTTTCAACCAACTTTTGGGAAATCTTGCAATAGGAATATGAAAAGACACTGTGGAATACGAAAGGTCACTTACAATAACCGATGGTGTGTATTTCGAGAATGGATTTTCATTAATGCTTTTTTTTTTTCAAGTTTTTTGGTATTTTTGGAATATTTTATTTTTTTGGATTTTTAGATCTTGTGATCGTATTTTGGGTGCATATGCTGCCAAGTCTACCCCACAGTGGGTGCCAAAAACTATTGGCGAGAAAAATTGTCATGTGGAAAAATTTATGGGTTTCTTGTCAACTCTTTGGGAATCGAAGTCCCTCTACTTGTATCAATGTAACTCGTGTTTATATGCGCATTGTGAAAGTGATTTTCCTGGTGGCCTTTTGGCGAGGGGATCCGATAGGGGCAATCCACTAGCCTTGTGGTAAAGCTAGCAATTTCTTGCTAGAGAAGACTTTTTCTAGAGAGTGGGAAATAGAGTGAGAAAAAGAGAGAGGGGAACTAATGTTGCGGGTAGAATATCATATTCTTGCACACACTAGTTAGAAATTCCAACACACACATTTATGAGAAGAAAACAACAAAATTTTGATGCTACCAACTAGAGGAAACCATGCATACAAAGATGCACACATTCATATGCCTTGGAAAACTGAAAATTCTTCCTTTATTAGCATCTCAATCAGAGTTGTACATAGCATGAGAATGGAGGAAATATAGAGGGGATAAGTGGAAGAAATTGGCTAACTCTTTGCTCTTTCACAAGGAAACAAGAACATGCTCTCTCATAAACTCACAAATTTGCAACCCTTTGGAAATGGGAAGCCTTTACATTTTATAAGAGAGAGTGTAACTCTTTCATCTACCCCCAAATGACTCTTCATACATCTCAAGACAACTTAAAACTTTTCACCTTCCTAGAAAAACATTAAGTCCCTTTTTATAACATAAAGGTGACTTATTACATTAGAAACCTAAAGTTACTTTTTAATTACATTAAAGACATATGAAAAAGTGCAACCCCAATGAAGAATTAGAATGAGGAGAGAGAAAGTGGGGAAGAGGAGAGAGAGAGAGAGGAACTTGAGAAGGAATGTCATGAAGATCACCGCTAATTAATCCCGAAGGATTCTCTTTGTTTTGAATGAAGCGGACATGTTCTTTAGTTGCGGATCCGATTGATCCCAGGGGACATGCCTTTAGAAATATACTAAATGATTCCTTTTGAATGATTTTCTTATGATCATGAAGGATCAAGATTCTTTGGTTGTACCGATCGAGAATGAAAGTGCATTTTGGAACGAAAAATGATGACCACAAACTCCTCGTACACAGTTCACGTGACAATTTGACACACACAAGAAGTGAGTCCCAAACACCGCTGAAGACTTCATGGATGAGGCTTGAAGAATGCCCACTCTTGTGAACTTGAAGTTTAGAAACATAGCTTGAAAAAAATGATTTTTTCAATGTCAAATTTACCCTTCTTGATCAGTGGTGATAGCGTTGATCATGAAGATGAAACTACTTTTTTAGATGACTTACTAATAATAGCAAGTGCCTCAGTATAGAAACTTACTAAGATGAAATTTTCAACCTTTGGCTTCAACTTGACCGAGAATGTTCCTCTAGACCACCTCTGCACATTATTATTTTACGTGACTTCAAAAAACTATTTTAGGATGTGGGAGTTCTCGACCTCGCTTTTTTGAAAAAACTTTTTTGATATCTCATGTATGAAATTTCATCTCGATCCGGTCTCTGGAACAAAATATAATAAATTTTCACATTATGGTGCTAGGAAATGAGGGTGTGTTCATTGTAAAAATTCCACATTATGCATGAAAAATCTCTCACTTAGGTTTTTACGGCATCTAAAAATGATGAAGGAAGAAAAAAATCACTTCAATATGTGCCCTAGCTTTCAAGATATTGCATTTTTTTGTTCTCACGTGCACCGCTTCATTTTGGACAAAAATGGAGAATTGAATATGGATTTTTTTGGTTTTTCTTGCAAAATAATGGTGGTGAGATCCAAGGGAAGTGGTGGAATGAAGGATAATGAGAATAAATGGTGAAGAAATCTATAAAAAAATTCTAGAGTTTCGATAAGCAGATGGAGCATGTGGGGGTTTGAGCAAAAAATGGCTATCTCCGCATTATATAGCTTTGAAACCTTGAGGAGGGGGTGGGGTGCTTTTTGTGTCCCCATTTTCCCTTTGGTTTGGGGAAAATAGGTGCACAAAAATGTTCCTAAGCCTGGTGTTGACAAGTTTCACTCACACATGTAATAAAATGGGGGCTTAAAAAGTTAGTCTAAGGAGCTAAACTTGAGTCACCAAGGTCATATGAGTGACCAAGAGGTTAATTAGGGGTGGGGCGTAATTTTTGCAGCTCGTGTCTACAAAGGTGCAATGGGGACATGAAAATGAGCCTTAACCTTGGGTTGACGTGTGTCCTATTGGAAATTTGATTAAGTATCGAATAATGTACCTTGAGAGCCAACTTGCAAAGGCCATATCTTAAGCTCTCGAATGAGTTTTTGGGCACTTCTTTGTATGATTTTGCATGAAAATCATCTGAGAAGAATGGTGAGGTCCCAAAGCTTGAATCTAACTAAAATACCTCAAAATGGCTCCCTTTTCCCGGGATTTCCCATTATGCACCGAAAGAATCAATTTCTGAGAGGTACATGGGGTTGACGATTTGTCCTCACACCAAAAGCTCAAAGCTGGTGGTGGAGAGGGATCTCATCATGTTAGCCAACTGTTATGCCAACACCCCCAAACATGATGGAGTGGATGTAACCACGTGAGCTCTATGTCCACCACATATACACCCAATCGGGTTAAAGAGCATTAGGAGGCAATGCCACTAGGAATTCCTGGGAGGTCACCCATCCCAAGTACCCCTCCAGCCGAGTGTGCTTAATTTCTGGCTTTAATACCATGTATAATTTTATGTCTCACCAAAAGCTCGAACTAGTGGTGGAGAGGATCTCATTGTGTTAACCAGCTGCTACGCGAATAGGGGTTTCAAGATGTTTGTCTTTTCCACCATATAGAGTATTTAAAGTGGTTTCCATGGGTAATTTTTGGTCTTGCAACTAATTTTGGAGCTCCAGAATCTTTCTTTGAAGTTCACATCCTCTTTCATGGTGGAGGCTCCTTTAGGCCCAAAAACCTATTTTCACTTAATTGGCTCCAAAACCTCTAAAACTTCCCAAAATGTTCCAAAATCAATTCCACAACATTTTTAGCTCTTGAATACTCCTCCATGATGGGTTGTAACCTTTATATTCACTCTGGGGATGATGCACTAGTCATAGGAAGGATAATGATAACCCTTCCCAAAATGTCTCAAAACTCCATTGTTGAACACTTTCCTCCCAAAGTTACTTGAATGATTTTTGCTTCCTAAATCGCCCAACGGAGGGAGGAAGGAAAAATATCTAGAGGGAATATGTATGCATCAAGGAGTTGCACTCAACTGTGGAATGGTGTAGCTTCAAGATTCAAGCAAGAACACAACCATGAAATCAATGTGCATGCATTAAGGGAAAAACTAGGCTCAATACTCCATGCTCATAGATCAAGAGAGGTGGTGTACATATAGGGGAGTGAGTGAGTAACTCCCATGTAAGAAAAATATGCCTCCATGATGGAGAAGAGGATTTACTTTCCCAAATGGGAATGTAACTCCTATGACACATACTTACACATATGATAGATTCTATAAGGGAATCTGTCATAACTAATATGACACCTAAGATCTATGCTCCCACCTAAGTGAGATGATTCACTTGGTGAGATGGAAATACACCTAATAAATAAATAAAAGGTGAAGAAAATTCCACTCACACCAACACCCCCCTTCATCATAACTTAGGATGAGGTAAGGCAAGTCAGCAAAACACATAGAGAATGAAAAATGGGTCCCGACCACAAGCTTGATGAGGTACCCATGTACAACAAAGAATCCCAGTAGTGAAGGAAAACCCAAGTGGGAAAAACATCCACCACAAGAGAAAAACACACTCTCTAATCTAAGAAAGATGCCAAAGATGGGTCCTAGCCATATGCACAAGCAAGCCTGAAAAGGTACCCACGTACAAAGGAGAAATCTCTAAAAAGAAGAAGAAGAGAGAAGAAGAGGGAGATGAGAGGATGAAGAAGATGCCATGGATGGATCTGAACTCTACAACTCTAGGAAGTCTCCCAAAAGAGTGTCAATGACATGGTCCTCTACCTCTGGATTGAAGAAGAGCCACCCGCACCAAACTATGTGCCTGCCCTTAGGAAGGATAGAAATTACGTGTTGGAAGTCCACCCACTCCACGAAGGAAACCGAAGGCAATAGCATGAAGAACTCTCAGTCTGGTCCACAAAGTTTGACATAGGTGTAGTAAGAGAGCGCCAAGGAACCGAAGGTAATGCCACGTGCGTAGAACTATCTCAGAGTGAAGAAGAGGAACACCGCATAAAGGATGTCCAAATGATGTGAAGGCAACATAACAACCCCACAATAGAAAAGGGATCCATAAGCAAGGGTGGATCAATGAAGATCTCGGAAGAGTGGAAGTGATAAGAGTCCCAGAAGGGGAACTCCCAACAATGAAGATGATGAGCTCCTCCAAGACACCTGTAAAAGGATGAGGAACCTATAGTGCATCACAAGTAGGTTCTACGTAAAAAGACAACCAAGGTCGGGTAGATACTCATCCCAATGAGGGGATTCGACAAACAGAGGAGTGATGTCATACAAGTATAAGTCATCCAATGAAGGTAGAGGAGTGAAAGGGGCCTCGTACACCAGAAGTGGAAAAGAGGTAGTGGAATGGTCGTATGAGGCTAAGAATGAGACTACATAAGGTTTGATGAGATGTGGGAAGTGTCAACACTCTCTAGAAAGGTGAGAGAAGGAGGAGAGTTCTCTGTAGTACTCTCGACATCGAAATGGGGAGCACAATCCTTCTTGTCAGAAGTGGAACCAAGTGAGTCTATGTCAGTGGAATTACCATCACATGAAGAAGAAAAATAAGACAAATAGATCAACAACACCAACAACGATGACAATATGTGAAGGGTCTCCATAGAGTGACTGAAAGATGCTCCAGATGTGGTGGGGAGGATCTTGAGTCTACCATGTGAAACCAGAGAGGTTTGAGACATGCATCATCAAGTGACCAAAAACATGGTTGCAAGTTTCAAGAAAGTCCTCCAGATGATGATGATCAATGGGTGCAAGAACTGGCCCAAGAAGGAAGTGTGAAAGACCCTCGTAGGCGAAGTAGCGTTCCATAGAAGCACGCCAAGCTGAATAGTTCTCTCTCCCAATAAGAAGTGGTGGAGGTTGTAAAGTGATCCTATGATGCTTAAGTCTAGAAAGAGCACCCTCCATGATGTGGAAGAAAAAAGTGTAAGGTTCACAAGAAGAAGGGTGCAAGAATGTAAGACGTCGACTCAACCGATAATGCATCTACAAGCAATACAACACTTGAGAGTAATAGTGATCCCCTTGAATGTGAAACTTTATAAAGTAGTGCGTTTACAAAACTGAAAATCCCATCACGTAGTGTGTGAAAAATCATGCAACTTTGACTAAAGAAGTGCTCAAAACCGAGCAACGAGTCAAAATTTATAACAAAAAAATGATTCCTGTAACTGATGGAAAAAGCCAATAAACCTTGTAAATGGATTAAAAAAGTGTCTAAAATGCATCCAAAAGGGTTTGTATGGGTACTCGTTGGAAACGACATCAAATTTTAGATAGGGTTTGTTTTTCTTTCGAGGGGGGATTAGCCTCTTACCAACCCCGAACCTCGCCCTCCGTCTTCGACACTCGAAGGAAGGACATTCATTACAAGCAAAATGAATCTAAAATTATTACAATGCCATGAAATAGATGTTTTTCACCTTAAAACATTAAAAATGGTTGTTTTTACCTCTAAACAATACTAAAAGGGATGGGACTGGACCAAGTTGATTTTGTTTTACACAAGTAGGAGTTGTTGGCTCACCAAGGCGAGTTTGGGTAAGTTGTTGATCAAGTTGGGATCAATGTTGTCGAGCTAGCTTGAGAATGGACGATGAGTGGCATGGAAAAGCCTACTGAGAGAGGTTCAATGCTAGCGAGTTGGATATATAGCTTGTGTTGAAGCGTCGAGTCAAGAGGCCCAATGTAAATACTACCGAGTTGTTGGAATGTGGCAAATCCATGTGGTTTGAATGCCAAGCTACATGTACGTAGTAGGTATAACGACACGAGTCAAGAGTGGAACGCGTTGGGAGATTCCAATGCATGTTTATTGGGACTGTCCACATGGCTGGAAAAAATGTTGACATTGGAGGTAAACCAATGAGCACGTGCTTAACCGCCGATCAGAGGGACATTTGCAGAGTTGTAATGGAGCAGAGTGAAAAACATCGAATAGAGATACGATTCCCTAGTTCTTTAAGACTAAATGGTTGAACTCGAGAACATGGAAGAGTGCAGGAATCATGCAAACATGGCAAGGATGGATGCTCAATGGTGGAGCCAAACACTCCAAACCAACCCGAGCATACATGAGTCATAGACCAATGTGAGTCAAACAAGAAATCCCGAGGAAGCAGTTAGACGAGCAGATGTTTTGAGCCAACGTTAGATAGAAAAATGACCTCGTGGAAGAAAAACCCGAGTTACAAAGATGGAATACGAGGCAAAGTGAAAATAAAGCATGCAAGCTCAAAAGGTGAAGCTTTTTAATGAATGAACAATGCAAAGAATGCTTAGCACTAAGAGTGTGTTCGAACCAATGCAAACAAGGTTGAGTGTTGATCAACGAACAACCAATGCAAAAAAAATGCACAACAAAGTTCACGGGAAAGGAAGCTTGAGCAGATGAACATGACTCGGAATGATGACAACTAAAGCCCGACAAGTGAGCCTACCATGTAAAAAATCATGAGTGAGGGTGAACTTAAGCCAAAGTACCACGTTCATACCTCAAACAAGCCAAAGCAACCAAGTTTAGACTGAGCACGCAAACATGTGAAACCAACGCCGAGAGTGCTAAAACAAGCATAGAGATTGAGGTGAGAGGTATCAATACCTAATGCATGACAAAGTAATGCACGAGAAAACCAAAAATGAGCCTCTGAATCCAAAACCGTGCCCGAGTAGTGAGTTCACCAATGCAAACGAGTCAACAGGAAGAAAACATCCAAGCACAAGAAACCTCGAGCCAACAAATCAAGCACAAAAATCCCTTTGAAAAAATGCAAGTATAACACAAAGTAAGGAGGAGAACTACACATGAAACTATGAGATGGTGAGTAGTAGGAAACCAAAGTGAGAAACATGATTCTAATCCCTGAGCTTTGATATCATGATGGAGGGAGGAAGGACAAAGATCTAGAGGGAATTTGTGTGCATCAAGGAGTTGCACTCAACCATGGAATGGTGTAGCTTCAAGATTCAAGCAAGAACACAACCATGAAAGCAATGTGCATGCATTAAGGGAAAAAATAGGCTCAAT
The DNA here is from genome assembly GCA_018340775.1 of Taxus wallichiana var. yunnanensis. NCBI lineage: Eukaryota > Viridiplantae > Streptophyta > Pinopsida > Cupressales > Taxaceae > Taxus > Taxus wallichiana. The sequence continues at coordinate 74,896,225 of CM031241.1, read as the reverse complement.
ACTCCATGCTCATAGATCAAGAGAGGTGGTGTACATATAGGGGAGTGAGTGAGTAACTCCCATGTAAGAAAAAGATGCCTCCATGATGGAGAAGAGGAGTTACTTTCCCAAATGGGAATGTAACTCCTATGACACATACTTACACATATGACAGATTTCATAAGGGAATCTGTCATAACTAATATGACACCTAAGATCTATGCTCCCACCTAAGTGAGATGACTCACCTGGTGAGGTGGCAATACACCTAATAAATAAATAAAAGGTGAAGAAAATTCCACTCACACCAACATCACCTAGGGGATACATGACAATCACTTAGGGATCATTTAATTGATAAGATAGGGCTGGTGTTGGGGATAGAATGACCTGGGGGTGTCTGGGAAGATATGACTTTGAAAATTATCGACATCGTGGTATGGTTGTCCTATTTTCTAGTGAATTTTGCCTCTGCAAAACATAGGACAACAATACTACTTTTGGAAAGATGAATATACATATAGAATAATTTGGAAGATCACCAATCTCAAGGGAGACAAGGTGGTTCATCTTCCTTGAAATACATATGCGATAATTTTACGAAATTACTATTTTTAGACAACACTACAAAAATTGCATTTGAGGCCTTTAGAAGCAGATTTTAGGTCAAAATTTGCTTAACAAATGGCAACATCCTATTAGCATATTCTACATGTTCCAAGATTTCCGACGCATTTTGAACGGAGTCAATCAGAGTTACGGTGCAAAAGTTAAGACTCCTAGAAGTTGCCCCACGAGAATTGTTGTCTCGATTGTTGACTCGATCAAGGACGTTTCTTGGTAAATCCATGATATCATGTTCACATTAATGTTGGCAAAAAAACAAATTTCCTTTGAGTGATCGTCTCCTCATTTCTTTTTTGTTTTACAACAATACACATGAACATATATTTGGAATTAATTCCACTCTTTGGAGACTCCACCTTATCTCGATCAATATTTTCTGTGCAAATACATTGAATTAAACGATTTTTAATGATAATGGAAAAATGTAATTTTTAAGTGATATTTACCTACATTTTTCAATTTATGAGAATTATATACTCTTTCCACGAATTGGGTTTAACCTAGATTATTATGTCATACTTAACATTGTTAGAATATAATTCAAATTGTTAAGGAAGGCATCACTTATCAATGCCAATGTCATGTAAATAGTATTGTTTTATATTGTTTTGTGTTAACACTCTCCCCTTTTATATTTCATTCACCAAGGTAGAAAATTCGATCATGTCATATGTTATTGGATGGATTATATAATTTTGTCATTTCGTATGATTAAAAATTATATTTGGGAGCTTCCCATTATGATTAAAGTGGCGTACGAATATAAAAGCATGTGGTACATTTAGATGGAATTGGGAAATACAAGTTATTATTTCATTTCTCTGTTGTCACTCCTATGCCTTTGAATTTCAACTCTATTGAATTCCCACTTGCCAATGGATTTCAGAGGATTCCTCGATGATTTTATTTATGTTTGTCCTTATCATTTGGTACCATGGTTAAATTCATTTGTGTTTTGTGATTAAGATAATTCAAGAAATGGGTTGTATAAAATGGATGAGCTTAATGAGCACTGTAGTTACTGGATTTGTTTATCATTTTTGTCCGAGATAGGTTGGGCAACACTTTGTGTGTGATACATAAGGCTTGACATGCAAACAACTCGAGAACATGAGCAAACTAGATGTGTTTAATCAATATTAATTGAACATATATTTGTAGTCATGGTTACCCAATAATACCTACACATATATTTATATACATAAATTTAATAGATTATTATCTTATATTTGTATACATAAATTTAATAGGTTATTACCTTAAAATGATGTCATGGAGTTGGATTTTTAATTGATATGTCATCAAAATTTACCTAGATTTGTTGTAGGCCCTCTAGCTTGTGAGATGACATCTCCATTTAATGTTGTTCCACTCATAAGGGTGCCACTTAGAGTGGTGTTTTTAATTTTGCTATTGTTAATAGTTGGAAGACCATTTGTATAATAAATATTTAGTGTTGGTTTAAAACAATATTTCCCTAAATTTTGGGTAGTGAATATGTGTGCACATATCTTTCCCCTATTTTTTGTGTGCGTCCACTACCGGTCTAATGTATCTCACTCATATTATATTATCGGCGTAGGTTATCAAAATTTCTACGACTTTGACAATACATGTTAAATTTTATTGTTTTCATGTTATAAGTTTTTTTCTACTTTCATTGTGTTTGAAATTTTTGTTATTGTATTAGTTAGATAATTACATTAATAAAACACATAATGTAATTGCAACAATCCCAAAATGATACAAAGCCATTAAAAAATAATTTTTTAAGGTTAACAATTATTATCACAAATTAACTACTCTTCACCTATTGTGTTAAATAAGACAAGCATTTGTATTGCTTATTAATATATATGTTTGTAATCACGGATTACAAATTCAGTTTAATCTAAATATTAGTGTCCACATGAGGCAAGAATGACCAACTAGAATGGAAATCAAATGTTATGGACAAGTTCAAAGGGAAGCAAAGACACGAGGTTCTACAGTCCATTATAGTCTATATGTGATTTTTTTGTTTGTTTTTATACTTTTCTATAATATTAGATGTATTTAATTTTTTTATTGTTAATACTCATGCAAAAATTAAGTTGATATAGGAATAAAATGTATTTAAACTTATAATAAAACAATGTAGTGATGGTAATGATTGAGTCATTATATTTTTTCTACTTATGATTTGATTGTTTCTTTATTATTGATTTGTTGACACATACTTTAGTTTATTATCAATTTACCTCTTTTTATGTGGTCATGTTTGTGCCTTCATCTTTTGTGCTTTTAAAAATTTTCATTTTTCCATAGAGTTTAAAATATTTTAAGTTAAATTAAAAAACTATCTTTCTTACAAACATTTAAAACTATTTATTTACTATTCTAATGTAGATATGTTTAGACAACCTCATAACTCATGTCTAGACAACCTCACAACTCTTGTTTATATATTTACATGTTAATGCATTCTCTTGAGTATTACATGTTTTCATGGTCTTCGAGAGATGGTGGTGGAGAGATTTGAACTTAGAAGGCTATCAACTAGGCTAACCATCTTCCCGACTTCTCCTTTTGAACCCCTTTGAACACACTTACATTGTACACGCCTCGTGTCATGCATGTGATATTTGTTGGAAATATAATTAAAGTCAAATTTTTAGGCCTTTTTCCAATGGATTTTTATTACTTATAGACTTTGAATATTAATTTTTAATTGTTTAACTATACATATGTTCAAACAACATCACAACTTATGTTTAGACAATCTCAAAAATCTTATTTATATGTTTATACATTGATCTATTCTCATGAGGATTGTGTGTCAATGTTATCTTTAAGAGATAGTGGAGGAGGGATTTGAGATTATACGGGCTTTCCATTAGGATGACCATCTCCCATGGATAAGCCTATTCGAACTGATTTACATCAAGTTCACAACTCATGTTGTGCATGAGAGACAAATTAATGAATTGTCTTGAGGATTATGTGTTTGTGTGGTCTTTGAGAGATAGTAGGGGAGTGATTTGAGCTTCTAAAGCCTTTTAACTAGGAAAACCATCTCTCATAGCTTCTCATTTATGAACCCTTTCGAATCCACTCATGTTATGAATACCTCATGCCATCCATGACAAAAGTGTTAGAAATATAATTGAAGCCTCAAATTCTAATCCTTTTTCCACTACATTTTTTTGTTTACTTATAGGCTTAGAAGATTTTTGTTTAATTTTTTACATGTACATGTGTTTATACAAAATCCAAATACATGTTTATACAACCTCACCACTTCATTTATATGTTTACGTATTAATTTATTCTTGTGATGATTGTGTGCTTGTTTATATGTTTACGTATTAATTTATTCTTGTGATGATTGTGTGTTTACATGGTCTATCATTAATGGTGGAGGAGAGATTTGGGATTTTGGGGACTTTCCACTAGGTTGACCATCTACCATGGCTATAACTATCGGATCCCCTTCGAACCTTGTGTTACCCATGCATGTATTATTCATACCTATGTGAATTACCCATGATAGGTTATTTGATATAATCTCTTAGGATTTTGTGTTTGCGTGATCTTCGAGAGATGGTAGAGGAGGTATTTGAGATTTTGGGGCCCTTCAACTAGATTAAACATCTTTGCTTGTACCCTAGATTTTCCTTTTGGAAACTCTTTGGGAATCCATTGAGAAAAGCGTTTTGAATGCCTCATTTGCCGAGGATACGAAAATGAGATGCTTCAACACTTTCACACATGAAAACAGGCTCCACAACCTAGAAATATAATCTAAGGCTCAAATTCTCAATCTTTTTAAGTTTTTTTTTTTTATGTTTGTCTCCCGATGAAATGGTACTTTAATCTGTATATGCTTTGTCCAGACAAACTTTGAAGATTTCCTTTTAATTATTTATGTGTGTCGTGAAATCCAGTGGTATATCAAAACAACCTCACGACATTTGTTTATATGTTTACATGTTAATGTATTCTTAGGAGGATTATGTGTTTATGCAGACTTTAAGAGATGGTGGCATAAATTCAATGTATTTATTAAACCATGTAATAATGTACTTGTAATAATCCCAAGAAGTTACAAATCTATTAAGATAAGGATTTTTAGGTCGGTGGCTATTAAGACAAATTTTATACTCAATAAACATTACATTAAATATGAAAATCACTTGTATCATTGACGTGGATTATAAAAATCTAAGTTGGTAATATGCATGCATAATTATGCGAGGCTACAAAACCGAGTCTTAAATAGTCATTTTTACTACGGAGAAAAAAATCTCATCAAAATCTTGTGTTCAAGCACAACCAAAGATGTCGACAAAACATTTATGTTATCAAA